>VBSK01000401.1:0-412072 GCA_006112555.1 Tuber indicum | reverse complement strand
TGTCTGAGCAGCTTCCCCTCGGTCCGCCTCGCCTCAAAGAGAATCACCTCTCGAGGGATCCCGTCTCCAGGACCAACCCACATACAGCGGCCTTCAGATAGGTATGGTGTCATATCTAACCCCTATGGCCTCTGGGGCACTGTAGGAGCAGTTGCGGATTTCCGAACCGAAAACGTCCCGTCACTTTCGGCCCATAGTTAGGATGCCCAACTTTGAAGCCTAATAACTCAATGCGCCTCCGACGGATTTCCTCCGTTCCACTTCTCAGAGGTACCCAGAGGTCCCCTCTTATATATCCTGCGAACAGCTTCCGGTCGGACGGACGGCAGTGACGTATATGGTGTTATGAAGTGGGCTTCATTGGAATGACATTTTAGTCATAGGACGCAACTCTTCGAAATCTCGCTAAGGACGTGCGGGCCCCAGAACGGGCCGGAGGGGGGTGTTAGGCTCTCGATAAATGAGGGTCTGTGCGCAGTTACCCTACCGAGAGGTCTGTGCATTTTCTTTATGCCTAACATGAGCTCCCTCCTACAAGGTTTCGTCTCGAACACCTTCTTAGTATTATCTATTTAACAAATTTCCTTTTAAGACCCGATGTGGTCAGGGTAAAAAACCTTCCGGCGTTTGCTTGTCCACCGTAGGAAAACCTTTCCTCATCGTCTTACTCTTCCTGCCCTGGCATCTCCGGGTTGTCTCGATGAAACTCTTCGACTACTTCTTCAGCATTTTCCATGCCTGTAGCGGGTTCCCAAGTATTTTCATCTTCCGCACAACCCTGCCATTTCACAAAATACCATAGCTCTCGTACCTGCCGGTAACGATTGCTGATTCTTTCCTATACGTCCGTATTTCGCTACGGACGATTTTCTCTATCTCCCATTGCAAGTCCCCTTCAACCTCTTCTGGTTCTCTGGGAGGTTGCCTGCGTTCTGGATGAACCGATTCTCGATATGGTTCGAGCAAGGATACGTGGAAGACTGGGTGAATATTCCATCGGTCGGAAATGTTTAGTTTAAACGCTCGGTTGCCTCTTTTTTCCAATATTTGGAACGGCCCATAGAGTTTGGGTGCTAACTTTTTCGACTTCCGTCTAGTCCGTATGTTTTTTGCGTTTAACATAACTTTGTCGCCAATTTAAACTCAGGTTGTTTTTTGGCTTTCCGATCGTAGTATTTTGTCATTCCTTCCCGTGTCTTTTCAAGCGAGCTTTTCGCTTGTTCGTGTATCGTCTTAATCCAGTTCGCGTATAGGGAAGCGCCGGGGTTTTGAACTTCACGTTCTTTCATCCACTCAGTTTGAGGGTGGAACCCATAGTTCGCGTAAAAGGGGGACATTCCGTGAGCGTTGGTTGCAGAATTGTTATATGCATGTTCTGCTAACGGCAGTAACTGATACCAGTCATCTTGGTCATAGTTAATAAAACTTCGGAGATATCCTTCCAGCACTTGGTTGGTTCTCTCTGTCTGTCCATCCGTCTGTGGATGATATGCCGTCGACATTCGTCGTTTTATCTCCAACGCCTTGCACAATGATTCCCAAAACTCGCCAGCGAACTTAGAGTCCATATCCGAAATGATCTCCGTCGGTAAGCCGTGTAGCTTCCAAACCTCCCTTAAGAACGTATTTGCGACATCCTTTGCCGTAGCCGTAGTCTGTAGTCCAAGAAAGTGTGCCATTTTTGTAAACCGGTCAACAACTACCATGATTTGTGTACAACCTTGTGACTCTGGTAGTTGGGTGATGAAGTCTACTGATATCGACGACCATGCTGTGAACGGCGTCTGCAGCGGTTGTAACAGTCCGTATTTCGCATGTCGGGGTGACTTGTTGTGTTGACATTCATCACAGGACCGCACGTAGTCGTTGATCCATTCGGCTAGCCCTTTCCAATAAAAATCTCTCATGATGATTCTAGGGGTTTTTCTTGTCCGAAGTGTCCGGCTATCTTTGCGTCATGGCATCCCTCGGCTATCTTGGTGTACAATGCTTGGTTGTCTGGGACGAATAGACGATTCTTATAGTATAGAAGGTCGTCGATCAGTGTCCAGTTCTTAGGGAATTCTTTTCCTTCATTTCGGAGCTTTGATAAGTCCTCGCGTCGTTTCAGCCAGTCTCTATCCGATAGCGTGCCTCAAGAAGTTGTCCAAGGAACTCGGGGTTAAACTTCTTCATTGTCTTTTGTTTTAGCATGGCCGTTGATATTAGTATTTTCTCTGGTACTTCTTCAATGTCGTACCAGGACAAATTTTCGGCTGCCGATGCTTCTAGCTGACATATGATGGGTTCTTGTTCCTTTATTATTAGACTTCTTGTAGCGATGTCGGTGCTTCCGAAACCTTGGGCTCCTCTTTCAGTCTCGTCTAGCTTATCGACCTCCATTAAATCGGATGTGTCGATTTTTTCCACTATGAGTTGAGCCATTCTGTCTCCTTCTCGGATTTGGCAATCAACATCCTTGTGATTATATAGCAAGACTTTGAGTTCTCCCGTATAGTCGGCGTCTATTGTCCCTGCGCCGACCGAAATTCCGGAACGTACTGCCAGCCCACTACGAGCCGCTACTCGTCCATATGTCCCTGCTGGTAGGCTTATTGCTATTCCAGTATCGAGTAGCGCTTGTCCTCGTCTAGGGATAATGGCGTCGCTTATGGCGTAGAGGTCATGTCCGGCTGCCATTCTTGAACCTTTAGTGGGTAACCTTGCCTTGTGGTTCAAGCGTCTTACTCGGATGTATCTGTCCGAGGTATTCGTCTCTGGTTTCAACGCCAGGTCTTTCTCATCGCTCCAACCTAGTACTTCTTTTCCTAACCCTTCTTCCTTCTCCTCCTGTAGTGCCAACAGCATTACTTGGAAGTGTTCTGGCTTAAAACGGTTTGCTCGCGATGCGTAGCTCCCTCCTCAGGACGGTACTCCGGCCGTCTACTTAGAGCGTCAGGCTTTCCGCCCTTAGTTCCTGGTCGGTAAACAATCTTAAAATTGTATTCTGCCAGCTTCTGAGCCCATCGAATTTGGCGTCCGCTCCAAACCTTAGAAGTAAGGAAGTATTGTAGGTTTTGATGATCGGTGTATACCGTCACAGGTTTTTCCGTGCCTACTAAGTTGCCTCCATTCTTTGAACGCTTCTAGGATTGCAAGTAGCTCCTTGTCATGAATCTCGTAGTTTCGTTCAGCCGAGTTCAACTTTCGTGAGTGGAAAGCAACTGGATGTAGCCTTTTATCCACAAATTGTGACAAGACACATCCTAAGGCAAAGTCGCTTGCATCCGTTTCTACCACCGTTTCCCGGTCTGGGTAGAAATGTTGTAGAATGGGCGCAGTCGTAAAGCGATGTTTTAATTCTTTGAACGCTGATTCTTGTTCAGCGCCCCAATGGAAATCCTTTGGATTTCCTTTTAGTGTCTCCGTTATCGGTTTACACACTCCGGAGAAACTTCGTATAAATCGTCGGTAAAAATTGGCAAATCCAATAAATATCTGGACTTCCTTTACCGACGCCGGCGATTTCCAACTCAATACGGAATCGACTTTCCTCGTGCTCATAGCTACTCCTTCGACAGATACCATATAACCCAGGAATTCTACTTCCTGGACATGAAAAACTGACTTTTTCAAGGATACAGCTAGTTGGTAGTCTGCGAGTCTTTGCAAGACTTGATCGACTAGCTCAACATGGCTTTTCTCATCCTTTGAATATATCAAAATGTCATCCAAATAGCAGACCACTCCGTAGTCCAAAAATTCATGTAGGACTTGGTTCATCATGTCTTGGAAAGTTGCCGGAGCATTAACGAGCCCGAAAGGCATTACCTTGTATTCGTAATGGCCGTATCGAGTTCGAAAAGCTGTCTTCCACTCGTCTCCTTCTTTAATTCTTATCAGATGATAGCCGTCTTTCAGGTCAAGCTTCGTGAAAATCTTAGCCCCAGCTACCCGATCTCTTAGTTCGGACATCAATGGTAGCGGGTGCTTGTTCAAGACTGTAATACGGTTGAGGTTTCGGTAGTCTACAACTAACCGAAGTTTACCGTCAGGTTTTGGAACGAACAGCACTGGTGCGCCCGCTGGGGATTTGCTTCTTGTGATTTTTCCTTGATCCATCATCATTTTAAGGTATTCCCTTAATGCGGCAAGCTGTTTTTCTGATAAGGGGTATATTGGGCCCCAGGGCGCTTTCGCTCGTCCTTTAGTTCGATTTCATGATCGAACGTCCTCCGAGGCGCCAATTTTTCCGCGTCTGAGGCAAAAACAGGTCCTTGTGTCGCCAATATTCTTGAGGTAGTGATCCCAAGACTATATCGTCGGGGCTTTCACTAGCGCCAATTCTTCCAATATAGGCAGCGTTTTCGTCAAAGACTACCGACTCATCGTATTCGAACATGTCGGCTATTCCTTCGTCTTCCTCCACACATTTCTCGCAACATTTTGCATCGAACGACCATCTTTTTGGGTCTTCGATGTGGGATATAGGATGTTCCTCATGCCACCAGCCGAATGGTATGATCATCCCGTACGATCCAAGTTCTGCTATTTCGCAGGTTATCTCAGACAGATGTTTATTTCTTCCTATCTCCAACCATAAGGGATGGGTGTAGAACTTCCCTCCGGAGACTGCTGCGGTCCCATCAAACCCATAAATCTTGACCGCATCCGACCGTTGTGTGAATGGTAATCGGTGTTCCTGTACCAATCTTTGATTGATGACGAACACATTAGAGCCTGAGTCTAATAGGACTTTAATTTTTTGTCGCCTATGGTTTAAAAAGAGGTAGGCGTCTCCCTCAGGGCAGGAATATCTTTTGGGTAGAGACGCGTAAAGCTTGCGTCTTCGCGGCTGTCGCGATCTTCTTCTGGCTTTCGTTTTGGCATTGTGTAACAAGATGTTTGTTACCATGCCCGCACGGTTTCGACCATTGAGGTCTCCTCAGACAAACTGAAATGTTCTTGGTATATCGGGCAGCCTACTACTAGCGGTCTTTACCTCCTGCCGAGGAGTTCCCATACCTTCCACTTTTTCTACCTGTGGAACCAAACTTGGGTGTCTCTGCCATCGTCCAGATATCATGGGGACAAGAGCCGGGTGCGTAGGGCTGGTCGGCTGTCCCTTTGATAACCTTCCCGGGCTTATTATCCACCCTCGCTTAACCGTAGACAGTGTCCTCATTTTATCGGGTGCCCGTCCGGTACCAGCGCGGCACCTAAGAAGTAGTAAATAGGGGTGAGGTCTAGAGCTCTTGTACCTGACGGTCGAAGATACGCCTCATTCGACTCCCTATGTCCTTCATCTTAGCCCTACTGTCGCTCCCGAAGGTACCCTTGGTGCTGTCTGTTTCCTGTCTAGGCTTTGGTCCTTATCGGAGACCTTTCAGATTCCAGGTCACGTGCCTGACTACCCTGACAAACATGTGTCCGGATCATTGGGGCGAAACATACGTTATTACCTTGGGAAGCATAGAGGCGCCGCCAATGTCACCATTGCTCTTTGTTAATCCTCTTGGCTCAGCAAGAGGGACGCGTGTACTCCCACTCAGGTCGTCCAGCATGGTTGCTTGCCTCGCTTCGGTCTCCTGTTTTGCCGTTGATTTCGATTCCTAGAGACCATGTGTCTACTAGACTACCCGAACACCGTCGTTGTCGGTACCTTTATGAAGACTTATGTGATTTCTTCGTCTTCACCTATTTCCCACAATCGGCTAGTGGTTCTGACCTGTCCAGCTTGTGCGGGTTTTCGAGCAGGTTTTGGTGGCTTGGCAGACCTTGCTCGGCTGGGGCCCATTCGTAATGGTCTTCGGCTGATTGTCGCTGCCGATATTTGAATGTTCCCGTAGCACGTTTTATATGTGTGGTTCTTTTTTCCACATCTCGTGCAATTGTTGTCCTTTTTTCTCGCATCTATAACGCTTTGCGAGATTCCTTGGTGTGCTTCAGACCAATTTGAATGCGTGATCGGAGCACTTCCTCCTAATTTCTTAGTCGGCCGTTCCGACTTGTGATCCTCACGTTTCCTTTTTCGTGAGCGTCCCCCACCTCCTTTTATATAAGCCTTTTCTCTTCGTGGCTTATCAGGCCTTTCATCTCTTGAGGATTTATCTTTTGTATCCTTAGAGGAGGTGTGTCGGGAACTGCCTTCTTTTAGTAACTTTTTTCGGTACTGAAGGTCTTCTTCTGCCCGGCCAGCTTCTATTATTACATCTTCCCATTCCTCATCGGTGTCGAACTTCTGGAAGGAGATGCGGGTGAGGATGTCTTCGGGCAAGTTTCTTTCGACTGTCTCCCTCCATGATTCACCTGTCATATTGGCTTTGTTATTCAGGTTGTGCATGATTCGGAGGTAGGTTTGAATGTTGCCCTTGTATTTTACTTCCTTCATGTCCCGCAGGGCCTGTCGTCCTTCTTGTAGGGGTGCAAAAGCCTTTCCTATTTCGTATGAGAAGCGGGTCCAACTTCGAAAATTCCGATTTTGGGTTTCGCCCTGTAGCCCGTCCATTTTTCTTCGGTACCATATCGTGTATGGTGTTACTACCTTTCCCTTGGTACGGTTGAGGGCGTATATGACCCTTTCCCGGTCATCTCTCCAAATGTGAGGATTTCGGTCGAAGTAATCAATACATTGTTGAAGCCAAATGTGCACATCTTGGTGCTTTTCTCCTTCAAAGAGCGGTGGTGCCTCCGCTGGTCGTTTTGTGTTTACCACGAAGGCTTCCGCTAGGACATTTGCTAGGTCTGATTGTTCTGGGGTCAGACCCCTGCGGCGTCTTTCTGGACCACCGCCTTTTCTTCCTTTTCCTTCAGCGTCATAATCGCTGCCGTCATCATCGTCATCACTAGGGTATCCTCCTCCTAGTCCAGGTGGTGGAGTTGCGTCTGAGGTTCCTTCCCCACTAGCTTGAGGTTTTGCCACTTGTTTACCCTTTTCTTGTCTAGTGGGCCTGGAATAATATTCCTCGTCATCCTCTACCGATTCCATTCGTACACGCTTGCTAGCCTCCGGCTTGTCTTTCGGAGCCTCTTTCCTTCTGGAGGAAATGAGGAGTTCTTGGACCGCTTCGCCAATCTTTTTGAGCTCACCCTGTTGAGACGAGAGTGCCTCACGGGTCTTCTTTGCCTCGGTTTGGAAAAGCGCATCTCTTTCTTTGAAGGCACTATTTACCTTCCGGTCTCGGTCCTTCATTTCCTTTCGGATTTCTTCTACTGCTTGTTGTAGAAGAATGTCCCGTTCAAGCGTGGTCTGGTGTAACTGCGAGGTGACCCCTTCGTGATGTTGTTGTCTGGCAGCTTGTTGTGCCAGATTTTCCGCGATTTCCCTCACTATCCTTTCTTGTAGAGATTTTACTTCCGTCTCTACTCCCTGACACTGCATTAACAGGACTCCTATGTCTTGGTTATGGAGGTCCTTCCCTTCGGCAATTTGTCTTTGAATTTCAAACAACCGGAGCGCGTTTTCCTGTTGGGCTCCCGTGAGCTGGGCAAACGCTATATTTGCAGAGTCGATAGAGGATGTAATATCTCTCCGGACATCGCGTAACACTACTCCTACTCTTGCAGCTAGCCTTGCCAAGTCGGCTGCCTGATCCCTTGGTCTCGGAGTAGATGATCGAGATGAGCTGGGAACACTTGATGCCCGTGACCCATCTCTTGGTGGACGCCTTATGCCCGGGGGAAGTGATGAAGGTTGGCTCGGCGCATTTTCACCTTCGCTCCCGGTATCCATTGCATCTTTATCCTTTATTTTCTTGGGTTCTCTCCATGGTGCCGGCGATCCCGGACCTTCAGGATACCACGCTTTCGGTGGTTCTGTCATCCTTTCCTATAATAGGATCCTGTCTTAATGAGAGTTCGGGTGGTTCCCGAGTCTCCACGCCAAAGGTATAGTAGGTGTGAAGCCACTATCAAAGGATCCTTCTTCACTGGTGTCCCAGTCGAGGAAAGGTTTCCAAACGAATTCTGGCCCGTACCAGGTTTTGTAGAGCTTTTGAAATTGTTCCTCCGTAGGAACTAGTGTCGGGTCGGTATACCACGAGGGAGCTTCTTGTTCCAGAAATGGTATTTCTCGGAGTTCCGACAGACCGGATAACACTGACCTAATAGTAGGGTAGTGTACCTTGGTCGGTGGTTCGAATATTGAATTGGTTCGGGAGAGTTCTTCAAGGGTGTCTATACCGACCGTATCATCAATCGCAGGGTAGTGTACCGTGTCTTCAACGGACTCGTCGTCTGCGTGACTCGAACTCATGCGCTCGCTTAGTGCAGAGTGGTGACCGACTTATTTAGTGAGCCTTGGTGACAAGGAGAGCTAACAATATAGTGTTAGGCGGAAGCCGACTCTGATTTATTGTCGAGAAGACTTAGGCCTGAATCTTTCGTAATAGACGGAGATTTGTCTAGGAAGGCTCGGGGTCGTCCTTTTCGTTTATGACTACTAAGAACTCGCTTAATCGATAAGGGAAATAATTTTATAAAGATTCGTAGGTAAAACAATGTTATATTGTTAAGGTCTCTTCTCCGTTGCTTGATGATGTCTAAAAGCTTGTGAGGCACTTCGATATTTATATCCCGCGTCTGAGTGTTCGCGGACTACATCTAATCCTCCTATAACTAAGTACCTATCCAAGGTTGTACGCTAACGTCTCATAGTCTTAACAAGTGCGAACACTGTTTGACCCTGAACTTTCACACACCATCTTCGTTCTCATAAATTCTTTTTCCGTCTAGTCGTAGGATGCGACATTATCCTCGAATGACCGGTCTTCGATTTATAGAGACGAGTAGACTTCTGTCTGAAACTTCAGTCGTCTTGACTATCGTTCCAGTAGTCTCTTCCGATTTCACATAGTGGCCAACGTATGTGTCGGGTACCTATGCATAATGCAGGTCGCGTAGACGGTGTGCCAACACTCTTAAGTCTACCGCCTATTAGGTCTTCTGAGTCTGAGCAGCTTCCCCTCGGTCCGCCTCGCCTCAAAGAGAATCACCTCTCGAGGGATCCCGTCTCCAGGACCAACCAACATACAGCGGCCTTCAGATAGGTATTGGTGTCATATCTAACCCCTATGGCCTCTGGGGCACTGTAGGAGCAGTTGCGGATTTCCGAACCGAAAACGTCCCGTCACTTTCGGCCCGAAGTTAGGATGCCTAACTTTGAAGCCTAGTAACTCAATGCGCCTCCGACGGATTTCTTCCGTTCCACTTCTCAGAGGTACCCAGAGGTCCCCTCTTATATATCCTGCGAACAGCTTCCGGTCGGACGGACGGCAGCGACGTATATGGTGTTATGAAGTGGGCTTCATTGAAGTGACATTTTAGTCATAGGACGCAACTCTTCGAAATCTCGCTAAGGACGTGCGGGCCCCAGAACGGGGCCGGAGGGGGGTGTTAGGCTCGCGATAAATGAGGGTCTGTGCGCAGTTACCCTACCGAGAGGTCTGTGCATTTTCTTTATGCCTAACACCGAGGGGCAGATGGTGCCCGGTTCCTCAGCATATATTCCTGATTAACTATTATGGTATCGTGTTAGCTCATAGCTGGTTCGATATAGAACCTTATGTCGTCTTCTACCACCCCAAACGACCCTGGCGCCACTAGGTACCTCAGAGCTCCTTACCCTCTCGGCCTCCAGCCATTCCTCCCCCAGGCCCTCCTCTTGCATGCCTGCTACTGTATCTTCAGCCTGGCGCAAGATATCCCAGACGGTACAGTCAAAAAGCAGGTATCACCTGTTCTGAGGCTTGTGGGTCTGGAGCTCCTCTTCCCCTTGATCTTGGTGTGACTCCAAGACCATAAGGTCTAAGGGATGTCGGCCATCATTGACAAGGAGCCACGCCCGGACAACATCTGTATTGAGAAAGATGAGTTGCCTGAGGGGAAGAGGTTGTTCAGATGCTCCGCATAGTGTGCGTGCGCTGTCACCAGTCGACCCGACCAGATATCGCAGGCAGCGGATGTCCTCCTCCACATGTAGCCTGCGTACCACACCGTGCAAATTTATGATGCTCGGGGTACCAAGAACTCCCCAGGCAATTCTGCGGTCAGAGTCAATGCTATACTAGGTATGACTGTGCAATGGATGTCTTGCATTGAGGGCACCGATTTGGCCAACAATATGGATTCTCACTGCCCGTGGGCAGTCAGGTGAGGACCAATCCGATTTACCCACAAATATAAAATGGTTAGTTTGAGGGTAACAGAAAATCAAGGGGGCAGAAAACTTGCTCTGAGGCCCCATTCCGTCGACACCACTAGCCCACTCCGTACCAAGATACTCCTTCGTTGCCTGGAGTTTCTTGGCTCCGTCCTTGACCAAGATCCTTAGGTGACGCTAGAGCTCCCCCATATCTTCAGCATGGTACTCGGCTTCAGCAAGTGCGACACACTATTTGACGGGAGACATGAGTAGGCAAAATTCAGGACCAATTCTAATTGGAGCTGAATCAGGTGGTTGGGATCAAGGGAGCGCGCCGTGATGTTGGCGTTAATCTCCTCGTGCTACGCCCTGTAGATGGCTGTTTACTGATGGGAATCCGTGAACCTAGACTACAACTTGGCGTACACAATGTCACCATAACTCCCCCTTATTCGAGTACAAATGTTAGCCCAATTCATTCATAAAGCTTGTCATAGGTTCAATTAGACTTACACTAAATCTTCAACCACCTGGTCCAATAGGGGGTGCTTGTCAGATCCTAGTTCATCACTATTCATATTTTAGCTTTATTTCCTAAGACTATAAACCACTATTAGTTAGTGACAGCTTACACTGATTCCTCCGAGTCCTGGCTGGTGATGGCATTTCTAACTCACCTCCATTTTCGCACTGCCGACTTTTTGTGTGTCGACCGTTATAATGGAAGGTCTGATTGAATTTGATGTTGAACGATTTTCATAAACGTATGATGGTGGTTTCTTTACTTTTCCTTTCTCACATGCATCAATTCCTCTCTTTGTCTGCGAGGAGGAGCCCTTCGCATGAGAGGGTGTTTTTTTTCTTTCTTTTCTTAAATAAAAAAGGTTGTTTGTCGAAAAAAAAGAATTTTTTGTTTTTGCAAAGGTAGGTAAAGCTGTTTGGAGAAGAAGCAAGAGAAAGTGGGGGGGAAGGAAGAGATGTGGTGGGGGGGCAGGACATTACGAAATAAGCTTTTAGGCCTTAGAGGGATTACAATGCCAAGTAACGTTGCTATTCAGTCTTAGTAATGCCGACGCGAAGTGACATTGCTTTTCAGTCTCAGTGATGCCGATGCCAAGCCTACTCGCTTGTTGACATAACCGGATACCATGTATTTTTCACAACAACCCTCCTATCTAACACCCACACGCATGTCAACTTCAATTGTGTTAGGCCAGAGCTACAATTCATGGATAAGATGTCAGGTGGAGTAGACTAAATTATTTTCAACACTGTATGAAATGCTAATACTAAAGAACACAATTAACGTACAATATTTTCTAGGTAGACACGATGAACAATTTGATTGCTGTCAATCCTATCACATCACGGTACAAACTCTTTGCGATGGAGTACTACGAAGTCTCTTAGCCTTCAGTTCATTGTAAATTCCACCGTCAGACTGAGCGCCGGGTTGCTGCACCTCCAGGTACTTCAAACGCAGCCCTACAATGGACGTCTCGCATATTGTTTTAGATTTGCATTGCACTGAGTGTCCCGCATCGAATTACCTGCTGTGCTTCTATTCCATACCGCCACGAGAATGGCGGCAGACATGGTCAAGTCGTGGTTGTCTATTTAGGCTTGTCAGTGATTTGATGATGATGAAGATATGATTGTCAGAGGGGTGAGCTCCGTCTCCAACGAGGGGTGACAATATTCGCATACCGTCCACACGGCCTTCATGGATGTCTAGGACATCAGACAATGATCCGGATAATGTTGTCTGTGATTTGTAAGAGTCATTTCCCTCCAGCTACACTCTAGCTTCATTAGCCAGCATGTGGTCCGGTCTAGAGTCGCGTGGTGCATGGAAATCCATCTATCCTATACGTGAACCCCTGTCAGCTGTAATTGATTTGAATTAGAGACTCAATTCGTAGGCGATCTGCAGCATTTGAACGAATTGTGAATATTTTTCTGCTTCTATTTGGGATTCAAAAGCTGAGAATCTACGTCTTTAGCTGATGCACATTGATATACGGATTGTATCTGAAATGAGATCTTCACTGTGCTGGTTTATGAAACAAAGTGTTGGTTACGTGAGGTAAAGTCGGAGTATTGGGTGCTAAACCTGTCCCATGACCAGTTACTATTTGCTCTGGGTAAGTGCCCTGAACCTGCAATCAGGCTACACACGTCACAACACTGTTGTATAGGCAGTTGCGACTCTCCATATTAGGTCCTGCGAGATTTACTGAACCCACTGCAACCATGCCTACGAAATTTCCATTCTGCCATCGAAAATACACCCAGGTAGGGCATATATGAGAACCACCTACGAGCTGTACATGCAAAACAGGACATTGTACTCACATCCACAGTTCGGTATACATCATCTACTAATTGTATTACCCACGCAGAAGCAAGCTCATTGCACCACTGCACATCGAGCGAACACTCAGATTTAGACTACAAATTTCAATCTGGACCCTACTGAATGTGAATGCAAGGAATTTCCTGACAATGTCATGTACGTGTCTGATAACCAAAAAACAAACAACATTAAGGCCTCGCGAGCCGGCAAGCCAATGGATTATGCCGGGGCTGAGGAAGCAATTGGCAAAGTGAACAGATTTGATAGGGAACTCTGAGACCAGTGTGAGGACCCATGGGTGCCATTCAGTAGTATGCGGGGTTTCAAACTTGCATCGTGGTGCATTTAGAGTAAAGTCCTGAAGTTGCACATTAATGAATACTTCTTAAGTGACCTCAGTAATTCTGCATTAGTCGGCTATAGCTCAATGCATACCTTGGAGAACTACCTCCAATCATTAAATCCACACAGTCCGTATCTACAATGGCTCAAAGAGCAGGTAGATAATAGCAGCGCGTCTTTACCCTTCTTCCATTGTAACATACTAGATTGCATCAGATATATCCTTCGCCAGATCGCCTATAGAGATGATCTTGTCTACATATCACGGCATGAATAAGACAGCAAGGGACAACAGATATAGTCGGAAATGCATATGCCGCACTGGTAGGGGGATGTTCAAGTACAGTGGCCGAACATTTTACAATAATGCTGGCTAACTATAAGTAAAGATAACACTACCACCTGGCGCGATAATTATCCCAATCATTGGGATGCCAGTGTCAAATTAGATGCATCTCAGCATATTCTCCACTGACAAGAAAATGTGGCCTGTCTATATCAAGCTGGGAAATCTTCTGGTGACCAGGCGTAATCGACCTGAGTCAATGGCTGTCCTTTTTCTTGCATTATTACCTGTCCCACCCAAATTCTTGAAGTCCTCCATGGCAGATGAGCTTCAGTGGCAAATCAATACTGACACACTTTATGGTATATAAGAACTGATATTTGAGCCCTTACAAGAGATGACTCTTGCCAGCATCCTACTTCACAGTGCTGACAGGAACGTTAAGAGGAGCTTTCCAATTTTGTCCATCTGGATTGCCGATAATATGGAAAAAGTTGCGCTTCACGGGATAAAATCACATGTCTGTCCCAAATGTGTGGTACCACTAGAGGAATTAGGAACAGACGCCAGCACAAAGTATCAGACTCAGGATTACATGGGATTTTGCAAATGGGGGGGGACTCTGGTCGCCACCATCCGAGTCAAGCGACATCCAGGTCCCGTTAGACACCTCCAGTACCACTATAGGACGAAATGTTTTTTGCAGACTTAATTGTATTTCGGCACCTGATCTGCAAAAGCCAGATATGCTCTACCCGGTCTATTACAAATTATTCAAGCACTTGATGGACTGGATTCAGGGATTTCTCAAGAAACATGCCCACGCGTAGGCTTTTGATAACCCTTGGAAGGCTTTGCCACCATACGCGGGATTCTTTATAGTAAAAAAGGCCAACTGCGAGGTTACACAGTGGTAAGAAAAGGAGACGAAGAATTTGGGGCGTTGTCTTTTAGGAGTTTCTACTGTGTCACTGCGGCAGCCTGACAGTACACTAGTGTTACCATTCAAATGTGCTCTTGGCCATGTCCATGTAACGAGACTCCACTGAGTACTATTACAAGTAGCTAAACCTATACCCATAGCGGTGTCAAGAGACGACCGCGGTAGGAATGGCGGTAGACTTGGGTCTACAGAGTAGGGCTACTGGTGGTTAGGTATCATACCTCAGTAGGGCATACTAGATTATACTAAGGGTACATAGGTACTAGTAAGGGTTGGGGAGTTACCCTACTCTATAGGGTAACCTAAATAGTCAATTTGGGAGTTACTTGGAATTAGTTGACGGAGAGTTCAGGTAGAGTTACCCTACCTTCAGACTAGGGTTACGCTGCTTTGGGCTATGGGTTACCGAGCTATGGAGTCAAGTTACCCTACCTTGAAAGCAACTTATTATGCAGGACTTATGGGAAAGTTACCAGATTGTTTGTTACACGAAACTACATAGAGTATTCCACTCTCAGGTTGTGTGGATCACTCCTTCACAACCACTTGAGCTCTAAAAAAGCTGTAACTTGGAGGTGTGGTTGCTAACACCCACCTCCGGCCCTATTATAAGTCCCTAGCATCATGGGCTACAACCTGAAGAGCAGCTGTAAGTCTAGCAAAAGGTTCCAAGTAGAGATGTTGCCGTAACTCCATATACCCTCGTGCCGTCAGTCCGAATAGATGCAGTCCGCTGGATATTTGAGTGGGAGGAGGGGAATCTGGAGAATAGCCTCCAGGTGGTGTCGTGTAAAACGGACCAAAACCAAGGGAGTAATACTGCTTTGAAGTCAAGAGTAATATATGAGTTTACTGGAGGCCCGGAGGCAAGGAAACTGAAGTCCATTGCCCTGAAAGTGTAGTAGCATTGGATAATCATTAAGCACCCTGAGTCACTAGTGTGAGGTCACGATAAGACCTACTTCCAGGAGGGTTGACTGTAGGTAGTGCCTATCGGTAGTAAACCTTCCGTGTAGTCTATCGGAGGAGGTATGTGCCGATCTTTCAGAATGATAAAGAAATGAGTAGAACAGGATAGATGTTCAGGGGCTGCGAATGCTTGCAGTACACAAAGTGTATATTGGTAGAGAGTTGGATAATTGGTATATTATCTGCACGGGCATGACAGCTCGCCACTGGCACGACTGTGATATGAAGAGTTTTTACACCTATAGTTTATTGGAGACGCAGTGGCTAAAACACTTCTATCGGGCAGATGTTAGAACCCCACCAAGTGGTCTAGATCGCTACGGGTATCTTGGGTCTGACCTGTCTAGGTTAGCTACACAGCCTACACTGGCATGAGTCGGGTACTCGCAAACGCAGACTTGTGATGGGGAGTAATTGGCAGTATACCACACCTTGTTAAGTATATGCGAATTCTCCTCTACTCTGCCAATCAACTTCCTCTCCAGATCATGACTTAATTGAGTAAAGCTGTAGCTTAATGATATTAAGTTTTACTGTTTTGTTTTTTCAATTCTACTGTTGATTATTTTTATCTTTACTTTCAGAAAGAGCACTTTGGTGCGGTTACAACTTTGGAATCCATCTTCCTAGATGGAGCCCCCGTTAGAGTTGGGGTGCTCATCAAGTTTACTATGATTGAATAATACCACAGCCATACACCTGAGATCCTAATTTATATGCAACAATATCCAATCCTATTTCACATGATGAAAGATATACTCTTGGAGTTCCAAATATCCAAATGCACACAGGCTAAGGTCGACAAGCAACAAAGGGAGTTGCGTGGCAGGAGAGTGGAAGTAAACCTACTAGATTCTACCTCCAAGCAGCACTGGGCTGGTGAAGACGATCTGGTAGAAACGACCAACCTATGGAGTTGATCTATACTGAATCCCACTTGGGCTGTATTAAGAGGTATCTACTTAGTCACCCTCACGAACGTATTTGTTGGTTTGGTAATGTTTCGATGTATTCAACAGAGTTTGGGGAGCTCACCTATGAAGATCAAATCAATTATGAATGTAGACAATTAAATAAAAATGATACCGCGCGACAGATCCTAGACAGCTATCGTCACCAGCACACCATTTGAATAAGACTGCTGAACTTGGATGCACTATGACGTCGTGAAGTTTACCAGCCTGCCGACATTTTGGACCATTTAGGTAAAAGCTGTTGAAGTAAGGTATCAGGGCAGGAGCACCATTGCCGGATCCTAAAAGGACGCCGCGACAATGTGTTTGAGGTCATGAATTTTTGCAAGGTCTTGGGGATCTCCTCAGCTACCATGTGCCATGAATTGACGCGATATAGTATGAAAAACCCGTGGACAGAGCGCCCCCTTCCTCAAGATTAGGTAATACATTTATCGCTTCCTATCGAACTACTAACAAAACTTGAAATCCCGGTTCCTGCATTGCAAGATCCTTAGGTTTACGACATCTACTGTGTACGATCTACTAGCACTGTGGTCTTTTAGAATTAGGCAAGTCATAACAATTAGGTTTGGATATAAGTAGGTAGGGAAGAGTTGCATGGTGCACTGAGGGGTTCGCTCCCGGCAATGCTCGTGACACTATTCAAAATCACGGACTACGCATCCTTGTGTACTGTACAGCGACTAGCGAGTGTTCGGGTATTAACCACGGTAAACTCAGGAGGTGTTTCGAATGAAAATAGCCTTATCACAGTACCGCTGAGGCAAGACACACGAGAGTTCACTATAGTTGATATTGGCACCATCATTGGCCTGACACACCTGATCCCAGAGAAAGACCGACACTGGGTTGTTAATAGCCGGATTTATTTGAAAACATTTAATGAGATTTATTGAGGAATCTAGAAATTATAGGAAAGGGACTCAGTTGTAATCGGTACTGGTACTCGGCTAAGGATTTTGTTTTATGTTTTGTTTTAAGTATCCCCTTGATACTTGGTTTGTTTGAACTATCGTTTTAATACTTAGTTTATTTTATGTTTTGTTTTAAGTATCACTTTGATACTTATGTTGTTATACCAAAGTGTATCGCTTAATATCTTTGTTTAGTTTCCTTCATGCTAGACATGAACAGATTTGTTTATTTAAAAGACCGTCCTTTTCCACAATGGAAAGGACGGACTTCGACAGACAGTATTTCAATATACTTGGTTGAACCGCTACTCTTTAGTTTCTCCAGTATACCTCTAAAGCCTCTTTCAGTTCATACAGCTCTCACCTCCTCTTGGGAAGAGCAGGCCACCTGTCTACTATCATACACCTCCCGCAACGTGATTAGCACGTAGCAAACACATTACATTTTCTTTAACCTCAGCAAGTGGTTAAGAACCTGTCTCTAGATTTAGGCCTGATCAACGTATCTACATCCACAGTAGAGCGCTAGCGGAGCGAAGCGGTAGAATCTCGGTATATTCGGCGTTAGCTCAACTTCAACATGGAGTCATTAACTACATGAAGTGGGAAGCAGATCCCGCGAGAAGACCTCACGAAAAGGCAACAATCTGAGCATACTGCGAAGGACCCACAGGATGACACAATGGAAACTCGGCAACTTAAAGAAGAAGTCCCTCATATCCCCGAAAAGAAACCTGCAGTCAAACCTTCCCAGATCCCAACTCAAGTAGTGAATCCGATATAGGCAGCACTGGCCGTGGACTCTCAAGGTCTCGTTCTGCAGAAACACAAGAAGACGACTTCCAATAACCAAACATCAAGATCCACATACCTTCAAAATTCACAGGAGAAGGGAAACACCTTAAACCAGAAGCCTTTGAATGATTGGTAACCGAAGTCACACACTACCTCCTCTTGTAGAAGATAGTTGTTGAGAAACCCACTACCGGACTTTAAATAGAATCATTCTGTGAAGCAAAAGCAGTTGATGCATACCACCAATGCTACAAAGAAAATGGAGGAAATGCGAAGTTGAAAAGATCAACAGTAATCGACTACTACAAAGCACGTTTCCAATCTTTTATAACAAAAATGATTTCCTGTTCCAATGATTAATGAATTTCAACAAGTCAACAGTTCCCACGTTAAAAGGATAACAGATGTGGTGACAGATCTTGTGATGCTTAAGAACATGATGGCAGATGACAGCATCTCAGACTATATCGTGAAACAAAGGTTCTACGATTGCATGCACCCTACACTCCAACGCGAGGTGGAGTCACTCCAGGATGATGACAATGACATAACCACAATCATAGCAAGAGCTGAACGGAAGGACGCTATCCTCCATGAGACCAAGGCCTACAAGAACCATTCCACCTCTAGCAGCAACAGACAGCTCAGGCAAAGCACCATGAACAACTCAGAAGAAGAAGAAACCCCGCGATCCTTCAAGAAGAAATGTAAATCCACCAAAGAATGAAGAAGTGAGAAGGCTGAATGCTTTGAATATGGAATGACCGGACATATGGCAAGAAATTGTCATACAAAAAAGGACAAAGGAAAGGCAACCAAAGTCAAGCAAGAAGTCTCAGCAAACCACATTGAAAGCAATAATGATAGTGAACAGTAAAGCAAATTTGAGGAAATTCACATTGGCTATATCGAAATAGAATGCAACGACACCCACCTACCCTCAACAGTAAAGCCCCACCCAGCCTTAGAAGGGACTATCTTGATCAATGGGAAAAAGGCGCAAGTCCTGTTCGATACGGGCACTATTTGACGAGACATAGTCCGCAATATATCCACCTACGCATATGGACTACCTACCGAAAACCTCAAAGAACTGTTAGCCGTCAATATGGTGGTTAAAGGAGCCCGCTCCACCAGCCATAAGACATTCAAAGCTACCATCCAGCTGGGGCCAGTCTCACTACCCCCTCAAATGATGCTTGTTGGAAACCTAGCCAAATATGATGCCCTTATTGGGATGCCTTTCCTCAAACGCCATAACGCAACCATCAAGTGTGGAGACTCGATTATCGAGTTCCCAGAATACAAGGTTAGAGTTATTTGCAAACCAATAAGTAGAGAACTCCGAGCTACTGTTTGCAAGACTACAGCACTAAGCCTGTTGGATGAGTATTCCGATGTCTTCCCCGAATGAATCCCAGAAGAACTACCCCCTATCAGAGAAATAAACCACCATCTCCGCCTGCGAGACCGTACTAATCTTAAGAACCAACCAACATACACCATCCCTGAAGCCTATGAAGATCAACTCAATACATAGGTAAATGAGAATCTCAGACGTGGAGTCATTTACCGATTAGAAGCTCCAGGTGCCACATCTATATTTGTCCAACTTAAGGCAGATGGAAAGCGAATTAGCCCCCTTATTGATCGTAAACTACGGAATGACAATACAGTTATGGATAGTTCTGCTATCACCAATCAAACTCAGATCCTAAATGCAGTTAGATGGGCTAGATTCTGAAGCAAGATAGATCTAAGGGATACCTACTTCCAAACCCAGTTGGACATGGAAAGTGAGTGAATTAACAGTTTCAAGACACCCTTCCGAAGTTTCGTTAGCCGTGTCATGTTACAAGATGACATAAATGCGCCCACCACATTCATGAGAATTATGGAAAACATACTTAGCGAGTACCTCTATCACTTTGTACAGATCTATATCGATGACATCCTCATCTTCTCCAACACTGAAGAACAATATAAGCACCATATCATCTTAGTTTGTGACAAGTTAAGAGAAAACAAATTCTATGCCAACAGAAACAAATCTGCCATGTTTGCTGATTACCTGAAGATACTCGGACATGTAATTGATGATCAACAGATACATGCATTTCCTGGAAAGATATCCTGCCTGATAGAATGGACTACACCTCAGAATGAAAAGGAACTCATGCGGTTGCTTGGACTTGTCAATTACATCTCCCAGTACCTCTCACACCATGCCACTGTCACTGCACCACTCACAGTCCTCACCGGCAATGCTGAATTCGTTTGGACTCCTACCCATGACCAAGCCTTTAATAACATTAAAGAGTTAGTTAAAGACGCAAATGTTATAAGGACTATTGACCTGTCCAAAGAAGAACCCATATGGCTGATTACCAATGCTTGAGATGTTGGAGTTGGAACTTAGATTAGGCAGGGACCCTCCCATGAGCAAGCGAGACCGGCAGCATTACACAGCAGAAAGTTCAATAATTCGCAAATGAACTAAGGAACCACTGATACCGAATCACTTGCAGTAAGCGATGCGCTTGCCACTTTCGACCACCTCCTGATGGGAACCACCTTTACCATTATTACCAATCATCAACCCCTTATTAATCTGACGACTGACAAGATCCCGGGACGGAGAAGAACCTGATGGAAATGAGAAATCTGCAAATACGATGCCAAAATAGTCTACACTCCTAGAAGAACTAACGATTTAGCGGACCCCATCTCATATATCTACGAGAACCAATCCCACCTGAACCCTCCTCTCGTTCATGACCACGCTAAACAAAGTGACAATAGTTCCGATAGTACTACCTATAAGGAGGAATCAGTCATGGCTTCCATCAACACAACCTCTCCATCTCCTCCTTTGTCCTACACTATGTACCCTGCTGTAACGAGACTCCACTGAGTACTATTACAAGTAGCCAAACCTACACCCATACCGGAGTCAAGAGACTACCGCGGTAGGGCTGGCGGTAGACTTAGGTCTACCGGGTGGAGGTACCGGTGGTTAGGTACCTCAGTCGGGCATGCTAGGCCATACCAAAGGTACATAGGTCCTAGTAATGGTTGGGGGTTACCCTACTCTGTAGGGTAACCCAAGTAGTCAATTTGGGAGTTACCCTGAATTACTCGACGGAGAGTCCAGGTAAAGTTACCCTACTCTGTAGGGTAACTCGGGGTACAGTTACCCTACCTTTGGACTAGGGTTACCCTGCCATGGGCTAAGGGTTACCCTGCTATGGAGCCAAGTTACCCTACCTTGAAAGTAACTTGTTACGCAGGACTTCGGGGGAAGTGACTAGATTGTTTGTCACGCGAAACTACATAGGGTGTTCGAATCTCAGGTTGTGCGGATCACTCCTGCACAACCAGTTGAGCTCCGAACAAGCTGTAACTTGGAGGTGTGGTGGCTAACACCCCCCTCCGGCCCCGTTATAAGTCCCTGGCGTCATGGGCTACAGCCTAAAGAGTTGCTGTAAGTCTAGCAAAAGTCTCCAGGTGGAGATGCTTCCATAACACCGTATACGTTCACGCCGTCCGTCCGACCGGAAGCTGTCCGCAGGATATATGAGGGGACAGAGGAGAACCTGGAGAATGGCCTCCAGGTGGTTTCGTGTAAAACGGACCAGAACTGACGGAGTAATACCACTTTGAAGTCAAGAGTAGTATGTGAGGTTACCGGAGGCCAGTAGGCGAGGTAACCGAAGTCCGTTGCCCCGAAAGAGTAATAGTATTGGAGAATCGTTAAGGACTCTAAGACACTAGTCTGGGGCCACGATATGACCTACTTCTAGGAGGGTTGACTGTGGGTAGCGCCTATTGGTAGTCAACCTCCGGAGTGGTCTATCGGGGGAGCTACGTGGCTATCTTCCGGAGTGATATGGAAATGAGTAGAACCGGATAGATGTTCAGGAGCCGCGAATGCTTGCAGAAGACTAAGTGTATATGGGTAGAGAGTTCCATAGTTGGTATAGTATCCGCACGGGCATGACAGCTCGCCACTGGCATGACCACGATATGAAGAGTTTTTACTCCTGCGGTTGCATTGGAGATGCAGCGGCTAAAACACTTCTATCGGGCAGATGTTAGAACACCATCGAGTGGTCTAGTTCGCTACGGAGGATCGTTGGTCCGACCCGTAGAGGTTGGCTAGACAGCCCACGGGAGTTGGGTGCTCGCGAACGCAGAGTAGTGATGGGGAGTAACTGGCAGCATACCAAACCTACTTAAGTATCTGCGAGTTCTCCTCTACTCTGGCAATCAACTACCTCTCGAGATCAGGACTTAATTGAGTAAAGCTGTGGCTTAACGATATTAAGTTTTACCGTTTATTTTTTCAACTCTACTGTTGATTATCTTTATCTTACTTCTGAAAGAATACTTCGGTGCGGTCGCATCCTCGGGATCCATCTTCCCAGAGGGAGCCCCCGTTACAGTATATCGTTAAGCGAAGACCTCGCTTAACTCTTCCTACTCTTGAGATTTGTTGGTATTGACCTCCTTGAATTGACATAGTTTGAGTACGAGTCGCTGGTCTGGTACCAGAAGCATCGGGTGGAAATTACTATGTCGAACCAAGCCGGTCACTTCGATCCTGCCGCGGCGGCAGCCCACCAATGGCATATGCGGCGTGAAGCATTTACCGATGCCAAAGGCCTTGGTTGGGAACCCATTGAACTTGTCCTTAATGCTACCAATATCGACCTTCCCGACGATGCCGAGGAAATTGTGGTCGAAGACCCTGCGCGGTTATTCGAATCGTTTACACAGCAGAAGCTTGCGATTCCGGTAGTGCCAGAAAGGCAAGGTCAAGGGTTTAGTCTTGCGGATTTTACTAGGGAAGTTATGGAACCCTACATCCTTCTTGAAGTTACAAAACAGATGAAGGAAGCTCAAAGCCAGATGCAATACTGGAATGAGCAGGCGCAGACTAAGTTTAAAATAGAGATGGTTACGGCGGCTACGGAGTGGATGCGGAAACAACAGAAGTTGTTCATACGGCAAATTAGTGACACACGTGCGCTAGCCAAGAGGATAGCGGCGCTGGAAGAGGCTGCCCGTACAGGGCATCAGATTGATCATGACAATGATACGATCATGACAGTGGCACCTCCGATGGAGAAGCGTCCCGCGGTCAACTTTGCGGAGACCCTAACCGCTATGTTGACCAATCCCTCATATCAGGCATACTTGACTGAATTAGGAGTACAGATAGCGGGTCAACAGCCACGAGCTCTAGTCTCTCCTCGTCGTTCCCCCTTCCACGAACAGCTCGAAGAAGCACTCGCCCCGGTATCTCAAAGGAGAAACCGACGGACTCCTAGCCCTGCTACAGGCTCTCGTCCGGGCGATAGTGGTCATAGGGTGGATAAGTCCAGAGTCCCTCCTCCACCTCCGCAACCTGGTCGGGATCAGGTAGACTTGACAGGAGTCACTGATACCCCGACACCCTCTACCAATGTCCCTGTGCCAGACCGACCTTACCAGGCGGCTGTGAATACACCTCTCCCAAAGCCAGGACAAGCTCCTGTTATCATTGAACCTGCTCCCCTGCCTCCCATGCCTTCCATGCCTAAGTTACCTGGTGCGCCCAGGAAACCTACTGATGCAAATGAGTTTTTTGACAAACTTAGGCAAGGACAATATAACAAGTCCGGGGGTGAATGGGGTATGTGGGGTGCTCCGGAGAAAGAACGGGTCCGAAGGCCTTTGTCGCCGGGGGTTACGGCCTTCTGTTACACTGGTTGTACGGTCGTGGGAGGACCTCACTTTCCAAAGGCTACACATGCACTCAACTGTCCTAACAGTCGTTCGAGTCAAGTGTACCGGAAGCCTGAGGAAGTAGGTTCGAAGATGAAAAAGCCCAAATGTTCTTATTGTGGTTCACGGTTGCACGTGGGACCTCCGGCAATGCCGGAAAGCTGTCTGGAATTCCAGCAGTTTGTTCAGGGTCGGTATGGGGTAACTCCGAGTGCTTCTGGAGCTATTCCATTACCTGACCCACCTCCAATGCCTTTGTCTCGTCAGGGGGTGGTTCCCCAAGAGGACAGACAACAGGAAAGGGAGGACTCCTTTGACGGGTATGATAGACCCTCTGGAGGCCCTGGCAGGAATGCTGGTGGTGGCGGAGATCAACTCCCGCCTGGCGGAAACGTTGGTGCTGGCGGAAACCCGGGTGATTCCAGTTCCTCCAGTAGCAGTGATGACGATGATGCCGACTCCATACCCGATTTCTCTGAGTTTCTGGGGAGGCGGAAGCCAAACTGGAGCGAGAAAAAGAAGAGACGCTATGACCGCGGAGCACGAAGGTTGCTACGAGCTTTCTTGCAGATGAGTGGGGCAGCTGGAGCTAGTCAGCCAGCCGGTAACTCCACTCCTTCAGGGGGAAAGCCAAGAAAGCCCGCGAAGTTAGGTGATGTAACTCCGTTTAAAGGAAACACCACCGACACTCAGCGGTTCATTAGCGATGTGGAAATCAAGTTCGAATACTTCCGAGAGTCGATCACGGAAGATATGGACAAAATCAGCTTGGTTATCCCTCTTCTTCAAGATACTGCCAAAACTTGGTACATGGGCCTACACCGGTACATCAGTGAGGATGGTGCACGCCGGGTGGGTATGCCGTTTGATCCCAACCATGAGTTTCGTACATGGGAAGGATTTAGGAAACGGCTAATGGCAAGTTTCGGTGCCCATGTTGATCGGGACCGCGCTCTTAGCGAGTGGACGAAATTGCAGATGAAGCCTGGGCAAGTAGACCAGTTCTTAGACTCGGTAATGGATCTGATCGTCCAGTTGGGGTATTCGGACCCTACATCGATCAAAGACAAGATCCGGATGACAATGACTTCCCAGTTACGGAATGTCTGGGCACAGAAAACCCCTCATCCTACCGATGTGTCCGAATATATGGACCTTCTGCGAAAGACGGGCCACGCACTGCAGGACAATATCACTTTCAGCGAGACTGTTACCAAAAGCCGAGGTGATACGCAGAGCAAGAGCGAGGAGAGGTTATCAACCTCGAGGAAACAACCGAAACGGAAGGAAAAGGGTTCGGGTAAGCCCAACCCAAGGCGCTCCTTATCTTCTGCTGGTCCACCACAGAAACAAGGGAATTCTGAGCATGCTAACGCCCATAAGAATATCCCGTCTACGCTTATCGATAAGCGCAAGAAGGAGTCGCAGTGCACACGATGTGGAAAACCGGGTCACTTTTGGCGGAAATGTTTCTCCACCGACCCTGTTGTTAGTTCAGCCAAAGGGGTTAAAGCGATAACCAAAAAGAGGAAGGCTGAAGATGCAGAAGTCAATGAAGCATCAAACAACAAAGTCCGTCGCATCGAAGCACCACCTTCAAAGAAGTTATTGGAAATCCGAAAGTCATCTCCCGAGATTATGGAGGTTGATACGGATGCTGAGGAATAGGTAAGTTCCTTTCCTTGCAGCGAAATAACAAGACACTGACATAACTCTAGGAAGTTATGTGAAGGGCTCCGAGAGTAAGCATGCCCCGAGAAATCCTGCAGTCAATACATAGACTGACCAGGCCTCTTAGATGTTCTGGGCCGCAGCGGTCTGCGAAGGAACGAGGCAGGTGGAGGATTTGGGTCAGCACGGGAATTCTCTTTGGGTGTTTGTCTTGGTTTATTTCTCCTTTGTATTCTTGTTATGTTACTGCGGGAATATATCATTTCCTTACTTCGATGGATTATTTCCTTAGTATTGGAAGCGAAATTGTTTTCTTTTGTTAGACTAGTTCTTTTCACATCAAGCAGGCCTTGATTCGAGCAATGAAATTTTGTTATCAAGTTTACCTGAGGAGGGTTCAGTACCCGAAATCATGCTGGCGTGATAGTAAACACCCTAGCTATTGATATACCGTGATTTGAAACCTTAACATTTTGACCCGTTGTGGCCACTCTTGTGTCGAAAGGCAAGAGACTCCGTTAAACATGCTTCTAAAAGAAAACTCAAGAAAGAAGGCGCGGCTTTCAGGCCCCCCAAAACATATAAAGTCTATCCGAGTTCGAGTTAGACTAGAATGGCGTTGTGGCGCGAGAGACAGTACAGCCGAGGCTGTGTTATTGTTGGATAGTGGCGCTACTGGCGCAGTGCTTAGCACACGATGGGCTAAGGAAACACAAGTTCCTTGTGTGCGGAGAAAGGTTGCTGCTCCAATAAAGGATGCTAGCGGGAATGACATTCCTAACTCAGGGCTTCATTACACTAAGACCCTGAAGATGCGTATTGGCGATCATGTCAATGACATGAGATTTGAACTGGCGGACATGTCCGACAAGAAGATTGATGGTTATCTTCCAATGTCATGGCTCCATGAACATAATCCCGACATAGACTGGGAAACACGCAGCTTCACTTGGAGGTCTGTATTGTGTAAGGCTAGATGCCTTGTGGGCCAGAGACGGTTAGAATTTATAACCGAAGAAGAGCTATTGGCAGAAGACCAAGCTCAGGTATATCTTCTTGGATATGCCCAGTTCACAGGAGAAGACGGGAAAGACATTGCCCTAAGTCTCCTCCCCGAATATAAGGACTATGGCGATATATTTAGCCAACAAAGGATAGATGCGTTACCAGAGCACTCAGAGTATGATCACAAGATCGAGTTAATGCCTGAGACAGCACCTCCCTTTGGTCCTATATATCCATTGTCTGAAAACGAGCTCAAGATTCTGAGGGAGTATCTCAATGAGATGCTGGCAACGGGAAAGATACGGAGATCTAGTTCCCCTGCCGCAGCCCCAATTCTCTTTGTACCCAAACCTGATGGGTCATTGAGGTTATGTATTGATTACCGAGGGCTTAACAAGATTACGGTGAAGAATAAATATCCTTTACCACTGATGAATGAGCTGCGTGATAGACTTGGAAAAGCCACTGTCTTCACTAAGTTGGACTTGAAGAATGGCTATTATCTCCTCCGAATGGCAGAAGGAGAAGAATGGAAGACAGCTTTCCGCTGTCGTTATGGGTTGTATGAATATACGGTAATGCCGTTTGGGCTATGTAACGCCCCATCTACTTTCCAGAGTATGATAAATAAAATCTTTCATGATTTATTAGACGAAGGAGTCATCGCCTATATAGATGACATCCTAATATACTCAGAGACCATCGAAGAACATGTCTCACTCGTTAGGCGAGTTATGGAAAGACTGCGCAAGGCTAGGCTTTGTGTAAGCATTAAGAAATCTACATTCCATCAAAGAGAGGTAGAATTCTTGGGATACCGTATATCCGATCGTGGTATTATGATGACCACGGAAAAGGTGAAGTCAATTGAAGTTTGGACTCCACCAAAGACAGTTGTTGACGTTCAAAGCTTTTTGGGATTTGCAAACTTCTACCGTCGGTTTATAGAGGGCTTTAGTAAGATAACAAAGCCGTTAACTGACTTAACGAAGAAGGATACCAAATGGGAATGGGGTCCAAGGCACGATGAAGCCTTTAGTCGCCTGAAGGCGATGTTCATTGCAAGCCCCATTCTAGCCCACTTTGATCCGGAACGGTTAACCAAGTTGGAAACCGATGCTAGTGATTTTGCATTGGGTGCTATACTGTCACAGTTATGCGAAGATGGTAGATGGCATCCTATAGCCTACCATAGTCGGAAGTTCTCGCCAGCAGAGATAAATTATGATGTGCATGATAAAGAGATGTCCGCAATTGTTGCTGCTTTTAAGGAATGGGATCATCTCTTGCGCTCAGTATCGGATCAGATAACTATTTACACTGATCATAAGAATTTGGAGTACTTTAATAGTACTAAGATACTGAATCGCCGACAACATCGCTGGGCGGAATTCCTTCAACCATTTAATTTTAAGGTTGTCTACCGTGAAGGGCGCCTTAATGGAAAGGCTGATGCATTATCGAGGCGTTCGGAGTACCGCCCTGAAGGGGGGAGTAATTCTGCGAAATTGGGTCAGGAACAGATGTTTTTCCGTCCGGGACAGTATTTGGATAGTCAGGAGCGGGACATCTTGCGACCACAGTTGTTGCAACTGTGCCAAGGCTTCCGGTTGAAGTCCGGAATGCTTGATGACATGAAGGTCGCTATAGCAAAGGACAATACTTATCAAAGTATTTACAAGTCCATTGTCCAAAAGGACAATAAGGTTGACCCTAATTTCTCAATAGAGAAGGACTTCCTCTTATACAAGAGGCGTTGGTACGTACCGGAGGATCAAGGGCTAAAGGAACGGATCATGCAAGCGGAACATGATTCCCGTCTAGCCGGACACTTCGGGACTTATAAGACAATAGGGAAGGTTAAAGCCAACTTCTACTGGCCTAAGATGGAGGCCTACATCGAAGACTATGTTCGGTCATGCGATGTCTGTCAAAGGGTAAAGACAGTTAGACATAAGAAGTTTGGGCTCTTAGAACCTATAGATGTTCCTATGAGGCCATGGAACGCAATATCAATGGACTTCATTGTGGCGTTACCAGAATCCGAGGGTTATACGAAGATCTGGGTCATTGTTGATAGGTTTTCAAAAATGGCACATTTCATCCCCCTCGCTACGGAGGTACCTATCAAGGAACTTGCTCTTATATTTCTCAAAGAGATCTGGAGACTGCATGGACTCCCAGAATCAATTATCTCTGACCGAGATACTCGATTCACTTCAAAATTTTGGGTTAGCTTAATGGGACTACTTGAGGTGAAACTCAATGTCTCTACCGCGTTCCATCCTGAGACTGATGGTCAGACGGAGCGGGTGAACCAGACATTGGAACAATATCTGCGAAGTTATTGTACCTACCAGCAGGATGATTGGGTTTCGCTACTACCGTTAGCGGAGTATGCCTATAATACATCCACCTCCGAGTCAACCAGGTTATCTCCTTTTGAGATTAACTATGGATTTTCTCCGAGGACAAACTGGTCTGGAATTGTTCCTGACAATAAGGGGATTCATCCAAGTACGGAGCTGTTAGTAAAGGATTGGGAGGGTACATGGCAAGACATACGGGAAACATTACAAAGTGCTCAAGAGAGGCAACGGAAATGGCATGACAAGAAACGATTACCATCTCCAGAATATGCCACACTAGAAGATGTCGAAGAGGGCAGAGCTATAAAGGCTGATCGGGTAATGCTGAATCGCAAGAATATCCGTACAAAGAGGCCTATGGAGAAACTAGACCACCGAATGTTTGGTCCCTTTGTGGTCAAGCGACGTGTTGGTACTAGGGCATATGAACTCCAGTTGCCTGCGCGTTGGTCTATCCACCCGGTATTCAACGTTGGGTTATTAGAGCCCTACCGAGAGGATCAGACCGGGAGAAGGGTTAAAGATATCCCTATCCCTGACATAGTGGAAGACGAGCCAAGTTATGTTATCTCGGGAGTGTTAGACAGCCGGTGGTATGGAGGAGTTAAACAGAAGTTCCCTCATCGGTTTGTCCAGTACCTGATATCGTGGGATGGCTATGGACCTGAAGAAAATTCTTGGGAGCCGTTTGAGATGCTGGAAGGAACCGGTATACAAGCCTTAAGCGATTTCCACAAAAGGTATCCATCTAAACCTAGGGACCATAGGGTTGTAGATATACCGAGTAGCGGAAATAAAAGACGTCGTTAGATCGGCTCGGGTCGAGCCTTATAGAAGAGGGGAGTGATGTAACGAGACTCCACTGAGTACTATTACAAGTAGCCAAACCTACACCCATACCGGAGTCAAGAGACTACCGCGGTAGGGCTGGCGGTAGACTTAGGTCTACCGGGTGGAGGTACCGGTGGTTAGGTACCTCAGTCGGGCATGCTAGGCCATACCAAAGGTACATAGGTCCTAGTAATGGTTGGGGGTTACCCTACTCTGTAGGGTAACCCAAGTAGTCAATTTGGGAGTTACCCTGAATTACTCGACGGAGAGTCCAGGTAAAGTTACCCTACTCTGTAGGGTAACTCGGGGTACAGTTACCCTACCTTCGGACTAGGGTTACCCTGCCTTGGGCCACGGGTTACCCTGCTATGGAGTCAAGTTACCCTACCTTGAAAGTAACTTGTTACGCAGGACTTCGGGGGAAGTTACTAGATTGTTTGTCACGCGAAACTACATAGGGTGTTCGATTCTCAGGTTGTGCGGATCACTCCCGCACAACCAGTTGAGCTCCGAACAAGCTGTAACTTGGAGGTGTGGTTGCTAACACCCCCCTCCGGCCCCGTTATAAGTCCCTAGCGTCATGGGCTACAGCCTGAAGAGTTGCTGTAAGTCTAGCAAAGTCTCCAAGTGGAGATGTTGCCGTAACTCCGTATGCGCTCACGCCGTCCGTCCGACCGGAAGCTGTCCGCAGGATATATGAGGGGGAAGAGGAGAACCTGGAGAATAGCCTCCAGGTGGTTTCGTGTAAAACGGACCAGAACTGACGGAGTAATACAACTTTGAAGTGAGAAGTAGTATGTGAGGTTACGGGAGGCCAGTAGGCGAGGAAACCGAAGTCCGTTGCCCCGAAAGTGTAATAGTATTGGAGAATCGTCAAGGACTCTAAGACGCTAGTCTAAGGTCACGAGAAGGCTTACATCTAGGAGGGTTGACTGTGGGTAGCGCCTATCGGTAGTCAACCTGCGAAGGGGTCTATCGGTGGAGCTACGTGGCTATCATCCGGAATGAGATAGAAATGAGTAGAACCGGATAGATGTTCAGGGGCTGCGAATGCTTGTAGAAGACTAAGTGTATATGGGTAGAGAGTTCCATATTTGGTATAACATCCGCTCGGGCATGTCAGCTCGCCACTGACATGTCCGCGATATGAAGAGTTTTTACTCCTGCGGCTGTAATGGAGATGCAGCGGCTAAAACACTTCTGTCGGGTTGATGTTTGAAGTCCACGGAGTAGTCTAGTTCGCTACGGAGGATCTTTGGTCCGATCCGTAGAGGTTGGCTCGACAGCCCATGGGAGTTGGGTGCTCACGAACGCAGGGTAGTGATGGGGAGTAACTGGCAGTATACCAAAACCTACTTAAGTATATGCGAGTTCTCCTCTACTCTGGCAATCAACTACCTCTCGAGACAAGGACTTAATTGAGTAAAGCTGCGGCTTAACGATATTAAGTTTTACCGTTTTATTTTTTCAACGCTCTGCTGTTGATTATCTTTATCTTATTTCTGAAAGAATACTTCGGTGCGGTCGCAACCTCGGGATCCATCTTCCCAGAGGGAGCCCCCGTTACAGTTTGCCATAGCGTTCCAAGAAGGAGTCTGTTACATTTCTTGTCAACTCTTTGGATCTAAGGAAATTCCAATAGCCCAACTACAGCAGGGCCTGTAGAGTCTCTATGGTAATCCTGTTTCGAGATCACAGACACCAGTAATCCCGCCTCTCAGATGGAATCAGGATAGTACCCTATCTACTACGTGGCCTTCCTCCGATCCGCAACATTCTACTAGTGATCTCCTAGTTTCTTTAGCACCTAGCAAGAGCAATGTGCTTGCCAGTTTATGGCACCAAAGACTAGGACACTTACACTTTGCTGCTAGGAGATCCATACTAGCTAAAGAGGTATTACCTTCCGGTAGTTTTTGTGAGACCTGCGTAAAAACCAAGCATCGCCGCAGATTCATCAAACGACCCGTCCCTAGAGCGACTAGGCCATTCGAGACTATCCATTCTGATGTTTGTAGGCCCTTCCGAGCTGTATCCATCTCGGGTGCCCGATACTTCATCATCTATATAGATGACTATACACGCTTCTGTTGGGTATATTTTCTTCGGACCAAGGAAGCAAATGAGGTCACTGGTCGCTTCCAGGAGTTTCGGGAGAGGATCAAGAAGATCTTCCCTCAGTGGGAAATATCAAAGTTCAGGTGTGATAACGGCAAAGGTGAATACAATAATACCTTCTTCCGAGGCATCCTTAGTGCTACTGGTATTCAGTTCCAGCCAGTACCACCATACTCACAGCACAAAAATGGGATCAGCGAGCGGATGATACAGACGATACTCAGTAAAGCAAGAGCTATGCTTTTGGACGCTTGCCTCCCTGCAGCACTCTGGGCAGAGACTGTCAATACTGCTGTTTATTTACACTCACTATCACCTTCGCGCTCTATTGGCCACAAGTCTCCTCATGAGATGCTGTATGGGACAAAGCCTACCCTAAACCACCTTAGGAGGTTCGGATGTGTGGCCTATAAGCGGATTCTGAAGGCCCAGCAGAAGGATACGAAGTTTGGCCCGAGATCAAAGAACTGTATCATGTTAGGCTATACGGCAACTACTACAATCTGGAGGTTGTGGGACAGCGAATTAAAGACTACAATTCATGCTTCAGATGTTGTATTTGATGAGTCGCTAGTACTCTCGTCTGCCCAGAAGATATATTTGGTTACCTGCTTCTGGAAAAGCCAGAAGTTATAGAAGTAGAAGAATCTGAAGATACTGAAGAAGAACCCGAGAAACCCAGGGAGATATTCCTAAAGATCCCAAGCAGTAGGGTAGTTAACTCTGTTGAGGAGTCACGCTTAAGTAATAAGCCACAGTCATAAGCAAAAGAAGTTTCCCTAGCCAAAAAGGCCCAATCACCGCCTCCTCAACAGAAGACTCATAAGGAGTATACAAAACCTCCGGCTGTGATAGGAGAAGTAGAGCCCCGACGCTCCAGCCGTTTGAGAGCAAGAGCCACCACTGCACTCACAAGTACTACACCTTCTATGGTAGTGGGTGACGATCTACTTACCAACGATGAAGCTATTAGATATCCTCACTGGTGTCAGGCCATGCGAGATGAGTCTGGAAGCCTGAAGCAGCATGGTACTTGGAAATATGAGAAAGCCACAAGCGAAATTGCAGCAGCTGGCAAGTCGGTGATTAAGTGTAAATGGGTATACAGGACAAAGACTCTTCCAGATGGCTCATTGAAGGCGAAGGCAAGGCTAGTGATTAAAGGATATGAGCAGGTTGTCTACGGAGAAACCTTCGCTCCTGTAGCGAGACTAACAAGTCTACGCATGTTAACCGCACTTGCTGCGAAGAATGGCTACCATGCTAATCACATGGATGTTGTGGGAGCGTTCTTGAACCCTGGTATTGATGAACCAGAGTACATGCAACTTCCTGAGGGGATTGAGTGGCTCGATGCCACTGCAGTTGAAGAGAATAGAGGAAACGATAGTCAAGTAGTTTGCCGCTTACTTAAAGCCCTCTATGGACTGAAACAAGCCCCCCTGCTCTGGTATAAAGAAATTGACAGTTATTTAAAGTCGATAGGCTTCCTACATTCATCCTTCGACCCCAATCTATATACCTCTAGCTTTGGAGTGTTCTTACTACTCTATGTTGATGATATCCTATTGGTCTCAGGACAGCCTTTAGAAATCCAGCGCGTGAAAGAGTTACTTCGTGGAAAGTATAAGATGACTGACCTGGGGCGAGCAACCTGCTTCCTCAGTATTGAGATCAACCAAGAGCCACATTGTGTGACCCTAAGTCAATCTCGATTTATCCATACAGTTCTACAGCGATTTCAGATGGAGTACTGCAATCCAGTTCAAACACCATTGGAACCTGGATCTCAACCACAAGACCATGATGATCCTATCTCCGCAGAGGATCAGAAGACATATCAGTCCTTAGTTGGAAGTCTTATGTACCTCACTGTTGCTACTCGACCAGATCTCGGATTCACGATCGCCTATCTTAGTAAGTACAATGCAAATGCTACCTACCGACAGCTACAGACTGCGAAACGAACTCTACGATACCTAAAAGGAACAATAAACATAGGATTGGTCTATGTGAGGGATTCGAAGAAGATAGCTTCGCCTGTGGCCCCTCTTACTGGCTTCAGTGATGCCGACTTCGTGGGAGACACACAGGACCGTAGGTCAACTGGTGGATTTGTTTTCTTGATGGCTGGGGGAGCCATCTCCTGGCGCTCGAAGAAGCAGCCTATGGTTGCGCTATCAACAACCAAATCTGAATATATCGCATGTTCAGAGACTGCAAGAGAGGCCTTATGGCTTCGTAGTTTATATTCAGAGCTGAACGGAATCAAACTACTCCCTCCAACTCCAATCAATGTCAAGAATCAGAGCGCAATAGATCTCAGCAACCGACCACGATTTCATGAGCGGACAAAGCACATTGACCTCAAGCGCCACTTTACATGAGAAGCTCTGCAGAACCAAGAGATCTCAATAAATCATTGCCCCACTCAACAAATGACCGCTGATATCCTAACTAAAGCACTTCCACGGGTGTTACTTTGGAGACATGTACAAGCAATGGGATTATGTTTTCCTAAAGGCAAGACAAGTGAAATGGCTCAGGAGTTCTAGCCGTATATTGAAGGTCTCACTGTCTTTCATCTTTTAATTTTCTTTCTCTTTTCCTTTATCTATGTTATAAAAGCCTACCTGTACCTGACACTCTTTTCCTACCCTTAAGCTGCCTATCTAAAGGCCCGAGGGAGGTTTTTAACGAGGTCACATTATTATCGCATGTGGAGAACTTAGGCTTCTTTCTTTCTGTCTATGGATCCTTCGAAGAGTGGGGGTGTTGGAAAACGTGGCTTCTCTGGATCCAGTTACCAGTAGATGACCTCATTTATGTACTTTTGTCTATGGAAGCCGAGAAGAGGACACGAGTACACTCTGTTGTGACTCATATCTTGTAGTATATAAGACCCTCACTTGCGCTGAAGAATGGGGTGATGAGCATTGAATACACATAGTTTTCAACATGTGACAGGCAAGGACATCCGAGTGATCACTCATGACGGCTGGCACAATAGCCTCAATCGATTATGATACTGTAGCACCCTATGAATAAGGTCTTATACAAAAAGGCAAAAGCATATTGTACATAATATGATAATATTATTATGATGCTTGAAATAGATAAGTACAGCTAAAACGAAAAATTCAAACCCATTCACCACACCCGCATTATATTATAACCATCCACTCCCGCGCTACCCACTTTCTTTTTTGCCCAAGGCTCTGGTTCCCAAGAAGCAATGTTGTGTCTAGTCGCACCCCCGCGAGAGCGAACCAGCCGTCTCAAACAACAAGGTAAAAAAACGGACAACCAAACAAGTAGGAAGTGTTTGGCTGCAGGAATTTGATCGCAAAATCGTGATTTAGGATATTTTATATGCAACTATAACTTAGATTGTTCCACAAAATTCAAGCAGGTATGGGATTAATAATAGTGTCAGTTTTATGTTGGAGTTATCAAGACCAAATATGAGATCACTATGTCAGAATCAAACTGTAGCGCGCAAATACCGCCTACATGACGGGCGGCAAAATTCAGAGACGACAAGATGTCAAACGAAACAAAAGAAGACCGAGAGTAGTGTCTCTAAAGAGCTGGGGGTTATATGGTCAACACGGGACTTCGGAAAAGAGCGAAAGTTCGCTCTCCTTCGCCAAAATTTCATGTGGCGCTGGGTGGTTTGTCACTCAACACTAAACCCACTAAGAAGGAAAGACCGGAGTATATATCGATCACTACAAAGGGATTATCTTAGCTTAGACAGTTCACCACACATATACACATGAGTTCTCCTTTATTCTGCAGACTCATGAACTAACTAAAAAAAAAGACCAGCGTTACCGGGAACGATAGGCTTTGTGGTCAGGAGTTCTCCCTTGATGATAGCCTCCTCGCAGTTCTTTTGACTCTCCCACACCCATACCGAGCCTGCCGGGTTTGGCATTTCCTCCCCTGAGTACCATGATTGAAAGAGCATCTCAGAAATCTTTGAGCATGCGATAGAACGAGCAAATGAGGGATTGTGCAAACAAAAAATCAAAGGACGAACAGCGAATACTCCAATCCTCACATCACGCCAAACAGCATTCGTGGTTTCCAACCGGTTGACTACCCAGGATATTTTGACCGGTCTCTCTGTGATCAAGAGGTATTTTATCACACTATTGTTCAAGTGATTCATAACCGATGAGCCATACACAACATGTTCAATTAGATAGCCAGCTTTCGCATATATACTTTTTAATTCGGCATCTCCGTTCCTCTCAGCCTTTGCCTCTACCCTACCATAGCTCCTGCCCCACGCCCATCCCAAACATCCTCCAACTCTTCCAACCACCCGAGCTCTTTTGCTAGCTCTTTCACCACCTCACATGCCCACTCAACAAAAGCAAATTATCTCCCTACCCACCACTCCCTCCTGTCCGCTGATTATAAATTGAAATCCGAGCAGCCTGTTCTTTATCTGTCCTGCAAGTGCCCCAATAGGATTAGTTCTCAATCAAATCCACACAACTACAAACAACGCCACCTCGACCTCCCAAGTCCGATAATAAATTGGGTGTACAACCTCTTACTATAGAATTGGATATTAGGTGCACCAAACGGTGGCAGGCTGTTTACTAGGGAACACTTTCGGAGAGAGCCTTCTTTTAAACAACAAGGTATACGACAGCGATTCGGACTTGGATGTGGTTGACTTTTGGGATTCAAATAGAATAACTAGGCAAAGATAGAGAGATAGAATTCAAGTATCCTAAACAGAGAATTATTCTCGCAATAACAATAGGGAATATAAATGCGGGAAAGACTGAAAAGATCCAAATACTCGTAAAAGAGGAATGAGAGACAATTTGATTCGGATAGTGAACGAAAACAACTAACAGAGGGAAAACAAGCTGCCTTTTATCCTTCCCTGGATCATGCAGATCCACTTCCGCACACTTCCAGTGTGTGCCGTGTTTTCCATCACGTTCACTTTTACTTCTGCCCATCTTCGCTGCTTCGACCGAGGATAACACAATTCGGCCGAGGATATTCGGTATCACATATGATAGGGGTAGGCCCTGCATAAGGAGTCGTCGCAGGTATTGTCGCAGATATCGTCGCAGATGTTGTTTGATGTGTAGGACTAACCGGTAGTCAAACATAGAGGCGTCAGATATGTTTGATATGCCACGAGGGTTAGGGTTGTGGGTCGTTGCCACAAGGAAATATGCGGTGAGCAGCCAAGAAACATTTCCGTCCAACACCTTCTCTGTCCTATAGCTCCGGTATGTGATGGGATGGCCAATACGCAGGTTCACTGTGAACGAGCCGTGGGTTTTAACGGGTTTTGATATACCTCTCATATTAAGCATTCCTATGTATCTACGTTCTGCCCAGTGTTCCGAATGGTCCGACCGGTCAAGTCCGGAAGAAATGGCCGACTAGTCAGTCAGAACCCAGAGATACGACTGGACTTGACCGAAATATCTGGTCAGGTCAAGTCTGGTTCAGTCCTGGATTAGTCGAATATGGAATCCCTGTTTGTTCTGGGATGTCAGTGCTATATTTTCTGTTGCTTTAGGTAGTAGTTTTATGCGATTCAGTAGCAGTTATGCCCGAGATTCATTTCTTGCCTTTCTTACTCTCCTGTAAACCTGATGGAATTCTCAATGTTGCATAAGGTATATTAGAATAGAGACTATGATTACAACGCAAAAAACATTACAGAAGCTACCGGAAAAGGAAGAAAAATAAACTTTGTTCCAAACAAATCTTGAAGCAAAAGGGAAAACACAATTGTATCCTATAAGTATTAGAAAATAAAAGGAGGAATTAGGGAAAGGGAAAGGAAAAAGAAACAAAGCGAGGAATACTCTTTTAACCAGTAATCCAATTGTGAAGTGGGAAGTTGAAGGATATAGAATATGGGTTAAGAATTCTGGTAGAGTAGGGAAACTAAGAATAATTTAATTGCATTACAAAAAAAATAGGTAGTTTTCTATTTTGCAACCGATGACCTTCCGCAAGATTATGACGGATAATTTCACGAGTAAGAAGAAACCGTTCTAGAATTGTAGCCATTAGTATAAATGTCCAATCATGTTCCTAATAGAAAGAATGAAAAAAGTGAACGTACAGGAAAGATTTGTGATATCTAATTCAAATATCATGGTCAGAAAGCTCCTCAACAGCTTCAGCCAGGGGATGGAGGCAGTAGAGATTTGACAATAGTAGCTCCTCCTTTGCCCATGATTTGAGGCATTCCAGAGCTTCCACGGATTTGGATTATAAACAGTTTCTAGTATCAGTGAGAACATGCTTTGAGCTTGAAAATAGACGCTCCAGATCCACTGACATTGTCGGAATGGAGAAAATATTGAGTCTCATGGCTGCCAGAGCATTTTCTGATTTATATTAATGATGCCAATATCTAAATAGGTTTTCAATTTCTGGTTCAGCGGGTGCTTGAATATATCTAAAAAATGCATCCTCTATATGCTCTAATCATTAGTTAGTAATTTATTCAAGGAAAGCTAAAGACCATTCAAAGTAATCCTGAGTGTAACATTATCAATTAAAAACATACCAGGTGTACGACACTGTCTTCTAGCTTGCCATATCCGACCATGTTCTTGAACCTCGCATTGAATATCAGAAATTAGATTGTGAGACTGGGAATTTGATAGGATATTGCTATCGCTATGGCCATTCACTATCTCCTGAATCTTATGCTTGTAATCTACTTCCCCTAATCTGGTAACTGCATCTCTAGCATTCTCAACCTCATCCAAGGTCCAGTCTCCTTGCTCAAAGGTAAACTCAAAATAATTCCACTTCTGTTAGGGATCTAGAACTGCAGCCACGGTATAAACCAGTGTTCCCAACCGTCCCGTCCGGACGCTAGGGCCCTGGCGTCCTATAGTCCCGTCTGTCCTGGGCAGGGTGGGTAAGGATGGCCGGGCACGGCGTCCGTCTTTTGTAAATATCGCAGGACGGTAGGTTGACAGCCGGGCCCCGCAGTCTTTTTAGAAATGGTAACTTTCGGTAGGGCTCGGCCGTCATGAGTAATAACGGGCGTCACCTGTAGGTACCTACAGTCCTGAGTAAGGACGGGCGTCCCTTGCATGCCCTGACTGCTTTCCGCATACCCGAATCACTACTGCCTCGGCCCTATCGTCACCCATATCACCTAACCCATTGCCTATGGGCTGGGTGGTTGCTCCACACCTTGGCCTGGGTTAATAAATACAGACTTGAGAGACGAAGGTTAACTATTTTGAGAGATCCTAGTGATAAAGTAGAGTCCTCATCCCTTGGTCTCATTCACTCAGATCTTGTACTCTCTATACCTTCTACCTTACCTTCCAGCAACAATTGATAGATGATAGTAGAACCTGAGATTCTCTACATTAGAATAAAAATGTTTCACTTCTTAATAATACTAACCTAATGCTAATGAAATTTGAAAACGAAACATAAACTAAGACACCTATAGGGCCGGGCCGTCCGTCCCGGGCATAGGTCAGGATGGACTGCAACTGGGCGTCCATGCAAAGGTCTCAAACTTGGCATCCGTCCCGTCCTAGGCGAAAGACGGACGGACTTCACGCTTGGGAACACTGGTATAAACCGGAATTGTTCTAATTTTTTGACTATAAGCACGAAGCTTAGATAAACCTAACCAGGCAGTGTGAGCAAGGTGAGAATTGAGTGGATATTTGTCGATCACATCTCTGTAATCCTAACATCTGTATCATGGTCTGAATTGAGATATGAATACTAGTTGTACCTGTATACACTACAGAGGTAATCTATATCTAGTATCACTTCCCAAATATTTGGAGATTTTCCCTTCAATTGTAAAGTAGCTGCCAAAAAAGGTTCCAAAATCTGGACTGCTGCTTTCAATTCCATCCAATCCTCCTCTGTTAGCTGATTATTTTCCAAATTGGAATCTTGAGAACAAAAAGAGGACACCACTACACGGTTTCTCAAAAGACTTTGAATCATGGTAAGTCTCAAGTTCCACTGCGTAGCATTGACACTATGGAGAAGAGTTTCAGCTTCCAAGCACCGTAGCTGCTGCTTTCGCTGAACTGAGTATCGAATATAGACTCGGACTGTGATGTTATGTGCCTTGCCCCATGGTCCAATCTTGCGCCACTCTGCTAGTGTTGCCTCACTTACAATAACTACATCCTGTAAGACTTGTCTATCCACCTCTTTTCCAAACCAAAACGATTTAACTGACAAGTTAATCACATGTCCTGTACATCTTAGTCTTCGGTATTCTGTATCATTGTTAATTCCAAGATATGCCATGCTTCACCCAATAGCTCTCATCATTGTCCCATTATTGGAAGCATTATCAGCCTGAAAAGAGCCCAGATTTCCTACAAAATCATATCTAATCAAATACAATATGGATTAGTTAATAATTCTAAGTAGATACGATGAGGAATAAAAACTGTATTAGGAAATAAGGTAATACTAACTGCTTGATCACTGCCATAACTATCGCGGCAAAAGACTCTCAGGTATGTGAGCCCTCAATTTCCCGAACTGCGATCACAGGATTTAGTCTTATACCTAATGAATTCGTAAAGTGTACTACTAAACCAAGCACATTCATACTTCTCTGAGGTGAGGTCCAACTATTAATTGATATATGAATCTGAGTAAGAGCTTGACTAATTTCTTTTCGAATTTCAGACTGCTGTTCATGAAAGTTATTAAGAATCCAATTTTTTTTTTGAATCTTGACACAGGCTTTCGGTAGATGATAATTGGGCTGTAAATACTGAATGAACTCTCGAAATGAGTCCTTGTTAGGAGTACCCGATTCCGATAGCCTAGGAGTATCCTAGGTAGGGTAACTTTACCCGAGTTCGAGAATCTCAGTCTCCAACACCCCCCTCCAGCCCCCTAACGGGGCATCATCATACACATCATCCTTAGTTGCGTCCTGTGACTATATGGTCACAGAATTGAAGGTGTCAGAATAACACCATATACGTCGCTGCCGTCTGTCCAACCGAAGGCTGTTCGCAGGGTCTATAGGAGGGGACCTCTGGCTAGACCTGGGAAGTGGAACAAAGTCAATCCGTCAACTACTCAGGGAGTTACGAAGCTTCAAAGATATGACGACTTTGGTACGGGCATAATTAACGGGACGTTTTCGCATAACGTCGTGACATGAATGTTAGAAGGTTCGGGATAACGAACAAATGTATTCACATCCTCCCTCTGACGATTAGAAAGAGTCTAGAGCTCCCGGAAACACTACCAAAGAAGCCAGCGAGCTGCGAGGAGAGTCGCACCTATGATATGGGGTGTACCGCAGTTGCGGGATTTAAGACCTACATAACACGAAGGTCCACCCCCTCTACACAGAACAACCAGGAGTTGCCGACCAAGGAATTATGAGACTATCTAATAGAATGACCTCTCCCCTACGAGAAGAGAGTTATCGGAATGAATTCTATTGGTTAGTTGTTGAGTTATCACAATTAGAAGTCATCAACTCCGGCATATATGCAGAGACAACTTCGTATCAAGACTGATCCTCTCGATAACGAAAGGGACTAGTGGAGCCAACATAGTTCGACTTGAGAACTTGGCTACTGGTCTATAGACTCTGAGGATCGGATAATTACTACTGGTGACAAGTATGTCTTCCAGACAGAAAAAAGCAATTACCGAAGATGGTGTGATGGTTTTCAGGGTCTCCCGGTGCACGCACCTTCGTGGAGAACTCGATGTTGCGCATTAAAATTAATGAGGTACATATTTTGTACGTTAGATAGATGTAGTCCGTGAACACTCAGACGCGGGATATAAATATTGAAGTGCCTCCCAAGCTTTAGACAATATCAAGCAACGGAGAAGAGGCCTTAACAATATAATATTGTTCTTACGATTCTATTCTACTTTCTTGCACTCTTAGTAGTCATAAACGAAACGAGTTGCTTCCGAGCCTTCCTGGGCAAATCTCCATCTATATAAACGAATCTCAATTGGCCTAAACAACCCTAAATCTATACCGGTTGTCTCTGCCTAACAGTCCTGCTCGACTGCTGCAAAGGCTCGATTACTATAGGTAATCCAGTTTAATAGTAAACAGTCAGCAGTCTCCTTATTGACTTTTTGTAACCGGTACTGGTACTCGGTTAAGGATTTTGTTTTATGTTTTGTTTTAAGTACTGCTTTGATACTTGGTTTGTTTGAAGTATCGTTTTGATACTTAGTTTGTTTTATGTTTTGTTTTAAGTATCGCTTTAATACTTGGTTTGTTTGAAGTATCGTTTTGATACTTAGTTTGTTTTATGTTTTGTTTTAAGTATCGATTTGATACTCATGTTGTTTTACCAAAGAGTTTCGCTTGATACCTTCGTTTAGTTTCGTTCATGCTAGACATGAACAGATTTGTGTATTTAAAGACTGTCCTATTCCACGATGGAAAGGACAGACTTCGACAGACAGTATTTCAATATACTTGGTTGAACGGTTACTCTTTAGTTTTCCCAGTACACCTCCGAAGCCTCCTTTAGTTCTTACAGCTCTCGCCTCCTCTCTGGAAGAGCAGGCCACCTGGCGACTATCGTATACCTCTCGAAACGTGATTAGCACCTAGCGAACACGTTACACTTTTGATGTTCATACGCTGGCAGATATATTCTGAGCTCTGGTGAAGGCAGAAACAAGAGGACTGGTTTCTGCCACAGGAATGGTCCCTGGATGAGATGATTCCCATAGCTTTCTCAGATGTTTACTTCGAAGATGGCCTGCCTGCTCCGCTGTCCCTCCATTGCTCACATATTATTTTCCACCTAAATAAAGTATATTAGCTAGCCATTTCCTCCAGGTCACCTTAACCGTAGTTTCGATGTTCTTAGAACTAATCTAATTTCAATCAATAAATAACTTACAATAATTGCATTTCCAGCGCCTGCCCAAACCAGACCCAGAGGTAGTTCCATGAAAATGGATGGAGGAACGGATATTAGAATCACCGATTGAACTGCGGTTGCAAAGCTGTTCAGGTAGAACCTGCGGGTGTAGAGTGGGTGGAGAAGATGGTGGAATAGCAGAGGTAAGATTGGATGAGATCAGGTCCTCCGGAGGCAGCTGCGACTCAAAGGGGGTACTGATATAGTCACTTCCGAGCTCTACATTACAGCTAGGGATTGGTGGTAGTGGACGGTAACTTGGAACATCGGAAATGTCAGACATGGTTGAAGGCATAGTTGGTGAGTGTGAGGGTAGAGTTGAAAGATCTGATTCCAGAGAAATAATTGGTGGTAGTAGCTGCGTGGTGCATACTGTAGCCAAAGAAGAAATTACCGGTACATCGGATCCATCTGGTAGCTGAGGTGCTGAGTTGCTACGATATCTATTCTCGCTTAAATTTAAAGGTGATTGGCTGAAATTGGTATTACTAGTCTCAGCCGAGGTTGGTGACAGGGATGGTGAAGCTGAATAGATCTAGATTGACAGTATTAAAAATCAGCAAGTTGATTATCAAATTCAAGGTGAGTTTAGATTACCGTACGATTGGACTGTAGCCACAAATTTGGAGCACGAACAAATACCGTACTAATGACGGATTGGGGAGATGAAGACTCGGAGGTTTTCAATTTTTGGGTACGACTGGAGGAGCCTGTGGATAAGGACCGGCTAATTGGATAATTGTTTGGCAGTGAATGCTGTACTTGAGGGCGTGTATGAATTCTTGTTGGAGGCATTTCTGACTACTATACTGCTGCGGTTGTGGTAAAGAAATAAGTACTAAAATAAAGAGAAATCTGAACTTGCTGCAATGGAAGTTTGATATGTGTGATACCCGGAATTGCACCTTGTAGCCGTTGACCGACTTTATACACAAAAGACTGAATTAACTTTCAATTTACAAGACATAGACCTGCAAAAGGATCTCAGAGCTAGGGAATCAAAGGAACACGGACATTGTGAAAAGAACCACCGTGCCCTCAAAACAAACAACCTGATATAGAAAAATTATCCTACTCTCGCTTCATCATCCAATAGAAGGTCACCCAGTTTGAATCAATTGAATACTTGGTCTTAGTCTTTTATTTCTAGCCGAAATTACTGCATCAAATATCACTTGGCATACCGAGTCGGACTTGGTCTGGTCTAGTCAGTTGTCTTACTCACGACCGCTTGGTCGGTCTGAAAACCAACCTCTGACCAGACTTGACTATGACTGGACTAGCCAGTTCAGACTAGTCCACCCCTTGACCATTCGGAACCTTGGTTCTGCCAGCAAGTTCTTCTTTACCTTTAGTTATATGAAGGCATACATGACTGTGGGAGCAAAGTGCGCGGGGCGCAGTAATTCGCAAATGTGTAGGAGGGCGGTGGGTTGGTGCAGAAGGGGTTTTATGTCGAAAACAGCCTCCAGGTGCGGGAGGTTTATAGTTTGGATGTTGGAGTAAAGCCTTTTCTGTGCCTGGTTTGCGGAAGTCCTAGATGCCGGCGAAGGATGAGATCCTAGCACCGCACTAGGAAACATCCCACCCCATGGTCGCGGCGGAGGTTGTGGGTCTTTGGGAGTCGGAGGTACTAGAAAGACAATGTTTCGGAACTTCCTGCTGGCAACAAATTCCTCCACTGCAGGTCCCGGTGGGAAAGTGTTTCCGGCAGTGTTCGCAAGCGGCCAGGTCGGCCTGCAGATAGCCGGCAGGCTTTCAGTCCGGCCAGGCCAGGCCAGACTGAGACTGACATGGGCTTTGTAGGCCAGGCTTTGGGAAAGCCCGCCGGCTTCATGGGTGCCTGGCGGCGCCGGTAGGCTTTCGGTATTTCCCATATGACTGGTCATTATTTTGTTAATGGGTGGCTCACGTCTACGGATATCTGAAGATGCCCACAGATATCTGAAGATGCCCACAGATATCTGAAGATGCCCACAGATATCTGAAGATGCCCACAGATATCTGAAGATGCCCACAGATATCTGAAGATGCCCACAGATATCTGAAGATGCCCACAGATATCTGAAGATGCCCACAGATATCTGAAGATGCCCACAGATATCTGAAGATGCCTACAGATATCCGGAGATGCCTACAGATACCCGAAGATGTCTACAGATATCCGAAGATGACTGCAGATATCAACTACCTATTACCGCTTGAGCCACACAATTTTCATAACCAGTAATCGGTTAGGTTCCTGTTTTCTCCGGTCACTCAATTTATTTCTCTCTTACAAAATTAGCCATGCACCTACGATCAACGGTAATAGAACCATCCAAACCACCTCATCCTGTTCCCATGACACCAAGAAATAGCTTTAGATCGAATATTAATTTCTGCTTGGTGTTCTACCGTGTGTTTACCTTTTTTATTTACTTTTTTGGTTTTTATAATAGTGAGGGTGGTGGGGGGTGCTATTGTGGCCGAAGTTTTCTCCTTGGTTGCCCATTGGTGATCCATAACTCTAGGCGTTTCATCTGCTTATCTTATCTTTAGCACATCTTATCACTCGAAAGCCTGCAGATATCTGCAGTCCGGCCAGGCCCGGCCAGATAGGCCTTGAAAGCCGGACTGTAGCCCGCAGTCCGGCCCGGCCTGCCACATAAAAAGCCCAGGTCGGCCGCCCCAGAGCCAAGCCTGGCCGGACTGACCGCTTGCGAACACTGGTTTCCGGAGGGGTGTTGGCATTGGGCGAGAGTGGATAGCTTGGCACCTGTTTGTCTTTCCTTGTGCTGGGTAAGGGTACGGGTGTTGAGGGAGCAGGGTAGAAAGAAGCTACGGGAATAGAATGGGGTGCAAAGTGCCTTACATTTTGAAATCGGTTGGCTAAGGGGGAAAGAGGTGGCTAATGTTCGATAGTTAGGAGCTATGGTTCGATTATTAAAGGAGAAATTCTAGAGCTATTCAGAGACCGTAATGCGATCTAATTTTAACAGCTCCAATAAAAAAGGAAGGGGAACCATAGCTCTTGGCGGTGTTTTCGCCCACCAATCCAGAGGGGGAATTATGAACGTCTTAGCGTCAGGTTCAATTATGATATTCCAGTTCTTATCGTGGTTGGTTCATATACCCTACTGCAGGTGGAAAAATATCGGCTTCTACCCCTCCATGGGGGGCTTGGCGCAACAGTTATGTAGAGGCTTTGTGCAAGATTAATCTTGATGCAGGAAAGGCTTGGTATAAAACGGGTAGATTTGCCTTGTCGGAGAGAGGTGACCAAGTGTTTTTTTAACCCCTAGATGAAGATACCAATGGTCAAAGAACAATCGTGGATACCAAGAAGGATATTCAGGAAGAATGGAAGACCACGGGACTTGGCCATGCCGGGAAAGTTTCAGAGCTGGTTCAGTTCCAAACAGACTATAAGGATTACGTAAATAATTTGCCGGAGGATCCAGAGGACACGAAATGTGAGGCAGTACCCTTTACCCAATCGATAATAAGTAGTAGGAATGGCCTTCAGAAAAACGTGCATGATGGATTTAGGAAAATACCAGGAGTGGAGAGACTTGAGACTTCTGAGATGGTGGGGAAACTTTGTGTTGATAATCCCTCTGATCTTGGTCTCGATGGTATTGGGGATCACCTTCATGTACTCGAGACCAAGAGCACTGAACCCATGGAGCAAAATGATGGAATGAAGGCCAAAATTGCAAAGCCGAAAGGTTATGTATCCATATTGAGGAATTGTGGACCTGATTATTGAAGGTTCGAATTGGATTTCGCGGCGTCTTTAAGCAGAATAAATTTAAGGAGGCACTCAAGCAGTCGGACCGGAAAGCCATTGAAGAGAGCAATGTCACAGCACGTTCAGGAGATGCCACAATTGACTCTATGATGCCTAAGAGGGGCAACAGGATTCTTATGCATTCAAGGCACTTTATCAACTACTCCTATCTAATGTTAAGAAAGTAAGTAAGTAATCCTAGCTATCTGATCTCAACTTAAGTATCAACATTAAGGCTAACTTCTCCACCACCTAGGGGGGCAATTAAGATACCAAATTGTTGCGCCAGAGTTAAAGCCCATAATGTTGAAACCGGGACAGGTAGGTTCTACAGAAGATTGACTATGTTCATACAGGCATTCAACAGGCACGACCAGGGGGTGGACTATGAAAAACATGGATCCTACAAATGCAATCTGCACTGCTTGTTGGCCGCTACTGGGGTGTCAGAAGTGTGGGGTTAGCAGTTCGTGTAATGTCACGACCGGGGAGGCGTTCCACGGGGGGGAGAGTGATAATGCTTTGGTGGGTCGGCGAAGCGAGGGAAGGGAGTTTTTATATGGCGGAATAGTGGGCAAATGGATGGGAAAAGGGAGTTGGTTTCTGCTTAAAAACTCCCTTTCCTCTCTCAGTGCCATTTCTTATGTTTCGTTGATATTTTGATGATTTATATGGATCGAATTTTCCTCTTCCGTTAGAGGCGAATACCCCTTGATAACATTTGGATGCCCCGCCCACATCGGCATCATTGAATACATGAACAATTAGGCCCACCAGATTTTCTTCCTTTTACTCCCAAGCCTTGTCGATTTCCTTTCCAATTTCCCATTTTCCGTAATCATGGTAGCTTGGCGTTTTCGGGAAACAGAAAAAAAGGAAAGAAAAGAAATTCTCGATGATTCTCTGGCAAGGATTCTTGTGCGGTTGCTGTTCCTCTATAGAGAGGATTGCAGAATCCATATTACTCCCGAAATGATACCCCTATTTCTTCCGGATAGCCATGTAGAGAAAGAAATTTTGCAACTGAGCAAAGAAGAACCGGGTAGGAGCTGTGAGTATATTAACTGCCAGCGCCCTCAACCCCGGGGGGTCAATGAAGAAAGCGCACCGAAGCATTGATAGCTTGAGTTCATTCGAGTCCCTCGTGCCTGTGGTGGGTAAGAGAAAAATGCCAGGGAGTTGGGGGTGGGGAAAGGAATGGGTAACCCACCTTAGCTGTTTGGGTGCCTCCGGTGACGAGGAGTGGAAAGGTGATAGGCAGCTGAGGATCGGACAAGCCCCACAGAAGACCCGCGATACATGCCACACCAGGGCCCCCCATCTACCGACCAACAAATTGGTCATCCTGCAATCGGTACTGTATAAGTACGGTATATATCCTCCCGAAAACAATCGAGGCAGAAAATCACACCATCTCACTCGCAAATGTAAGAACCCCCATCACGCAGTATCGACTCCTGCATCCCCTCAACCTAGCGCCCGCCTTTTCCCGCCAGCCCACCCTGCAAAAACCCCTGACTTCCTCCATAAGAGCCAAAACACCTTCACGATTTTATCAACTGCCCTACCACCTCGGCTTGATCACCGCTGTGCTACATCATTCCGCAATTGTACCGAACGCACTACTCGCACCCCCGACATGCACGTCCTCGGCAGGTGTTAGGGAGAGCACAAGGTGAGGGCGTAGCGGCCAATTACCCTCGGACAGGAGGACGCAGTAGGTATTCAAGAATTTCGTCACCGCCGTGATTATGTTGCGGAGCAGGGTTGCGGAGTGCAAGGTTACCGTCCTATTGTAGAGGTTTCTTCGTGGCGGTAGAGGTGCCGGAATTGGCCACGGATGTGGATGAAGACGAGTGGGGGATAAGGGAAACGTCTGAATACCGGTATATTCACTTCTATCTAGGGGCAACTAGGAGACTGACAAAGAAAGGTGAGTAGAGAGAAACTTGATGATTAAAGAAACGCATATTTGTATGAGAATAACAAATTGAAAGTAAAGGCAAAGTATAGGGTCATTTATAGAGGGACAGTCGGCGAAAAGCACATGCGTGTGTGAAGGGGGGAAACACGGAAAAACATCATGAGACAAAGGAGATCCTCCACACTCCCTAAACGACCCGTGTTTACACTACTTGACTTCATTGATGGCGTTCATTTCCAAACACCAAAAGTTAGGGACGAAGTTGTCGAAACACTAGGTCCAGCAGTAGTATGTTTCAACATTTTTGTCTGTGGTGATTGCGGTGGTGATGGAGGGGCGGTTTTTTCAGGTCCAATACAAGGACCGCTTTAAAGTTGGGGGTTGCTCGTTCCGTTTATCGCTTTTTCGGGGGAGTGGAAACTTTGTGTTATTCTAGGGTTAATTTCCAATATTTAACTTACATGGTTGTAGTAGTGGGATTAGGGCTTGTCACTCTCACAGAGCGGCGGGTAGGGAACCACCGGCGTTGTTAATATTTCAGAGGCGTCCAGTTTGACGTCATCACAGCAACAGCCATTGTGTGTTTTGTATCAACAAGACATAACTATCCCTCCAAGGAAAACATCCAATGTTCCAGTAGATCTCGATAATAATAGATATCAAAATCAAAGGTTTCGTTTGCTACCTTGTGTCCTCGGCAGATTCCACCTCGCAGCCATATAGTACCCTTCCTTCTACCTAACCGTGCCTTCTCGTGGAATTAATTTTGGTGAACACCTCCGGCAGCAATATTCCGTGGGCCGCCAGTGAACCCTCTCGTAGGAAGAGATAGGTAGCATCTGGGAGGAATGGTGAGGAGAATATCCCGCTGGTGGAGCGACCGCCTTTGAACAATTGCTATACATGCTATGGCTTCCTCTCCTATAGAAGAAATATCGCCAGAGCAGTTTTTTTTTTTTGGCAGTGTGATGTTTTGCTTCGTGGTACCTGCCGAGGTAGCTGCCAGTGTGTCCGGTGATTGTCAAGGGGTTCGGACGGGCTGGTCAATGGAGAGGATTTCATGGCGCGCAGCCAGGGCATGATCACTGTATGATACTGTACTCGCACTGCGGTGTGTGGCTGTGTCTTGACGTCTCACTGCGAGGGTTTCGTGCTGTGGAGCACTATTGATTTGTGATAATTATGCTATCATAATATTATTAAGTTTAAATCGGCGGGAAGTTTTTTGGTGGGGGATATCCGACTATTAATGTAGTTGGATTGGTTGCCAATTGGGTCTGCGATCACGTGTTTCCTTATTTCTTCATACTCTCACCAGAGGAAATGGTACTTCGCCTCCATATCTAGACTATGATATTATAGTTCTCGGGACTGATCGGGCTGGTTCGCCCGAGTTGGCCCTCTTCTCCTCAGGTTGGAAGAAGGATGCTGTTGTCAACTTCTTGCCGTGCCCACGTCAGCCCAAAGGATTAACTCCCTGGTATCATAATAATATTATTATATAGGCTCCGAATTCTAATCACAATCGTCTCGCCATAACGAAAGAACAATCTCGTCCACTCTTGTATGGTAGAGGATCCCCCGGTACTTGGATAAAAGAAACTATATCCGTGAGCAAAGTTAACGGCAAACCCCTGAGTACACCGTACGGCGGGCACGCAGGAAATCAAGAACCCCACCTTGGGGACCCCCCAAACTGGTTCGCCTGTTGAAATTGGGCCTTGGAGGCAACCCCCTATCATCTGCCACTGCTCAAGCACGAACTCTACCTTTAAGAACATTGTGCCCGCGGGGCAAAAATTTCCCGGCCTATAGTGACTTATACAGCGGAAATCAGTTTGAAAATATATTTCGCGCGGGAGGGAAACGTGTCTCCTCCCATGACACTCCGAATTGTATATCCTTATCTATCCAACAACCACTCCTTACTTCTAGCTCTCCTCCTGTCCTCCCGTACTCCAGCCAAAGCTGGAAGAATTGAAAACCTCGTTAGGACATTGGGGTTCTCTCTTCTAGTAAGGTCTGTTGTGTTTTCCTTCTTGCTTTGTCTCAACTGAGGACAGAAGGATATGGGGCAAATTTGTACCACAGGTAAGTGGATGGGAATCTTTTCACCGTATTCCCTATCACCAATCCAAAGGGGCTAATTCTGGACGTCTGAGCGCTATTCCCAATTATCCCCGTTTTTACAGTATTAACTATCATCTAGTTTGGATAATGGACAGTAAGGGCGGAGCTATCGTAAAGTGGAAAATTTAACGGAACCAAACCGCGACCTCCCTGCTCCTAACCATCCAAACCCGATGCCTAATTAGTCGATGGGAACAATGGATTTTTGAACAAAATTAAAGCAAATTTTTGGTGAGGGAGACCAGGGACAGAATGGACGAAGAGCCATGCTGAGGCAAACTGTAGAGAGCTGGTACGGGGGACGGGATGATGTTAGATAAAAGTAATTAATAGAATTCTGGAATCCAATACCCGTACAGACCTGTATTTCCATCGCATTGCTAGTGTCTCGACACAGCCCCAATCGGTCGCCGGGGGATCCCGTCCCATCGAGGGGGCGTATCCGCCACCTTTAGACGCTTTGCCCAGTATGATACCAAATTGGGCTCCCCTCACCCGTTCGAAAGTGCCTCAGAAAATTGTACTGTACCCCACAATATCGGTACACCACCAATCGCACAAACCAGTGTAGTCTGATGCACCTCCATCTGCGTTCGCCATGAGCTGAGATGGGACTCGAGCATGTGCTGCTGTGAGGACTTGAACTATTGGACCTCGCATCGGAATAAGGCGTCCAGAATCGCCTCACTTATGCCCGGGGGGAAGATACAGCAAAATCTGAACCGTCTACTCCAATCCGAGACAAAAGGTGGACAACGGGTGCAGGATCCGGTAAGCGAAGGCAGCTCGGATGTGACAGGGGGAGGCCAAATTGTTCACGAGACTTCCCGGCTCACAATGGCTACTTCTCTGCTAGTTTTGGAAAATCGGAAGAAAAGGGATAAATGCTGCATAATATGGGAGTGTTTTATACTTTACGGTGACAACCTTGTAGACCTGCAAAAACACTTGAAAAACGGTTGCAATCGAAGAAAGCAATTATGATATCGTACAACCAAACGCCACAGAATGATGTACAATGACCGAGTCCGAGTGGGGCGGATGGTCTAGAACGACTAAACGGCGGAACAGCCGCGGCGAAACGTGGTAGGCTGTCGCGGACTGCTCTCAAAGGGTAAGTTGGCGATGCCAGGCAAGGAAAAACAAAAAAAGCGATGCTTGGTCTGGCTGGTGAAACTCGGATGGCCAAAGTAATACTAAATGTGGGGAAGCTGGTTCGTTCAACTCGACATCTTCTCGACAACTTGCTTGATTTTCTCAACACGCTAACAAACAACATGGAAAAGAAAGAATTATAAATAAACAACGGCAAAGCATCCTCTTTGCTTCCTCCGCTCACCATACATGCCCCCTACCTCCTATGCTCGCCTAGGCTCCTGTGTGTGAGTCTCCCACTCTGTCACTTATAGCTAAAACTAATAAAAAGAAAGACAAACGCCACAAAGCTTCCCATTATCCATCGCCTCCCGACAGTCAACATCCAGCCCCTATGGATATTCACGTTCTCCTTGCCCTGTGATCATATCTCCCTTCCACGGGTGACCCCCTTTCCTCTACGAGCGCTCAAGCTGGCAAGGCAAAGAGCAAAAAAATCTTCACAAAGGCTCTCGCTCCTTAGCCTAGTATCTTTGGCTGTCCGGCGGCCTTACTGCTTCCGTTGACTCCAGCGGATGCGATACTGCGGACCGACAAAAAACAAACAGCCAAACGGCAAATATCGTGCACAAAAGGTAGGCGGAAACTTAAGGTGGATGGGGGAGGAGGAGAATCAGGAATAGTAAAGGCTAACTAATTGACGACGAACAGGAAACGGCAAGAAACAGCGGATGGCGGACAGGCGGATGGCTTAAAAGGGGAACGGTGCTGCCAGCGGTGGTCCCGGATCTCGCATTTGAGCATGCCGGGCTGCCTACATTTCCAACAGATTGTGGGTCTGTTTGTTCGTTTCAAAATGTGGGGCGCGGTTATAACTTTATAATCATGATTAGATAGCTTTAGGAAATTTAGGCACTAATTTGTATGGTTGTATGGTTCCATTCGCTTTATTTGGAACTTGTGGTTTTGCTCAGGTCACTCGTGGCAAATTCCTTATCATAGAATATAATACATTACCAGAAAATTTGCAGCATGGGTTAGAGCACAATATATCAATCACCGTTACCAATTTATATCGATTGAAAGGAAACTGGTACAGATGATATACTAGTGCGATGATATACAAATCTACGAACCTCTAGACAAAGCCCCGCTGACCTAACCAGGAACAGATGGAAATGAGCCCTCTCCGGTCAAGAGAAAAAACAAAGAGAGAAAGAAAAAACATTAGCAGGATTATTATTATACTATAATAATAATATTTACATAATTAATGGCTATCGATGGCATTCCGGTGGTAGTGTATATCTGCGCTCCCGAGTTCCGGGTCTAGAGTAAGTACTGAGAAAAGAACATTCAGGCCAGGAAAAAGAATGTGGGAATACGGAAATCGGTAGGTTCAAGAGAAAGAGAAACTGAGAAGAAAGGAGAAGAAAATCAATTCGCGAGTTCGTATCAATTGGTCCTTGCACTCTCAAGGAAAAGTCTTATCATTTGGTGTGCTTGACTCGCACACTAAGACTTGTTCGGTTTGATTCCTAGTTCACGGTGCTCGATGCTCATTCGTTTCGATTGGTATTTTCTAGATTGAGAAGACAGGTCGAGAGGGTCTCCCTACATACAGCGACAAACCTTTCCCTTCCTCCTGCAAAAAAACCTTATCATCGTTGCCACCAAAGCCTCAAACTACATTCCTCTCCAAGTCAAACTGAAAACTAACTAATAGGATTTCAAAATCCACAAACCAGATTTTGAGCATTACGGTACCACCTAGGAAGAGGGGTTGTAAAATTCTGCTTCATCTCCAGGCAGCCCGTCTTTGATAGCTCTCTTTTGGCCCGTAGGTTGGCCGAGCGAACGAGAGTCAATCAGGTGGTTATCAGCCTCGGTAGAGAGTGATGGGTGCGGTTGTAGATCGTGGTGTTTTTCGCGGGGCTTACTGCTTTGATTGGTGAAATTCGAGATCCTTTTCTGGAACTGCCTTTGTCGCTTTTGGTCCCATTTCTCGGAGGAGCGGCCCCGATTCGCGATGATCCTGGCACGATCGTTCATGATCGTAACCATAGTTTTCGATTCTGGTGGCTTTAGTAAACACTAGATTTTAGCTGAATTAGATGTACATACTTTTGTAGGGCTCTGCAAGTTCGTATGGTACCCCATACAGCTCATAAAATATCAGACCATCCTTCAAATCCCCCCGTTGAAACATGGCGAGATCAGTAATGAAATCTCCGGTAAAAGCACCCCTATTGTCCTTTGGTACGGCGGTGGCACTATCGGAGGTTGCCCGTCCCGTCAACCGCCGGAGATTGTAATAGATCTGCAGGCGGTCTTCGACTGCAACACGGTGTAGAGGTTCCATTGTTACCGCCCATGCCGCAGTCTCTCTTGCTCTGTCATCCGCTTCTCTTGCTCTCACTTCCACCTCTTTAATTCTCTCGTCACTCTCCCTTGCTCTGGCTTCCGCCTGTCTAATTCTCTCGTCACTCTCCCTTGCTCTGGCTTCCGCCTTTCTAATTCTCTCGTCACTCTCCCTTGCCCCCACATCCAGAGCAGCTATCTTCCTTTTCATTGCTTCCATGGCTGTCAAGATTGCAGACCCCTTATCGTTAACATACGTCGAATATGGGCCCCCCGAGCCAGGGAAGTACTCTTTGCGAACTTCCTGTGCTGCTTGTGCCAACCCGTGTACCGCAAACATTTTCTCTTCCTCAGGATTCGCGTCGGTCGGAACTTGACAAGCAACAAAGGCTTCAGTGTGATGATGCTCCCCGGGTTGTTGGTCGTGGGATGTTGCATGCTGTGTACGAGTAGTTTGACGGGAGGGGGATAGGGAGGTAGACGAGAAATAAGAGGAGCGGGCATGGTTCATTTGGAAAAACTTTGCGGGGGAACGAACTCCTTCTCCAGTTAGCTCCAACCAAATTTTTGGCATGTATGCGGGGAAGTACTTAAAGAGTGGTAGACGACCCTCATTTTCTCGTGGTTGAGGGAGTGTCAGAAAAAAATGAGAGGTAGGGTAGGTCGACCTGGGTTGTTCAGTGCTAGATAGGGATGGGAAACGAGAGTAGAGAGGAGGTTTTTGCATAAAGCAACGCCCAGAGAAGACTTTGGAGGAGAAAGCTTTTCACGTGGTATCCAAGGGGCTTCCACCATGTCTTGTTTGCACGCAATGAGCCACGTAACACGACACGCCATTGGGAACCAGCCATAGGACCTCCAATAGCAAACTATCGACGACGATCGTTCGCTTTTACTCACTTATCTCCTGCTTCGTTTTTTCGTGTGTACCCATTCCCAAAGACCCAATCCCAGCAGTGTCTTCACCAGACCGTGAAACTGACCCTTCGGTGCCCTTAGGACTGGCGGCACATAAGACACAAAGATCATCAGAAACTTGTTAGCGAGAGCCAATATCCGCATCTACTTCTACCACAACCTGGAGAGGTGCTACCCATTGAAATCCACCCTTTGACCACAACTTCAAAACGCCGGTACTCCTGTGCAGCTGGAAGTATCATATTTGTCCGAGTAAAGCCAGGCCACAAGGGCTAACTTGCAATGTGTTTCCACCGCGCCTTGTAGAATGCCAATTTCTTATCACCGTTAATACACTATCACAAGTGAAATCCGATATTCTCTTTTGATACATGGCACCTGTAAACCTCTCGGCCAGCCCCTGCATCCTTTACACCATGTTAGGCCCTTCCGTCTCTTGGCCCAGCGAAAATGCACGGTTATTAGAATCACTCATTTTTTGATTCTGTTATTCATGATATTATTTCTATACAAGCAAGCCGTCCTCCGCAACTCGATCAGATGTATTTTCCAAGAAGCAATGCAGGACGACTTATTATCATTGACCCAGTTCCCTGCAGCATGTGTGCCGGTTACGTTACGGGCCTCCGTCGAGACCCTCGCAGGCAGTTTCGGGGCGGTGGTGTTTGATACTTTGGTGCGGTGAAACTACGGAGTCGGTAAAGCGGTTGGAGATTCTCTACTATAGTATTGTGGTCACGTTTTTCCTACATTTAATCGATTGGTGGGGAAGGGTTGCATTTAAAATTTTATTCTGAAACTTGGTATAAACTGTAGATTTTTTCACCTAACAGGCTGACAAGAAATGGTTTGGATGAGTGTGCGCTGTGTCCGTTTTTAAAAAATAAATATTGTTCTCCTTATCATAATTATCATACTCCACTTACTTTGGTCTAGCCGGATCATGTGATATCACTCATACAAATTGAATCCCTTGGAATCTTGGCCTATATTTTCCACCTGGACGGTCGGGCGAGGTGGCCGGACGAGGTGTTGGTGTTTGGGCGGGGGAGGAGCATAGGGGATTGCAGTGAAAAAGAGAGGAACCGAGAATGCACTGTGGACCGCTACATAGCTACGGTAGTCTCGGGGGGGAATAGGCAAATCACGCGAAATCACTCGATCATATCCTATTAACAAGATTGCGGCTATTGGGCTATGATGGTAAAACTACGTCTCGTAGGTTATTCAAGCCAAAACACAGGTGACGATGGAACGCAGGATTACCCGGTTGAAAGGCGGGCAATCTCGGAAGAAAGTAAGGTGGAGATTTTTATATTATTGTTACATCTAATTTACAAGCGGGCCGGTGAACGCGGCACCGCACGATATAATACAACCAGAGGGGTCTTGGTTCCACCTACAACGGGTTAATACAAGGCAAACGACACTATCAGTAAGGGAACTAACCTCCGGCAGCCAGGGTTTTGATCCTCCCCTGGGGTACCCTAGCGACCCCCTCTCCGTGGTAACACCACCATACACCCCCATCACCCCCTCCCATCACGTAGCCGGAAAACCGGCGAGGGCCGGCACCGGTACCACCGTGGGTTATTATACCCACCAATTGGTATAACCCACAAAGGTTGCACCCCTCATCTTGGGCAACACCGAGGTCACCTCCATCAATAAATCCTTGCTCCCCATCACCGAGGTTGGCATCGGCTTCTTTGGATTTTGCCACGGCATCGCCTCGCATCTTCTCCTCAGTTGGTGAAGCCAGTCGGCTCCTAGCAACGCCGAATCCGTTGGCAGGGACCATCCCACCGGCAACATCAGCAGGGCTCGCAACAGCGCACTTCACGTTCCTCAGGGGTCCGCCGGTGCGATTGCAATCCCCGTTGTCTTTGCGAGGATCTCGGGGTCCATTACTGCCAGGGCTAAGCTCGCGGCGGAGCACCTCCGTGCAGAACTCGGTCGCATCGAGTTCGAAGGGAAATTTGACTGTGCGACTTCGCTTGACACTTTTGTTGATCTTGCCATTCCAGTGAGTGGGAACAAAAAGACACTGTCGTAGTTAGAAAGCTACACTATGCCAGGGGAATGGAAACCTACCGTAAGGTATCCAGGAAGCCTAGTGATGCGACTTGTCTTAGTGTACGAGTCATATCTACCCAAGCTTGGACTGTGGTTGGAGATCGCCACCGTCAAGCCAGCAAGTAATCCATCACGAAGATTATTGATTGAACTAGAGATTTGGCAGTTGAGGTTGACAAAGGTTTGGACACTCTCCGTGGGTGGCCTATCCCGGGTTTCCTCGTCGCATCTCAGTGTCGACACCATTTCACCAGAAAGGTCCGTGTCAATAAAAGAATCCCAAGTTGGAAAGCACTCTCCTCCGAGACCGATCCTTTGCTTTTGTTTTAATAGTGAGATGGTATGAGAGTACCATTCTTCCGCATCTTGTTGTCCATAATGGCCATACTTTCCCTTCTTTGCAAATCTTGGGAATGAGGTGCGAAGTTCCTCCAGAAATCCGATGGGTGTCAGCAGTCCCGTGGTTAACCATAGTTGACTGTAAAATTGTGCTTCGTCTTCAGGTAACCCGTATTTGATAGCGTTCCTTCGGTCCGTAGACTGGCCGAGCGAACGAGTCAATCAGTTAATTATCGGCTTCGGTAGAGGGTGATAAGTGCGGTTGTAGATTGTGGCGTTTTTCGCCCAACTCACGCTTTGATTGGTGAAACTCGATATCCTTTTCTCGTACTGCCGTTGTCGCTTTTGGTCCCATTCCCCGGAGGAGCGGCCCGAATCCGCCACGATCATGGCGCGTTCATTCATCATCGCAACCATCGTTTTCGATTCTGGTGGCTTTAGCAAACACTAAGTTTCAGCAGAATTAGTTTGTACATAATTTTGTTGAGTTCGGCATTTTCGTATAATATCCCATATAGCTCATAAAATATCAGACCATTTCATATCCCCCCGTTGAAACATGGCAAGATCAGAAATGAAATCTCCGTTATGGGCAGCCCTATTGCCCTTTTGTATAGCGGTGGCACCTCTGGAAGTTGTCCGCCCCGTCAACCGCCGGCGGTTGTAAAAGATCCGCGGGCGTTTTGCGGCTGCAACATGATGCTGAGGTTCCATCATTGCCTCCCATGCCGCAGTCTCTGCTTTGAATTTTTGGAAACTCTCGCCAGTCTCCCTTGTTCTGTTATCCGCCTCTCTTGCTGTCATCCGCCTCTCTCGTATTCTCACATCCGCCTCCCTTATTCTCACACCCAGAGCAGCTATCTCCTTTTTCATTGCCTCCATATCTCTCATGATTGCGGACCCCTTATCGTTAACATTCGTGGAATATGGGCCTCCCAATCCTGTGAAGTACTCTTTGCGAACTTCCCGTGCTGTCTGTCCAAGTCCACGTAGGGCGAACATTTCTCTTTCCTAGGATTCGTGCGGGTCGGAACTTGACATCCAACTAGTGCCTCGGTGTGATGACGCTCCCCGGGTTATCGATCGCGAGATGTTGCGGGGTGTGTACGAGTAGTTTGGTGAAACTGAGAAAGGGGGTGGACGAGAAATTAGGGCGGGGAGCACCATTCATTCGATAAAATGCTGCGAGGGAACGAACTCCCTCTACAGTTAGCTTTAGCGAAATCTTTGGCAAGGATCCGGGAAGGTATCATATCATACCGGAAGAGTATCAGAAGACCCTCATTTACCCAGGGTTCAGGATATGTTAGAAAAAATGAGAAGTAGGTTAGGTCGATCTGGGTTGTTCAGTGCTAGACAGGGGTGAGGCGAGAGGGTACTCGAGTAGACAGGAGGTGTTTGCTCAAAGTGACCCCCAGGGAAAGAGTTTTCCACCATGTCTTGTTTGCACGCAACGAGCAACGTAATAATTACGACACGCCAGCGGGAACTAGCCACAGGATCTACAATCTCAGGTTATGGACGGTGATTATTCGCTTTTGCCTTCTTATCTCCTGCTTTGTTTTTCCCTTGTGCCACTTCCCGCCCACCATCAACTCTTGCGGGGTATCATACCCTATCCTTTAGTTCTTCTGACACCCCCAAACCACGAAGAAATGAGGGTCTTCTACCACTCTTTCGGTACTTCCCCGCATTACATGCAAAAGATTTGGTTGAAGCTAACCGTAGAAGGTGCTCGTTCGCTCGCGGCATGTTTCCAAATGAATCATGCTCGCTCCACTAATTTCTCGCCTACCTCCCTATATCCATTCCATCAGACTACACGTACACAGCACGCAACATCTCGGGATCAACATCTCGGGGACCGCCATCACACCGATGTACTGGTGGGATGTCAAGTTCCGACCCACACGGATGCCGGGAAAGAGAAAATGTTTGTTCTACGTGGATTAGGACAAGCAGCAAGGGAAGTTCACAAAGAGTACTTCCCTGGGTTGGGGGGCTTGTATTTAGTGTTCTCATCCGTCCAGGGGCCCGGCGGGGCCCCGCGGGGGGACTGCCAAGAGCCCTGGACGGGACAGGATGGCAAAGTCCAGTTGGTTCCCGTCCTGAAAGGCTCAGGACGGCCGTCATTGGGTAGGACGGCGGGCCCTGCAATCTAAGACAAATTAGTGTAGGGGACGGCCGGGGACTGCGGGGGACTACCGGGGACTACGGGGGACTACCGGGGACTACGGGGGACTACGGGGGACTACGGGGGACAACTGGGATCATTGGGGACTGCCGGGAATCCAAGGGGACGGTAGGGGACTGTGGGGGACTACGGGGGACTGATGGAGAGTACATTAAAAGCGTTGGAACTCTAATCTCTTGGCCTTCGTTCTTCCTCAGTTGTTTGATATGTGTTTTTATTTTCCGTGTATTGAATTTCTCATATTTTTCTTCTTGCGATAAGCATTATGATTGAATGAATTTCATCTTTTAAATCACATCCGCATTGCAAGACGTAACTCAGAAGCAAACCTATTACTCTACAGCAGTTTACACCTTGAAGCCAACCCCGTAACCCCAATCAATATGTCTTGAGAGGACAGCACTCCCGCACGCTTAGGTCTTTGAGAAAAGATTACTAACCCCCCATTACCAATATGAGACATTTCCCGCCGGGGACGGCCGGGCTATAGTCCTTTGCTGAGGACCGCCGGGCAAGTTCTGGGACGGACCGACCGGGACGGCATATAGCCGTCCACCGCCGTCCGCTCCAAGGACGGACGGACTGCCCCGTTGAGAATACTGCAAGTTGTATTCCACGTACGTGAACGATAAGGGGTCCGCAATCTTGAATAATATGGAAGCAATGAAAAGGTAGATCGTAGCTCTGGAAGTGAGAGCAAGAGAAGCGGATGATAGAGTAAGAGAAGCGAATGACAGAGCAAGAGAGACTGCGGAATGGGCGGCAACGATGGAACCTTTGCACGGTGTTGCAGTCGATATACGCCGGCGGACCTTTTACAATTTCCGGCGGTTGACGGGGCGGACAACTTCCAAAGGTGTCACCGCTGTGCAAAAGGGCAATATGGCTGCTCATAACGGAGATTTCATTGCTGATCTCGCCATGTTTCAACGAGGGGATATGAAGGATGGTCTAATATTTTATGAGCTATATGGGATACCATACGAAACTGCAGAGCCCTACAAAAGTATGTACAATCCAATTCTGCTGAAATTTAGAGTTTGCTAAAGCCACCAGAATCGAAAACGATGGTTGCGATGATGAACGAACGTGCCACGATCGTCGCGAACCCAGGCCACTCCTCCAAGAAATGGGACCAAAGGCGACAACGGCAGTTCGAGGAAAGGATCTCGAATTTCACCGATCACAGCCGTGGGCCGGGCGAAAAATGCCACGATCGACAACCACACCTATCACGCTCTACCGAAACCGATAATCATCTGATTGACTCTCGTTCGCTCGGCCAATCCACGGACCGAAGGAACTCTATCAAAGACGGGCTGCCTGAAGATGAAGCAGAATTTTACAGCCAAATTGGGTTAACCACAGGACTACTCACACCCAACGGCTTTCTGGAGGAACTTCGCACCTCATTCCCACGATTTGCAAAGAAGGGAAAGTATGGCCATTATGGACAACAAGATGCGGAAGAATGGTACTCTCATATCATCTCACTATTAAAACAAAAGCAAAGGATCGGTCTCGGAGGAGAGTGCTTTCCAACTTGGGATTCTTTTATTGACACGGACCTTTCTGGTGAAATGGTGTCGACACTGAGATGCGACGAGGAAACCCGGGATAGGCCACCCACGGAGAGTGTCCAAACCTTTGTCAAACCTTATCGGCCAAATTTCTAGTTCAATGAATGATATTCGTGATGAATTACTTGCGGGCTTGACTGCAGCGATCTCCAAGCACACTCTGGGCTTGGGTAGATATTCCTCGTTCTTGCACTAAGACAAGTTGCATCGCCAGGCTTCCTAGATACCTTACGGTAGGTTTCTATTCTCCTAGAATAGTATAGCTTGCTAACCACGACAGTGTCTTTTTGTTCCTCTTCACTGGAATGGCGTGATTAAAAAAGGGTCGAGAGCAGTCGCAAAGTCACATTTCCTTGCAAACTCGATGCGACCGAATTGTGCACAGAGGTTCATCGCCGCGAGATTAGCCCTGCCAGTAATGTGCCCTGGGAACTTCGCAAAGACGACGGGGACCAATGGTACCGGTGGACCCCTCGGGAACCTGAAGTGCACTGATGCGAACCCTGCTAATGTTGCCGGTGGGGTGGTCCCTGCCAACGAATTCGGTGCAACTAGGAGCTGAAGAGAAGGAGAAAGGCCAGGCCGTGGCAAAATCCAAGGAAGCTGAAGCCAACCTCGATGATCGGAAGCAAGGGTTCATTGATGGTCTTAACCCCGGTATTGCTCAAGATCAGGGGTACATCCTGAGTGGGCCAGTGCTCCCGATCATCCGGGGCGCCCTACAGGGCCCTGGCAGTCTGTAGTCCCAGGCGTCCCGGGTAGGGTGGGTAAGGGCGGCAGGCATGGCGTCGGTCTTTCGAAGACGGCCGTCCAAAGGATGGTGCCCGAGCCCGCAGTCTTAGATCAAATGGCATCTTCCTGCGGTCATCCGCAGGGCCCGGTCAATACCTGTAGGGCCTGGCCATTACCTACAGGGCCCGCCCGCCCGTCCAGGCAGTGTTCTGGACGGACACCAAGATGCCCGTCCGTCCGGTCCGCGCCCAAGGACGGACGGACTGGGGACTTGCGTTCACCGGAGTGGGCTGTACCATTTGACGGGTATTAAAACCCATGAGGCTACCGATGCTGGTTCAGGCTTGTGTTCCTGCTATGTGAAGGGGGGTGGGGGTGGGGGTGGTAAAGATGTGCGGTGGTACTATCTCGGGGAGGGGGTCATGGGGGTACCCGAGGAGGGAATCAAAACCCTGATTGCTGGAGGTTAGTTCCCTTATTGATAGTATCATTTCCCTTGTAATAAGCCGTTGTAGGTGAAACCCATACCCCTCTGGCTGGGTTATATCGCGCGGCGCTGCGCTCACCGGCCTGCTTGTAGATTAAAATGCAACAATAATATCATAATATAGCGGGGCTCGGGGGTCGCTAGGGTACCCCAGGGGAGGATCAAAACCCTGGTTGCCGGAGGTTAGTTCCCTTACTGATAGTGTCGTTTGCCTTGTATTAACCCGTTGTAGGTGGAACCAAGACCCCTCTGGTTGTATTATATCGTGCGGTGCTGCGCTCACCGGCTCGTTTGTAAAATTAGAATGTAACAATAATCTAACAATCTTCACCAGACCCCCCCCCCCCAAGATTGCCCGCCTCTCAACCAGTAATCCTGTGTTCCGTATTCACCTGCTTTTTGGGTTGGATAACCTACGAGGCGTAGTTTTGCCATCATAACCCCCCTGGACTACCGTAGTTATGAAGTGGTCCACAGTGCATTCTCGGTTCCTCACTTTTTCACACCAATCCGGCGCACTCCTCCCTCCCCTGTGCTCCTCCTCCGCCTAAACACCAACCCTAGTTCGGCCACCTCGATCGACTTTCTGGGCGGAAAAAATGCGCCAAGATGCTAAGGGATTAACTGTGTGAGTGATATCACATGATCCCGGCTAGACCAAAGTAAGTGGAGGATGATAAAGGGAAAAATAAAGATTTTTAAAACGGACACAACGCACACCCAGCCAAAGCATTTCTTGTATACCTGTTAGGTAACAAAATTTACAATTTATACCAAGTTACAGAATTAATGTTTAAATACCAAGTTTACTGCTGGCATCATGATAGATCACTCGGTCTCCGTTACACGCGGCCTGTTGAAATTCTCGTTTGAGGTTGTATTTATTGCTTGCTTGAAGCTCTACCAGAGAGCTATGGGGCCCATTTATATTACAGGAGAGTGCGCTACAATCATACATGACATGTGCTTTGTGTAAGAGAAAAAGAATGTCAATGACAACGATGCTACACAACGTACTCGTAGCTGTAAAGAGAAAGGAAACGTGAGCGAACTAAACTAGCGGCACGATAGAGTTTCCGAAGAAGATCCGTCGCAATCGACGATGTAGTGAGTTCGTCTGCGGGTGAGTTCGTGTCAGTGACTGGCGGGAGTTCTGTCCTAGTCAGATATGTGACCGATGCATATTTGAAAGTCAAATTACAACACAACCGCGGGAGCGAATTTTGGTTGTGGCTCCGTATCATAGCAGAAGCGTAACCACATACGTTTGGTCAATAATATTGGACTGCTCATGGATTGATCCCTCCCCGCCATGGCATCGTGGAAAGGCTTGAGGATGGTAAGTTGAACTTGGTACTAATTGTTAAGGGCATGCTTGGCAAAGCCACGACCGCTCAGTTGGGCCACCTTTCCCCATAAAAAAGGACGGTGTCGGAACCGAAGGGAACGGAAGGACAAGAATTCTTGTCTGGGGAATGGTCACGGCGTTCCCTACTCGGCCCTAAGTATTCACCAACCATTACTCATGATGCAGGTCAGATAGGATAAAAAAGAACGGCTGGAACTCCAACCTTACCGCTGACATCAATTTGCTCCCCAAATTCCCACCACCCTTCCCCACCAGTCAATTAAATGTTATACAAAAGGAAACTATTGTATAACTGTCGAGAATCTCCGGGCGCTTTACCGACTCCGTGGTTTTGCCTCACTGATGCATCAAAAGCCGCTACCCCGAGGGCGCCTACGGATGTCTTGATGAGGGCTCTTAACTTGACCGGCAGACATTCTGCGGGGAACTGGGCCGATCATATACCTCAGGATTGGATCGAGTAGCTCCTGTGCAGTCCTTGTTGATTGCTTCTTGGAATGTACATCTGATTGGGTTACGGAGAACGGATCGCTTGTATATAGAAATGTGAATAACAGAATCAAAATATTGAGTGATTCCAATATCCGTGCAGTTCCGCCTGGCCAACTGACGGAATGGTCCTTCGTGGTGTAAAATATCAAGGACTTGGCCGGGAACTTTACAGGAGCCGTGTATTTGAAGACAATATCGGATATCACTTGTGGCCTGGCTTTACTCGGACAAATAGTTCAAGCGGTATCGGGGTACCGGGGTTTGAAGTTGTGGTCAAAGGGTGGATTTCAATGGGCAGCGCTTCTCCAGGCTGTGGTAGAAGTCGAGGTGGATATTGGCTCCGACTAACCTGTCTCTGATGGTCTTTGTGGCTTGTCCGCTGCCAGTCCCAAGGGCACTGAATCGGGTATTTTACAGTCTAGTGAATCCCCGCAAGAGTTAATTGTCGGTGGGAAGTGGTACAAGGGAAAAAACAAAGCATGAGATAAGAAAGTAAAAGCGAACAATCATGGTCGATAATCAGAGATCGTAGATCCTATGGCTAGTTCCCACTGGCGTGTCGTGTTACGTTGCTCGTTGCGTGCAAAGACATGGTGCAAACCCCTTGGATACCAGGAGAAAAGGTTTTCTCCTCCAAAATCTTCCCTGGGCGTCACATTCAGTGTTTCCAACGGGCCAGGTGGGCCAGGATGAAGGAAAGCTGGACCTGGCCTACAAGAATTCCTGACGATCTAGCCCGACCGGAGCCGATAGGACTCGAAGTAACTGAACCGGGCCCGGTCCGACCTACCTATAGGCTTCATAGGCTTTGCACTACCTACCTTTTGGAGCTCGCTTAGCCAGATGTTTTCTTCCCTGTTGTTTTTAACTTCTGTTTGACTTGCCTTCTCCCAACCATTCACCTGCATAGCAAAATCTTTCTATGCATTACTACTCGGTCCGGTAGTAACACCTGTTCCAAATGATTTATTTCTAGTGGAAAGGACAAGTTAAAAACCCTGGAAAACTATAGTGAGTCATACGCATTCTCGTGAGTGAAGCAAATCTAAACTTCTTACAGGATTCCCAGGAGGAACAAACAAACAATGAAAAATGAAAGAAACCAAATGCGAAGTGTTTGGAAACCCCCTCCAAACTCGACACCACGGTTTCCACGACAATAGTTCTTTAATGTCAAGGGTCCGGCCTATAGGCGCCCACCAGGCCTGATAGGCTTCCGTAGGCTGATGGAATTCGGCCTGTATCGGCCTAGGCCATTCCTCGGAGTGGTCTGCCTTGGCCTGGTCGACGGTCTATAGGCCGGCCTAAGAGGGGCCTGGCACGTTGGGGGCACTGGTCACTTTATGCAAACACCTCCTCGCTACTCCCTTGTCCTATCCCTATCTAGCACTAAAGACCCTAGATCGATCTACCGGGCCAGTGTTCCTAACCGTCCCTGGCGTCCCGGGGATGGTGGGTAAGGACGGCAGGGCATGGTGTCCGTCTTCCATGGAGACGGCGGTCCTAGGAGTTGACGCCAGGGCCCTGCAGCCTTGGTACAAATGGGATCCTCCGACAGGCATCTGCGGGGCCCGGCCGCCATCTGCTGGGCCCGACCGTCACCGGCAGTCACCTGTATGCATCTCGCCTATTCCCCATCTTGAAACACCCGCAGGGCCCGGCAGTTCGTCCCGGGCAGTGGTCTGGATGGATGCCAATGTGCCCTTCCATCCCGGGAATCCCCCTATGTACCGCCGTGTGTCTCGTCCGGACTGAAAGACGGACGCACTGGACGGTTGGGAGCATTGATCGACCCTTCCTCTCATTTCCTCCGACACCCCTAAACCACGAGAAAATGAGGGTCTTCTACCCCTCTTTCGGTACTTCCCCGCATTACATGCCAAAAATTTGGTTTGAGCTAACTGTAAAAGGAGTTCGTTCCCCCGCGGCATGTTTCCAAATGAATGGTACTCGCTGCTCTACGAGTAATTTCTCGCCTACTCCCGTTTCTCAGTTCTATCCAACTACTCGTACATGCCCCCCAACATCTCGGGATCAATAGCTCGGGGAGCTGTTGAAATTCATGAAGCTTCTATGCTACAAGATTAGTTGTGCTGAAGGATGTCAGAAGATACTGCAATGGTTGTTTGATGATGTTTTGGAAAGCGAGGGTGGAAGAAGCTTAGGAAGGGGCTAGCGTATGAGCTAGTATATGTTTGAACTAGAGGTTAGTGCCAGGAGAAGTATTTGGAAAGTTTCGGAAATTAGCATTAGGGATACCGGAGGTAACGGGTTATAGTCCTGAGGTCTTAAGACGATTGGATGTCACACTCTAAGAGTTAGGAAGCCGGAGAAGAAGCATAAGGGTATCAGGATTGTCTGGAACACCGATAGTCTAAGGGAATGGTTTGAGAGGAAGTTTGAAGGAGTTGAATGAACGAAACGGTGTGGCATCACTATGGACAATTGGATAGGGAACTCAATGTGGTTGACGGACAAGAAAGATGTTTGCAAAGGAACAGCTTGTGTATATATATATAGGACACCTCCGGCAACATAGATAGAATAAGGACCGCAGACATTCTCTACCGAGCATAGCCTATTTGATGAGGAGCGTCATCACACCAGGGTACTGGTGATATTTAGTTAATTAAACGAACATCATTTTCATACTTTCTTCCTAGCTTGCCCGCCTTTTAACCGGCAATACTGCGTTCCATAGTCATTTGTGGTTTAGGTTGAATAACCTTCAAGACGTAGCTTTACAATCATAGCCCAACAGCCGAAATATTGTTGATAGTATACGATTGAGTGATTTCGCATGATTCGACTATCCTCCCCCAGACTACGGCAGCTAAGTAGCGGTCCGCAGTGCATTCTCGATTCATCACATTTTCACAGCAATCCGGCGCACTCCTCCCTCCCCTATGCTCCTCCTCATCCGCCCAAACACCAACACCTCGTCATGCCACCTCGCCCGAATTTCCAAGTACATAGAAAACATGCGCCAAGATTCTAAGGAATTCGCTGTGTGAGTTAAATCACATGATCCTGGCTAGACCAAATTAAGTGGAGTATGATAATAATATTATGGTAAAGCCGATCAGCTATCATACAAACGCAGTGATAACAAATAGTCTATCGGATCTGTCATACTTTATAGTGCTTGATATTCATCAATGAACACCATCCATCAAGCTCAATTCAACTGAATTATCTTTGCAAAGGTAATATGCCCTCCATGTATGAGAATAATTCTGAATAACTTACAAACAAAGCCCATTTACAATCAATATTTTTGCAAAGGTGTGGTTTTCTTTCACCACTATAGTGCAGCGGTATGATTTATTGGAAACTTGACCTATACATCACTACACAATTCGTTAGCTAACGATTCCAGGCTCGGAGCTGGCAGCACCATCTCACGTACCATTTTGACACAAAGAACCACACCACCTTTGCTCCAGTTTCCTCAACGAATTGGTCCCCTTCGGGGACTCTAGGATCTAAAATCGAGTAACTGCTGGAGTCTGGTGCTGGCTTCTAGTACCGGATCAATTTCTCCATTCCTGCTAGCTGATTTGCCTGTAGCCAGTAGATGTGAAGAACAGACTCCACCGTGGTGTTTAGCAACAGTAGTCTCAGGCACGTAGTCGATTAACTGATTCCAGGCGGCAGTTACAGTGTTCGGTGAGTGGTCCATATCCGGCCACTTCTTCCCTGCAATACGGATTGGTGCGGAGACACAGGAGGAAGTAACAGGGGTTTCACGTTGATCGACACATGTAGGAGTGGCGCTAGAACAAACGTGTTGCAACTTGGAGGATCAAGGAACCGAGCGAGACACAAGCATGGAGTACGAGGATTTTTAGTTGTGCCAGTACATGTTGGCTGCATTCAATAGGAATCACAGATCCAGGATTGAGAATGTCACACTTCCCGGAAAAAGGAACCTTTGTGGACTGAATGAGTTGCGATATCGGCATCCCTTTGGGGTAGCTCACTGTAATTAGTATTTGGTAATTTGGTTAATCCCTAGCGCAATGTTTGTATCTTCAACGTTAGTCGGTGTCAGCATCACGGCCGCATCACCGAACATGGCGTGCGTGGCAACCTCAGTGAAATGAAGGGTCCAGTCCGGCCCCCCTTTGGTACTATACGGACCGGACGGGTTACAGTGCATGAATGGATGCCTGGAACATGCGGGCCCTGCTGGTATCCCAGGGGGCGGGATGTGCCAGGCCCCTGCGGGCGACGGCTGATGACGGCTGGGCCATGCGGGAAATGATCGGACCCTGTAGGGTGTCCCGGACGGTTGGGAACTCTGGGTAACCTACAACGAGACCAAATTTGAGATATGATTTATATTTTGTGATAACCCTGTGAACATCATCTCGGTATGGTTTTCCACAAGAAACACCTCCAGCATTTTCCAGAAGTGAAGCTGACAGCACCTGGGATGATTTCCCAGAGCCTAGGGGATGATGTGGACAGCCTCTACGGGAGACCCCAGCTGACTTTGCGTCCAGTGACACCGTATGTGGATTGATCGTGAGAAAGACAGTGGACATTTGCGGTGTAGCTACGGGAGGTGGGATGAACGTCTGAACCGCCGGCACGTGAACCGCACCCGCACGCAGAACTAGCCGACGAGGCTGAGAATGCTCGAAAACGCCTCCATATCCTAGGCCCCGGAGCCGTACCTCCTGTAACGGTGCTGGTCCGCGAGTACGGCTCTGATATGGTGGCACTGGTGGCGGGAAGGCTATGAAGTAGAGACGGATTTACAGCCAGTGTGGCAAACAGTGAACCCAAGCGTCCAGTCCGTCCGTCCTGGGGCGCGGACGAGACGGACAGCGGTCCGTGGGTGGGTGCCCGGGACGGCCGGGCGGTCCCTGTAGGTGACGTCCAGGCCCTGCAGATAATGGCCGTGCCATGAAGGTGATGGCCGGGCCCTATAGGTAACGACCGGGCCCTGGGAGCACTGGTGGCAACGGGTAAAAGGAGCCGCCATGTGGAACTTGGTCTCGCTTCGGGGAAACCAGTGGTGGGAGTGAGACGGGAAGGCCAGGTTTCAGTAGTATTTGCAGCGACACTTTGACCGGAATATGAACCTGGCGGAGAGTCGGCCGAAAAAGCAGTACCACTCAAATCAAGGACTTGCCGAGTGAGACTTTCGGTCCTTATCATGTTACGGGATGCGGATCTTGACCTTGCTTTAGGAGTTGTACGGAATGACTCCACCGACCTCTTCCACAGATTTGGGAAATTATCAAGAACGGTGCTAATATTATTTGAACGTGATATCCGTTGTGAAACAAGCTCTGCACATTCCGCAAGATCGCTCTGCCGGCTCTTTGTAATCTCTGTCAAGGCAAGTGGATATTGGGTTGAGAATTGATTTTTGGCCGGACGGTGGGGGTAGTCTCCTCAATGTAATCCCGCAGAGTTGGCCTTCCGAGAGATATTGTGTCTGTGATCGGCAATATTGAGTGAAAATCACGGGTGGGACCGTCAAGTACGATGCGGTGTGGAGAAAAGTATTATCAGTTGAGACGTTATAAGAGTCAGACTCTACGCAGAATGCTTAATTCATATCACTAAAAGAGTACCCCTAATGATAGGAAACTCACCACAACCAGGTCCACTCGAGAAAGGTTTGGGCAAGCAAGAAACCGCGGAGCGGTAGCTCTTTTGGGGTGTTGGTGGTACTGTTAGGTGCGAGGAAAAGCTTCGATCTGCACAAAGGTTGTCGAGTTAGTATGATATGATAAAGCTCCGGGGAGGTAGGGAGGCCGTAGGGCTGCTTCTGTTACCAGAAGAAAAGTAAAGGCTATGATGGGGACAGAAGGGGAGAATCAATGAAAGGCAAACAAGCACCAGATGTAGACAAGAGAACTAAAGAATGCAGGTTGAGACAAATGTGTCCCTCTCGTTATGTTCTATTAACGATTCTAGCTGCAGCTTGCATTGGCAGAACTGGAGGTCTGAAGGGTACCGACAAGAGGAATAAATGGAATTTGGTTTTATGGGAGGGTAAAAGTACTAACTACCAAACCCAGACTGAAGATGTAGGGACGAGATAGAGGTAGCGAAATATTTTTATAAATGCTAAGCGGAAGATAACGTGGGATCTTGAAGCGACGAATCGTAGAAGCGGCTAAAAAAGGGTGTAGTGCTCAGGAGGTGGTCCCATGAGGCCGTAGAGGGATGCAAGGCGTAGAGGTCTTCATAGTTGAAGAGAAATACCGGACCTAAGGGGGGTTGTGACTGAATCACTCATGCATAGGCCACGTCAGAAGTTGCAAGACAGCTGCATATGCATGGAAGACGGAGAACAGGAAAGATTTGAGCCGTACACCAGGAGGCAAGTTCTGCGTATCTACCAGCGGTTTGATAAATTTTCTTAAGGAGAGTCAACACCCGCATAATTTAGTAGTTTGAGGATCTGGGTGGACGAAAATGGTATTGGGAGGAAGGCGGCAGTGCATCGGGGGGGCTACGTGGATGCTAGTTAGCGTTGGCCGGGCATTAGCTATGATAGTGTGAATACGGTACTCGTACTTTCTCTGCCCAAACCAAAACGTCGTTACCAAGGCCTTCCATCTTTCCTTTCATATGGCATTACTGTAAGACTCCCACCCACTCAACCTATTCAGAACAAACCTTTTCGCCCCCCACTACCTCCCCATCTTCTGAAATCCTCACCAGGGTTCCGAATGGTTAGACCGGTCAGGCCTTGGAGGCAGGACCAGACTTGCCAGTCCTGGTCGACACCGTGACTGGGCTTGACTAGCTCGGGTGGTCCGGTCTGGTTCTGGACTGGTCCCAGGCCAGTCTTTATAACGTGTTGCGTAGTCATGTAATATCACTCACCCAATGCTCCGAAAAAAAATTGTTGGAAGAATACTTCCTAATGCAGCACTTGAGAAGGCTAGTCTGAGTTACTTTTAGCTACTCTGAGTTACCACCTCCTAGGCATGGTACACAGTGGGCCTTTTTGGTATAGCCTTGGATAAGGACACATATATCGGTTGTGAAAGTAGAATACCTTAGCGAGATAGGAAAGGTGGACAGAGTGAGCGGTATATATAAGAGTAGGGACTGTGGATGGTGTTTAGAAGGATTGAGACAAAAGCAATCAACTCTCCTCTCATACTGAATATCATCGATTGCATCATTTTTCAACAAAAATTGATACTCATGAATCTATTTTCATTGCCCTAATCTAAGCGAGGCACTATTTCCATTCTGACTCTCCTGAGACTCTGCAATATAACCCATAAAATAGTAAAAAGCAAAATAGGATGCTACGGTAAATCCGGTCAATGGGCCGTGAATATCGTATTGTTCGGCTGTCCTGGTCAGACCGGTCCTAGCCTAGTCAGTCCCATAATACCGACTGTCCAAGTCGGTCTAATTTCCACCATTAGACTAGACTTGACTTCCGACCGGACTAGCGGTCCAGTCCAGTCTTCCGCTGACCATTCGGAACCCTGATCCTCCCCAACACCCAAAATCCTTAACTCTTCCCGGACATTTACCTTTCCGCCTCCGCCATCTGATAGCCACATCCCTGCAAGGAATTCCATCATGTTTTAGCTCTTGCACCATGACGACAGCCACCTGGGTTGTTGGATGCGCAGTGAGCTTCTCTCGTTCCTCACTCAGCCCTACTGCAACCACATTAAGGGGGTAAACAGCACGGATATGCCGCAGATTCATACCTTTAAGTGGGATAGATGGGGAGGAAGTTGTAAAGGTGGATGTTGGGAATCGACGAATAGATGTGAGTAACTTTATGAACAGGACTGGACTGAAGCTTGCGGAGGTTGATGTTTGGGATTGCCTGACGACGGGTGCAATGTAGTCCCCTTCTACCGGTACCTCACTTTCCGTGTTCTGTTTCTTATTTCTCGCACCGTTACCGGGAACCTAACGGCCATGGCGAATAGGTCCTCTCAAGCAAACCACGACAATACATAAGCGATTCGACCAATCAACCTTGATATGCAAGCTACAACTCCTACAGACACTGGTGTGCCCGATGCTATGCTCCCTGTTTATACTGCTCGAGACTGATATCCCTATTCGCCCACACATACCCACGCATGTGAAATAGAGAAGGTGATTGATGTTGCGTATGAGCATATTTCAAAGCTCATCGGAGCTCATCCAGAGGAGATTATATTCACTTCAGGAGCCCCAGACTCAAACGATTTGTCGATCAAGTGTGTGGCAAGCTTTTACAAGTCTAAGAATCATATCGCATGGCAGAGGTAGCATAGACGTGTGTTGGATTCGCGTAGACATTTGCAAGACCAGGGGTACGATATTAATATATCTCCCCATCAAGAACAATGTTTGGATCAATCTCGAGCGTTTGGGGAAGGAGATCCGCCCAGAAACAGCGCTAGGTTCAATTATGACTATCAATAATGGGTTTAAGGTCATCCAGCTGATGGGGATGGAGAGGCTGTGTCAAATGAAGGGCGTCTTCTGCCACACCAACGGTACGCAAGCTGTGGGAATGGTTCCTGTTGATGACAGCAAATGGAATGTCGACTTGACAAGCATCTCCGGCCTCAAAGTATACGGACCAATGCTTATCCGAGCCGGTTATATCCACCATAGGCCAAAATTCAGGATGGTGGCGCTCATCTCTGGTGGAGGTCAAGACCGCGGTCTTCGCAACAGATCTCTCGCACACTCAATAGTGTTCGGTTCTCGAGAAGCCTGCAGAATCACCCAAGGCCAGATTGAGGTACTTCCATTCCACCCACTTCTCTGGAAATTAAGCGACTAAAATTGATGCTAAAACTAGTATCCATGCAGAGTAAAATCTTTCTTCTCCCTGACATCAATTCGCTCCTCTACTGTGCGAGATGACAGTTACATACACCAACTCTATCACAACAAACAACCCAAACAATTCACCAATGAGTTGCTAATGACTAGGTAGAAGGCCAAAAAAGAAAGCGCAAGTGGACGACTTCCTACTCAAAAATGACAATCCCCGAAGCAGAGATACAGTTGAATGCTGAATTGAACCTTCCCGGAATTCCGATTCAGCAGATGCTAGAAGGAAAAATGTTTCATTGGGACCGGAAACCGTATGGCAGGCAAAGAGGAACGTGTATAGACGCTTGGTCGAATACATGAACGTTATGGGATACCCATCGGAGGCCAATCACGACTTTAAAGAGGCGAAAAAAACGACATTGTGGGCTCTACAATCAATCCCATACTCGATCACTTAAGATTTGGAAACATGCGGAACCTATGGTTGTGGCAACCAAGAGATGGAAATCACCTCGAAGGATTCCAGTACTAGTGGTATGGGGGAATTCGTGGCAATGAACTATATATCTCACCGCCAGAAGCACAATGCTCTAATTGCTGAAGCAAAGAAGGTCTCCCTTGGGGAATCAAGACAGCAATGCTTTCTTGCAATGAATGACATGTGGGATTGCAACGGCGGTGGTACACAAGCCTTCCAATGGGTCGCGGGTTCGTTGGGTTAGCCCGGGCCCTTCATTGGGCTGGGCTGGGTACGTTGGGTTGGGCTCGCCTTAGTGCAAGCCCGGGCTGGGTCGGGTTCCGGGGTGACAAGCCCGGGTTACCCGGCGAACCCAGCGAATATTTCGTCTCTCATTTCTGATTTTTATGATCCTTTGATCACTACGGAAACTGGAATCTGAGCACACGGAATTTATGAAGATTGTGACCATGACTATTAGCGTTTGGGTGGGGGGTCTAAGCAGAACTGTGTTCCAATTGAGAGCTCATATTGAGATGCTAGCGGGAAACCTGATTTGCTATCAGGGATTCTGACTATTTCAAAGATGAGAAATCGAGCAGCTTCAATGAGAGCACACAAGGTTAGTTATTTTTACTATCTACTCAATTGGCCCTTTTGCGTTCCTCCCCCTATATCGCTTTTATCTTCACCCTCATGCTTGTGTGTATACAAAACACAAAACAATGAGCTTTCGTTCTCATATGAGTAGTGTGGTTTCTAGCCCTTTTTTAGGTATTCTACGAGCACCTAGTTCACACTCAGAGTCTTTCCCATACGACTTGGAAGAAGCAGAAGTCCCCACCTCAGAACGCGTCAACGAAAGAGAGTTAAACCCAGATCTCCTATTTCTACCAAATCCGCTATAAGAAGGAAACGTAAAAATCCTGCTCCCTCATCCTAGGTATGGGGACCTCCACAGTCAGTCAATAGAAATTTGGTTATTTTTGATGATATTGAGTAAGTCTACAGCCCTAGAGTAATTTTCTTAGAGATCTGTATCTAGAGATTTATTTGAAATGAAATAGGTACTGGCAATGCATACGTTGTGCCCAGAAGTACCGGAAGTCCCATGGCACCAGAAATCCTGCAGCACACTTGGTATGTGTTCACACAATCTATCAAGAGGACTTAGCAAAAGCAAAATGCTTGAAGAAAGCCCACTGGGTTCATTGGGTTAACCCGGGCTTTCCTTTCTTGGGTTGGGCTGGGCTGGGCTAAACATCCGTTGGGCTTGGGCTGGGTCGGGTTCGCCCTTTTTTGACCCGGGTTAGCCCATTGGAAGGCTTGGTGGTACAGTTTACGGATTTGGAACTATGGGTGATGGTTGGAGAATGATCTCCTTCGATGGCTCGTTCAAGATGTGTGAGAGGATTGAGTTAATGTTTGACTGTATGGGCGAGAACGAGGATCGATGGATGTCAGCTTATTCCATCCTCATTGACTGTTTCAATGTTTCTCTAAGCAATTGTGCAGAGGACCCAGTTGAGGTTGTTGAGGCGGTAATTTGCTCCACCTCACCCTGGATGCTGGCTTCCGTGAAAAGTATTTCCTATACTGCGTTTCTATTATTATAATAGTTATAGATTTTTCTTCTTCTTTCTTGCTTCATTTCTATTGCTTTTAGGTGTTCAGGGGCCGTGTCGTAATTCGGTTGTACCTCTTTTGGTTTCCTGATTTGACCCTTGCTCATCTTTCAGTGCCCTGAAGTTACCATGTATTGCTCTGATCGCTTCCCTGATATTTTGTGCCTTAGATATAGCCCCACTCCAGTTCTAATCAGATCACATCACTCTGCTCCCTGTGATTAAGCACTTTTCAGAATTGGGTGGATTTTTTTTTTCTCTATGCGGAGATATCTTTGTGCGAAACTAGTAGTAGCAAGAAAACACTTCGCCCCAGCGCAGTTGTGGATCTGCAATGTGATATTCCAGGAAAATTAATAAGACTATCTACTCGTAATGCGGTGTTCAACTAATGGCTGACTGATCACTTACCGATTGCGGTTTAGGGGGAGTGTTTCATGAATGGTTGGGGGGTTGCCTTGTGTACGAGTAGAACCGACTACACCACGCAACCAATTACCTTTGACGCAGAATTATAGACTTGGCTGTACGAGAAGACAAATTGTTGGATTTCATGTGCCAGCGAGCACCGTATTCAAACTCGCGAAGCATCACTTGCAATTGAGGAGAATCCTAAACAGAAACCTGTCCAAGGTTGTGAGTTGGATCCTATATCCATATGCTGGGTAGATGGTCTCCGTGCTCCGTTAACAAAAAACACATTGAAGATCAGCGTGCATTAGCACGCTAGATTGGCTTACCCGTAGGGCTGGGTTAGGGTTGGGTATTTCCACTCACCCCATTGTTCATCGCTGCCTGCTTTTCTCTGCTAACAACCAAATTCCTGTCAGCGCCGCTCCTCTCGCAAAATTAACGGCTTAGGACTCACCCTTCCACACACCTTTCCCCGAGCTCCAACACCAGCTTACGATTTATCCGACAGCTCCTCGACTTCAACTCACGCAATGGCCGAAAAGATATTTTATACGATTCTCAAGGCGGTTAAGTCTAGTGCAAAGTCGGCTGCAAAGTCCCGTGAGGAGTCTGGTGCGTCCGAGCTCCTGGAGTTCACCGACATTGATCCTACGGACTCTGCCCAGATAATCGAGAGCCTCTTTGCCCACACGGGTCACTTGGAGGAACTTAGTTTCCGGCAAGACACCTCTCCGCTGAATATGACCTCATGCTAATCCAAATTAGTCTTCACTTCTCATCACCCGACCGATATCTCCGGGTCGTAATGCCCAGCTATCTTCATGAAGCTGCGGCTTCGTGGCTTGTCTGGCAGTACGGTGAATGGCGGACAGCCGGACTTATCAGCGGTGTAGCTGCTCGCACCATGACCACTCCGCCTTCCCCGCGTAAGTGCATAATATTGTGTGCAATAATAGTGCTAACAACGGAAAACAGGAATCACAAATTTTATCGGAGAATATATCAATAGCGTAAAGGAACCAGACTTTGCTTTTGTTCCTCTTCTGCCTAACCGGTCGCGCAGAGATTTTCCATCGGTCGTTCTGGAGTCAGGCTGGGCAAGCACATTACCGGAGTTTGTTTGTGATCGCCGTCTCTGGCATCAAGGGTCTGGCGGGCGTGTTATGGTGGTGATCTTGGTAAAGCTCTACCGGGAGAACTTACAGAACCAAGTCCGTGCAACTTTACAAATTTCGCATACCACCCCCGGTGCTGACGTCACAATAAACAGGATGGTATTTTTCTCCCTCCCTCTCCCTCAGGTCTTGAGTGATCATTTACTAAAATAGCCTAGAATTTGTTCCCGATTCCTAATCCCTTGCCAGCTGATCCGACTGTTACGATCCACGAACTATTTGGAGGACAATGTCCAGAAGGTCACGACCCCCACACAGTTCTTCAACTCGATGTTGGCGCATTGCGCGAGGCAATCGAAACAAACCTAATTAGTGATGGATATCTCGCAGCTTGATATTCACATGAGGAAGGGATATAGTGGTGGATACCCAGGAATATAAACTCGACTTGGTGATGAAACTGTAGCTCATCTCTTTCTTGCTTGGATTCAGTATTCCTTATTTTATTTTTTTGCTTTTCCGTGTTAATTGATACCCGCATGATCAAAAGAAAGCAATTATCTCTGCACTTACCGCATTGGACCAGAAGCCTATATCGTTTGGGAATGAATGGAGTGTTTCTTACTGCCCACCTCTTCTTCCCTCCAACAAAACACTGCGTTGCTCTTAACAGCCATCTCCCAGACCGAAAAGCGAGACACCCTCAGTGTTCCCAACGGGCCGGGTAGGCTAGGCTGAATGAAAGCCGGGCCTGGCCTGCGGAAATTCTTGAGGATCTAGCCTGGCCGGGCCCAGCTATAGGCTGTATAGGCTTCGTGCAGGGTTGCTGATAGGCCGGCCTAGCCTAGCCAAGCCTATATGGCCCGGCCCGGCCTATGTAGCTAAGCCTGGCCCAGCTTATGTAGTTGATCCTGGCCTGGCCTATATGGTCTAGCCTGGTCTAGTCAATGAACTCTGGCCTGTGTGCATTGGTATCAGGTCGGCCTAGTGGGAATCTAAATTTGTATATGTGATTATTTTCCCCCTCCACTGTAATCTTTTGTACCGGGGGTGAAGGGTAAGTCTGTCGAACTTCCTCTTATTGGTTCCAGGCCTTCCCGGCCACTCAGCGAACTGTATTTGCTCCAGCCCTTGTGACAAGAGTTCAACAGACTTTTTTCCTTCACCGGGTTGCGGGGAGATCCAGCAATTATGTGCTTTGGCAACGATTCATCCTCATACAAATTGTGCCTATAAATGCAAAGTTTGACAGACTTTCGTGCACACCCTAAGTACACCAGGAAGTAAATTTTCATTCCTGGCCGAGGAACCAAAATTTATTTATCAACTAGGAACAATTTTAATTCAATCCAAGGTCAAAACTTTAAGATGCATTGCTTGAGTTACATCTATTACAAATGTTTCTCATATCTGACTCGAAACTTAGACCAGGAAGAAATAATATAAAACACTTAATCTTTAGAAACCTCCTATAAATCCTGCAACAATGTTTCAACTGTAATAATTTCGGAAGATATTAGAAACCCCCCACGCTCCCACGCCTTGAGACATTCACATGCTTCAATCTCATTATCACTCAAATGATCTCAGCAGTCCGAAAGAAGTAATTTAGAACTAGCAGTTTAACCGATTTTGTATATTAGTACTCAAGCCTTATAATTGAAATCAATGGAAATAATTTAATATACCTACTAAATACGCGTTCAGGCTCTGCAGACATTGCTGGAATCGACAAAATATCCATTACCATAGTAGCTAAATCTCATGTTCGTGAATCCACTGCATGCCGTTTTTGTGTCCAGTACTATAGAGGACTAATACCACAGAGCTGTTCCTCTAAACTTTGAAAGAGCTCTAACTCATTATATTTTTCTGCCACTAGCTGAGCACGCTTTCTCTGCTTCCAAAGTGGTTCCTTTGCCTCAATAATTTCACCAGTAATTGCTGGTAACGGAGAGGAAGCTCGAATTGATGATTTATATTCTGCTAGCCAAGTTGCTACAGTTGCTTGCTTTGCCTGTTCAATCCAGTCTGGGCCTTCCCGCCATTGAAATTAAAAAAATTCAAATTGCATCTCAGGATGTAATGCAACCACAGAATAGTGAACAGATACAAGTTCTATAAGAGTGTAGTATTTAGAAGAAAAAAAATACTAATTAGTGAACTTAACGATTTAAATTAAATGCAAATTAGTACATACTGGTCGAGCAATACCCAGGCGGTATCAATACTAGTCTTAAGATGTTGGCTAGAGGATATAAGGCTATATTGGATTTTGGCATTTTCTAAGGAAGCAAGTAGATAGTCCATGGCCAGAAATATATCTTAGATTGATCCATTCGTGCACTTACCCTGTAGCTTCAAGCTCCATGCATTGAATGGTTCCAGTATATCCATAATAGCCTGAAGCTCATCTGACTCATCAAGAGTAAGTTCATCAAGCTTTGCTGATTCTGGATGGTATTCGCTCCAAGCTTCTCGTTCATTCCTGTAATTAGCGCTGACATCCGGCTAAGCAGCACATTCTACGTTTTGTTTTAAGTATCGCTTTGATACTCAGTTTGTTTGAAGTATTAATTTGATACTTAGTTTGTTTTATGTTTTGTTTTAAGTATCGTTTTGATACCTAGATTGTTTTACCAATGTGTTTTACCTGATACCTTTAATTTGTTTCGCTCATGCTAGATATGAAAGTATTTGTGTATTTAAAGAGCGTCCTCTTCCACGATGGAAAGGACAGACTTTGATGAATAGTATTTAAATATATTTGGTTGAATGGTTACTCTTTAGTTTCTCCAGTACACCTCTGAAGCCTCTTTTAGCTCAAACAGCTCTCGCCTTTGCTCTAGAACAGCGCGCTACCTGTCAGTTATCGGGCACCTATCAAAACGTAATTAGCACCTTGCGAACACATTACATTGTACTATTTCCTCCTCCTCTCCTGAAGCAGAGTTACAACTAACTAGTTCTCCCAAAACCGCTGTATTAATGCCTCATAAAAATATTTTAATTATCAAGTTTAAAACATGACGAAACATTGTAATCACTGCTCAGTTGGATTGAATTTGATTCCTAATGCTGCTAAATTAACCAATATTTGTACTAGGGTAGTATAATTATTTGTAGCATCATCTAAGGTGAAGTATCCAATCATTGTTTCTGACTCATATAGCTTTACTGTCTCACAGAAGTGTTTTGCTTGATTGACTCTAGTGTGAGATCTATTGAATCGCTGGAGACCAAATAAAACTCCTGAAAGTTTACCATTGCTATCGATCCAATATCCAACGACACCAAGAAAGGCACGATGATTTGGTAATGTCGATAGATTAAGTGGAAAGTGGACAATACGGGCCCCAGATTGTAACTGGTACTGGTACTCGGTTAAGGATTTTGTTTTAAGTATCGTTTTATTACTAGGTTTGTTTGAAGTATCGTTTTGATACTTAGTTCATTGTATGTTTTCTTTTAAGTATTGCTTTGATACTTGGTTTGTTTGAAGTATCGTTTTGATGCTTAGTTTGTTTTATGTTTTGTTTTAAGTATCATTTTGATACTTAGGTTGTTTTACCAAAGTGTATCACTTGATATCTTTGATGAGTTTCGCTGATGCTAAACATGAACGAATTTGGGTATTCAAAGACCATCCTATGCCAGGATGGAAAGGAAAAACTTCAACAGACAGTATTTCAATATATTTGGTTGAACGGTTACACTTTAGTTTCTCCAGTACACCTCCGAAGCCTCCTTTAGTTCATACAGCTCTCACCTCCTCTTAGGATGAGCAGGCCACCTGCCAACTATCGTACCTCTATCGAAATGTGACTAGTACCTTGTAAACACCCGATATTTTTTGAACATCAGCAAGTGGTCACGAACCTGTCTTCCAATTTAGGCCTAATCAATATATCGATATCAACCCTGGAACACTGGCGTAGTGAAGTGATAGAATTACGGTATATTCGGCTTCAGTGCAACCCAACATAGAGTCATTGATTATAAGTAGTGGGAAGTAAATCCCACGAGAAGACTATACAAAAAGGCAACAATACAAGCATCCTGCTAACGACCGACAGGACAACACGACGGAAACTCTACCACCCCCACAACAACGTTCTCCTACCTTCAGAATGAAACCTGCGCTTGAAGCTCCTCAGGATCCTGACTCAAGCAGCAAATCTGATATGGCCTGTAACGTGTTCGCTAGGTGCTAATCACCTTGCGGGAGGAGCACGATAGTAGACAGGTGGCCTGCTCTTCCGGAGATGAGGCGAGAGCTGTGTCAACTAAAGGAGGCTTCAGAGGTGTACTGGGAAAACTAAAGAGTAACCGTTCAACCAAGTATATTGAAATACTGTCTATTGAAGTCTGTCGTTTCCATCGTGGAATAGGACGGTCTTTAAATACACAAATCAGTTCATGTCTAATATGAACGAAACTAAAGAAAAGTATCAAGCAATACATTTTGGTAAAACAACATAAGTATCAAATCGATACTTAAAACAAAACATAAAGCAAACTAAGTATCAGAACGATACTTCAAACAAACCAAGTATCAAAGCGATACTTAAAACAAAACATAAAACAAAATCCTTAATTAAGTACCAGTACCGGTTACAGTCCCCAAAACAAAACAACTGTTTAAACAAAATCAAAGCCTAATAATCCTGAAAATTAGAGTCTTCAGAAGGCTAGAAAAACTCGCTCTCTGCCAACATCCAATTATCGGCATTGAGGCACCAAACACAAGTAGAAATCCTAACATACCAGCGGGATTCAAGGAAAGATAAATCATAATAGTCACGAATACCAGATTCGCGATCAGCTTCCACCAATGCTTCATTGCAGTCAGGACTGTAGTCTACCCAAAGGATAGCGAAATTGTCTTCAAGTTGGATAACATCACAGTTCAACAACAGTCCAACAAGCTGTTGTCGCTGCCTCATATTGATCTCCTCATAGTTTGACAGCGTTAAGGTATTCGGATGGTGTAGGTAGTGATCAGATGAAATCATCGAGAGCCTGCTCCATGGCTTGGTTCTCTTCATTACTGCTCTCAAATTCGGACTCAAAGTGTGGGGCCCACAAACCATCTCTTGTAACCGGTACTGCTACTCAGTTAAGGATTTTGTTTTATGTTTTGTTTTAAGTATCGTTTTGATACTTGGTTTATTTGAAGTATCGTTCTGATACTTAGTTTGTTTTATGTTGTTTTACCAAAGTGTATCGCTTGATACCTTTGTTTAGTTTTGTTCATGCCAGATATCAACAGAATTTGTGTATTTAAAGACTGTCCTATTCCACGATGGAAAGGACAGACTTCGACAGACAGTATTTCAATATACTTGGTTGAACAATTACTCCTTAGTTTTCCCAGTACACCTCTGAAGCCTCCTTTAATTCACACAGCTCTCTCCTCCTCTCTGGAAGAGCAGGCCACCTGTCTACTATCGTACACATCCAGCAATGTGATTAGCACCTAGCGAACACGTTACATCTCTGGCCTCAAGTTCCTTATGCCATTGCTCGGTTTCTGGCACAGTTGGTGACCAGCACATGGTGATATAGTTGATGGTTGGTGGGAGGGAGTTGTCGGGCATGTTGGCTTCCCACCATTCATTCACCATTTCCATAGAGTGCTCTAGTCCTTCAAGCGGTTCCAAGCTGTTCTCACTTGTAGGGCATCCTTTCCATTTGACAAGGAACTGATTATTTCCGTGCCAAAGGCAGTGGTCTCGGATTTCTTCAACTTCCCATTCCTCTTTCTTGTCAATGGTGATGGGAGCGGGGCGAGAGTGAATTCGTCCAGGGAACTTAGAATCGTCATTAGAGTAAAATCGTTTAACGGATGAGGCATGGAAGGTGGCAGTAGGGCGGCGGTACATGTGTCTATCTATCTCAACAGTGTTGTTCTCAGTATGTTCGTCGAAGGCTAGAACCTTAAAGGGTCCTCTCCAGCGTGGCTGTAGTTTCTTGCTTCGTCCAGAGGTGGTGATAAACATGTTCCCGTTAACTATAAGCATCTCTCTAACATGTATAGGCACATGTTTGCCTCTTCGCTTGTGAGCAGTAGTAGTACTTCGGAATCGTGCAGCTTTGACAGCTTGGAAGCCATCATTGCGAATTACTTGGTGCCGGTTGAGGTGATCATCTGAGTCTGAGATCGAGGAGTTCCTGAAAAGAGTGGTAGGTAGGAGGGGGTATTGTCGGCCGAAGATTGCTTTGTATGGTGACATACCAAGGGTATCGGATTGTCCTGCATTGATGTATGCTGCAAGCTCGACAAGGGCAGGTTCCCAATTGGTTTGTCGTTCATTGATAAGCTTCCAGATTCCAGTCTTTACTTCCCTGATCTTGCGTTCAGCCTGACTATTAGTTTCGTGGCGTCCAGGAGCGGCCATCATGTGATTGATTCCAAGAGAGGTGAGGGTCTGTTTCCAGAATCGAGAGGTCAAGCGGGAGTCAACATCGCTGACAATAGACAGAGGGTATCCATGTGGTGTAAAGAGGTTTCGTTTGAGGATGTTCAAAGTGTCTTTGGAGGTGTCAGTAGTCTTCATAGGTAGCAGCCATGTGTATCCAGAGAATCGGTCAACTGCTACTAGAATGCTATCATATCAGGCAGACTTGTTGAATATGTAACGTGTTCGCTAAGTGCTAATCACGTTTCGATAGGGATACCATAGTTGCCAGGTGGCCTGGTCTTCCAGCGATGAGGCGAGAGTTGTAAGAACTAAAGCAGGCTTCGGAGGCGTACTGGGAAAACTAAAATGCAACCGTTCAACCAAGTATATTGAAATACTGTCTGTCAAAGTCTGTCCTTTACATCGTGGAATAGGACGGTCTTTAAATACACGAATCTGTTCATGTCTAGCATGAATGAAACTAAACAAAGGTATTAAGCGATACTCTTTGGTAAAAGAACATAAGTATCCAATCAATACTTAAAACAAAACATAAAATAAACTAAGTATTAAAACGATACTTCAAACAAACCAAGTATCAAAGTGATACTTAAAACAAGGCATAAAACAAACTAACTTGAAGTATCAAAACGATACTTCAAACAAACCAAGTATCAAAGCGATACTTAAAACAAGGCATAAAACAAACTATGTATCAAAACGATACTTCAAACAAACCAAGTATCAAAGCAATACTTAAAACAAGGCATAAAACAAACTATGTATCAAAACGATACTTCAAATACACCAAGTATCAAAGCGATACTTAAAACAAGGCATAAAACAAAATCCTTAACCGAGTACCAGTACCGGTTACATTCCCCAAAACAAAACAACTGTTTAAACAAACTCAAAACTCAAAGCCTAATAATCCTGAAAATTAGAGTCTTCAGAAGGCTCAGAAAAACTCGCTCTCTGCCAACATCCAATTATCGGCATTGAGGCACCAAACACGAGTAGAAATCCTAACAAAACAGTAGGACTCAAGGAAAGATAAATCACAATAGTCACGAATACCAGATTTGTGGTCAACTTCCACCCCTGCTTCATTGCAGTCAGGACAGTAGTCCACCCAAAGGATAGCGAAATAGTCTTCAAGTTGGATACAATCGCGGTTCAGCAACAGTTCAACAAGCTGTTGTCGCTGCCTCACATTGATCTCCTCATAGTTTGACATCGTCAAGGTATTCGGATGGTGGTGATTCAGATGAAGTCATCGAGAGCCTGCTCCATGGCTTGGTTCTCTTCATCGCTGCTTTCAAATTCGGACTCAAAGTGTGGGGCCCAGAAACCATCCCTGGCCTCTAGTTCCTTATGCCTTCGCTCGGTTTCTGGCACAGTTGGTGAACAGCACATGGTGATATAGTTGATGGTTGGCGGTAGGGAGTTGTCGGGCATGGTGACTTTCCACCATTCATTCACCATTTCCATAGCGTGCTCCAGGCCTTCCAGTAGTTCCCACCTGTTCTCACTTGTGGGGTATCCTTTCCATTTGACAAGGAACTGATCATTTCCCTGCCAAAGGCTGTCGTTTCGGATTTCTGCAACTTCCCATTCCTCTTTCTTGTCAATTGTGATGGGAGCGGGGCGAGAGTGAATTCGTCCAGGGAACTTAGAATCGTCATTAGAGTAGAATCGTTTAACGGAGGAGGCATGGAAGGTGGTAGTAGGGCGGCAGTACATGTGTCCATCCATCTGAACAGTTTAGTTCTTAGTATATTAGTCGAAGGCTAGGACCTTAAAGGGTCCTCTCCAGCGTGGCTGTAGTTTTTCGCTTCTTCCAGAGGTGGTGATAAACATGTTCGCGTTAACCATGAGCATATCTCTAACAGCAATAGGCACATGTTTGCGTCTTTGCTTCTGGGCAGTAGTAGTACTTCGGAATCGTGCAGCTTTGACAGCTTGGAAGGCGTCATTGCGGATTGCTTGGTACTGGTTGAGGTGATCATCTGAGTCCGTGATTGAGGAGTTCTTGAAAAGAGTGGTAGATAGGAGGAGGTATTGTCGACCAAAGACTGCTTTATCTGGTGATATAACAAGGGTATCGGAGTGGCCTGCATTGATGTAGGCTGTAAGCTTAACAAGGGCGGGTTCCTAACTGGTCTGTCATTCATTGATAAGGTTCCGGATTCCTGTTTTTACTTCTCTGATCTTGCATTCAGCTTGACCATTGGTTTCATGGTGTCCAGGAGCGGCCATGATGTGGTTCATTCCCAGAGAGGTGAGGGTCTGTTTCCAGATTTGAGAGGTAAAGTGGGAGTCAGCATCGCTGACAATAGACAGAGGGTATCTTCATATCGCTTGACGAAATCTCGGAAGTCTTGTCGCATTTCCGGCCATTACACATATTCGCAGGCATAGCGGAGGTTTCGATCTGCACTGTGGTGTCCCTTGTTGTGGATTTCGGAAATGACGTATTGCCTGAGGGTCATGCCATTGAACTTGTGGCCCCTCGGGATGTAGAGGCATTGGTAGCCATATCGGGTAGTGGTATAGACCATTCCATTAGATTCGTGATATGGTGCTAGGTGTCCCTGTTTTCTGCTGTCCAAGGCTTTGAAGTAAATCGGGTCATAGCGGTATCCAGTTATCATCTGGCTACGGAAAGCGGGAGTGAGCTCATCTGTTGTAGTCATGACGTCGCGTTTATCCTCAATACGGGATCCTCTGGTTGGTTCGATGGGTTCTTCTTCTTCTTCTTGAAAGGTTTCATATACTTGCCGGGGGTGTTCAGAAATTGTAGGAGGCATGACTGAGACGAGGGTTTCATTGTTGAAAACTCAGAGGGGTCCTCCATAGAGGGGCGTGAATCTATAGGGGGTGTGGAAGGGGGTGGTGCAAAGGATGGTGCATGTAGGAAGGCTGCTGCTTCCTCAAGTTGTGCTGCTTTTTCAAGTTGTTCTAAGTCTTGGTACCTTCTTGGTGTTGGATTACCCACAGGGGTAGACACGCGGATTACTGGGGGTTTCCTTGGTCCTGTTGGTCTTTTGCCGAACTTAATCTCAGTCTGGTGAAAGGGGCATGTATCTTCGTAACAGTGGGAATAATGGAGCGTGCTATGTTCAAGTTCTTGAGGCGGTGTACTGCAAAGGGTGTAATCATCATTCCATTCATCCATAAGGTGTTGGCCTCGCTCTGTTCCTGCCGCGGCATACATAGTATGGGAGAAAGGAGGGGACGGAGAGGTTGCGTTGATGGAAGCCAGGACTGGTTCTTACTCATAGGTAGTGCTATCGGCACTGTCGTCACTTTGACTAGTGTGGTCATGGACGAGCGGAGGGTTCTGGAGTGATTGGTTCTCAAAGATGTAGGAAAGGGGGTCAGCTAAATAGTTGGTTCTTCCAGGAGTGTAGACAATTTTGGCGTCGTATTTGCTGATTTCTCCTATCCATCGGGTTGTTCTTCGTCCAGGAACCTTCTCAGTCCTTAGATTGGTAAGGGGTTGATGGTCGGTAACAATGGTGAAGGTACTAGCTCCCATCAGGCGCTGGTGGAAAGCGGCAAGGGCATCGATTACTGCAAGTGCTTCCTTGTCTGTAGTTCCATATTTCATTTGCGAATTAGTGAACTTCCTGCTGTGTAATGCTGCCGGTCTGGCTTGCTCATGGGTGGGCCCTTGTCCAACCCAAGCTCTAATGCCAAGATCAGAGGCATCGGTTATCAACCATATGGGTTCTTCTTTGGACAGATCAATTGGCCGTATAATATTTGCATCTTTCATTAACTCCTTAATGTCATTAAAGGCTCGATTATGGGTAGGGGTCCAAACGAATTCTGCATTGCCGGTGAGGTCTGTGAGTGGTGCACTGACAGTGGGGTGGTGTGGGAGGAACTGGGAGATGAAATTGACAAGTCCAAGAAACCGCATAAGTTCCTTTTGATTCTGAGGTGTAGTCCATTCCGTCAGGAAGGCTATCTTTCCAGGAGATGCATGTATCCCTTGATCATCAATTACATGTCCGAGTATTTCTAGACTATCAGCAAACAGGGCGCATTTGTTTCTGCTGGCATAGAATTTGTTTTGTCTTAGCTTGTCGCAAACTAGGCTGATATGGTGCTTGTGTTCTTCTTCAGTGTTGGAGTAGATGAGGATATCGTCGATGTAGATCCATACAAAGTGATGGAGGTACTGGCTAAGCATATTTTCTATAATTCGCATGAAGGTGGCGGGCGCATTCATGTCACCTGACAACATGACTCGGCTAACGAAACTTCCGAAGGGTGTCTTGAAACTGTTAATTCGCTCACTTTCCTGGTCTAACCTTGTTTGGAAGTAGGCATCGCTTAGATCTATCTTGCTTCGGATTCTAGCCCGTCCAACTGCATTCAGGATCTGAGTTTGATTGAGGATCGCAGAACTGTCCATAACTGTATTGTCATTCCGCAATTTGAGATCGACAAGGGGGCGGATTCGCTTTCCATCTGCCTTAAGTTGGACAAACATTGGTGCGGTACCTGGTGCTTCTGATCAGTAGATGACTCCATGCCTAAGGTTCTCGTTTACCCAGGTATTCAGTTGGTCTTTGTATGCTTCCAGAATGGTATATGTCGGTTGATTCTTGAGATTAGTGGGGTCTTTCAGGCGGATATGGTTGTTTATTTTCCTCATAGGAGGTAGTTCTTCTAGGATTCGTTCCGGGAAGATATCGGAATACTCATCCAACAGGCTTAGTGCTGTAGTCTCACAGACAGCGGCTCGGACTTCTCCACTTGTTGGTTTGCAAATGACTCTAACCTTGTGTTCTGGGAACTTGATAATTGAGTCTCCACACTTGATGGTAGCATTATGGCGTTTGAGGAAAGGCATCCCAATGAGGTCGTCGTATTTTGCTGTGTTCCCAACAAGGATTTCTTGAGGAGGTAGGGAGACTGATCCTAGCTTGACGGTAGCTTTGCATGTCTTATGGCTAGTGGAACCAGACCCTTTAACTGCCATATTGACAGCTAATAGCAGTTTAAGGTTTACGGTAAGTAGTCCATAGGCAGAGACAAAGGTATTGCTGATTATGTCTCTTCCAATAGTGCCGGTATCGAAAAGGACCTGTGCCTTTCTTCCATTGATTGAGATTGTTCCTTCCAAGGCTGGGTGAGGATTTGCCATCGCTGGTGGCCAGGTGCTATTGCATTCTATTTCGATATATCCGATGTGGATTTCCTCAAACTCGCTGGATTGCTCGCCATCATTACTGAGTTCAATATTGTTTGCTGACGCTTCTTGCTTGACTTTAACTGCCTTTCCTTTTCCCTTCTTGGTGGGACAGTTTCTTGCCATATGTCCGGTTTTGCTGCATTCAAAGCATTCACCTTTTTGCCTTCTCGTTTCCTTGTTGGATTTGCTTTTCTTTTTGAAGGATCGTGGGGTTTCTTCTTCTGAGTTACTGGAGGTGCTTCGCCTGGGTTGTCTCTTGCTACTACAGGTTGATTGACTCTTATAGGCTTTCGTTTCATGGAGGAGGGCATCCTTTCGCTCTGCCCTTGCGATTATGGCTGCCATGTCATCTCCTTCTTCTTCCAAGGATTCCACTTCTCGCCGGAGTGTGGGGTGCATCGCGTCGTAGAATCGTCGCTTTAGGATGTAGCTAGAGATACTTCCTCTCTTCATCCAATCTCAGAGCATTAGGAGGTCCGTGGCGATGTGTGTGATCTTCTTTACCTGTGTTCCTTCGACTTGCTAGATATTATTGAATCGTTTGTATCGGAGGTCATTGTTGATAGATGATTGAAATCGATCCTTGAGGTAGTCAAGTATTGTTGTTCCTTTAACCTTTGGGTTATTGCCGTATTGCTTGTAGCATTGGTGATATGCATTGACTGCCTTTCCTTCACAAAACGTCCCAAGCCATAAACCTGTCCAAGGTTTTTCCACATCAATTTTATTTAAGAGGAGGTAGTGTGTTACTTCAGTGGCCCATCGATCAAAGGCTTCAGGCTTGAGGTCTTTTCCTTCTCCTGTAAACTTCAGTGAGAGGTGGGTCTTGAGTTTCGGAAAATCGGGAAAGTTTTCTTCTTCTTGAGTCTCCTCTGGCCGTGACCTAGAAGGTCCTCCTCCGGTGCTTGCCATGTCGGATTCGCTACTAGAATCGGGTTCGTTTGAGGAAGGAAACGAGGATTTCATTGCTGGCGTAGGAGGGAATCCCCAGGGAGGTTGTAGGTTTTCCATTGTGTTGTCTTCTGGGTCTTTCGCAGGACGCTTATACTGTTGCCTCTTCGTGAGGTCTTCTCGTGGGATCTGCTTCCCACTCCATGTAGTTAATAACTCTACGTTGAGGTTAAGTTGAAGCTGAATATATTGAGATTCTGCCGCTTCACTACGCTAGTGTTCCAGGGTGGATATCGATAGGTTGATCAGGCCTAAATTCGGAGACAGGTTCTTAACTACTTGCTGAGGTTAAAAACATGTAACATGTTCGCTAGGTGCTAATCACCTTGCAGGAGGTGTACGATAGTAGACAGGTGGCCTGCTCTTCCGGAGAGGAGGCGAGAGCTATGTGAACTGAAGGAGGCTTCGGAGGTGTACTGGGAAAACTAAAGAGTAACCGTTCAACCAAGTATATTGAAATACTGTCTGTCGAAGTCTGTCCTTTCCATCGTGGAATAGGACGGACTTTAAATACACAAATCAGTTCCTATCTAAAATGAACGAAACTAAACAAAGGTATCAAGCGATACACTTTGGTAAAACAATATAAGTATCAAATCGATACTTAAAACAATACATAAAACAAACTAAGTCTCAGAATGATACTTCAAACAAACCAAGTATCAAAGCGATACTTAAAATAAAACATAAAACAAAATCCTTAACCGAGTAACAGTACCGGTTACATGGCCAGAACTGGTAGTGGACCGTTTAGGTCCCCTCCTACAGAAACTCAAAAAGACAAGATCCTAGTCCGTGATATCAAGATCCATCTACCCTTAAAATTCAAAAGAGAAGGAAAGGATCTTAAACCAGAAGCCTTTGAGATATGGGTAACCGAAGTTACCCTTTTTTTTTTTTTTTTTTATATCATATATTCATTGTTTTGAGTAAGGTACAAGAACATGCGTGCAGCGCTAGCTATGGCAGAAACAAAACCCGAAATCAAACAACTAACATAAGAAAAATCAAAACCAGTTCCTCCGATGGCGTCCAATAACCGACGCGTTGCCTACATAGGACTTATAAAGGAAAACTACTAACGAACTAGTATCGTAACTGAAACACCTCAAAACTCATGCAACAATTAAAGAAATCAAACAGGAAACCTTCCACCACTTAGACCATTTGGCGACCCAGCCAACGACATCCGAGGTGAGGCGGGGAGGGAAGGGGAGGGGGAAAGAGGGGGCTGGTGGGGGGCATATTGTGCATACATGTCGGGAGGGAAACCAGTCCTGGTTGCAGTGAGGTAACGGCCCAATCCTATAAGGGACGGGATCGAGGCCCAAAGAGAAGAGTCAGGTCCAACATCTGTTATCCCCTGGAGGTGGCGATTGTGGGCCGCGGACTTGACGGGACAGAGGAGAATGGCATGTACGAAGGTCTCGTTACCTTCCTCACACCATGGGCAGAGGGGAGAGGGATTGTCATTGTGCCAGGATGGGTGGGCGGCCAAGTAGCTCTTGCCGGACCGCATTTGATGGAGTCGACCAGAAAGGAATCGCCCTAGGCCCATAAAAGGGTGCGGCCGTAGGGAGGGAGCAAAGAGGTAGTAGGGCGGAGGGGGCGAGAGCAGTCGCCAGGAGGAGAGAAGCTCTTCCCGGCATCTTGTCTTCAGGGAGGCATAGAGGGCGCGGGCTCCAAGCGGGGCTGCCTGGAGAGGCGGGAGGAGGTTGGGGTTGGCCGGAGGGAGGGGGACACAACGATCCTTTATGATGTAGTGGATGCGGTGGGCGACAGCGTCGATTGGCAGATGCTGTCGGTTAGGCGGGAAGGGTTGCTTGGCAAACCACCTAAGGTGGGTGTAGTTGGGACCGGCCCACGGGTGCCGGCCCCGAACAGAGCCAGGGCGTCGGAGTGAGTCCGATGCCCTAAAAGGTGACGTGGTCGGGACCGCATGGTCGAGCCGAGCTGTCGCAGGGTTAATTTCTGGGGGGAGGCAGACCAGGCGCATGGCCGCAAGGCGTTGGAGGTGTTTGATTAGGAGATCAATAGGTGGGAGAGAACTTTCACATGGGAGTATAGTTGTATTGGTAGAGAAAAAGCAGTTTGTAACCCACCTCTGAACTCTGTGCCAGAAAGACCTTAGCTTGTCAAGCATCTTGGCACCAGGCGAGAGTAGGTCACAGCCGTAAAGGAGGATAGGACGGACGAGCGAGGAGGCCAGCCTGTGGCAGAGATGAGGGGCCAGGCCTTTGCCCGGGCGGGAGAGACGGTCGATTGTAGCCAGCGCGGCCTCAGCCAGGGCAAGTGTAACCGAAGTTACCCATTACCTCCTCTTGAATAATGTGGCTGTTGATAAGGCCACTACCAGTCTTTAGATAGGATTATTTTTTAAAGAAAAGGCAGTTAATGCCGACCATCGATGCTACAATGAAAACGGAGGAAATCCTAAGGTGAAAGGATCAACAGTAGTAGACTACCTCAAACCCCACTTCCAGTCTTCCATTATGAATGCTCTTCTGTTCAAACCATTCAGCGATATTCACCAAGTCAATAGATCTCACGTTAAAAGAATAACAGATGTCACAATAGACCTTGTAATGCTGAATAACTGGATAGCAGAAGACAGTATCTCGGATTACATCCTCAAATGAAGATTCTACGCCGATTGCATGCACCATACACTCTGATGCTAGGTGGAGCCACTCCAGGATAAAGACGTTGATATAACTACAATCATAGCTAGAGCTGAAGGGAACGACGCCATCCTCTATGAGACCAATGCCTACAATAACCATCCCAACTCTAGCAGTAACCGACAGCCCAGGTGAAGTACTACAAACAACTCAGAAGAAGAAGAAACACCACTATCCTATAAGAAGAAAGGCAAATCCACCAAAGAATCAAGAAGGCAGAAGGGTAAACCTTTTGAATGTGGGAAAACCGGACATATAGCGAGAAATTGCCCTACCAAGATGGGTAAAGGAAAGGCAGCCAAAGTCAAGCGAGAAGCCTCAGCAAACCACATTGAAAGTAATGATGATGGTGAACAATCTAGCGAATTTGAGGAAATTCACATTGGCTATATCGAAATAGAATGCAACAACACCCACTTACCATTAACAGTAAAGCCCCACTGAGCCTTAGAAGGGACCAGCTTAATTAATGGGAAAAAGGCACGAGTCCTGTTCAATACCAGCGCTATTCGATGAGATATAATCAGCAACACATTTACCTCCGCCTATGGCCTACGTACCCAAAGCCTCAAAGAACTATTAGCTGGGCTCTATACGTTGTACTTTAGTTACTTGACTGCGCTGCAAAAATCCTAGATCGGTGATTGTATGGTTGGCTGGGATGGGTATGATCTGGGCGATAGCAACATGCTTGGCGTGGAGGGTAGGAGTCCTCCGGTCCTTGCTGGGCAGCGTGTCGTCGAAGCTAAAGAGGCGATACGGATATATTCGCTTTCGTCGAGAACAGTGAGGCCATCACCTGTCCACTGTGGGAACGTTCTATTAGCGGCAATGGAGAGGTGTCCACTGTGTGCATTGTTTGTCGAGGCTCTTAGACGATACTACTTTTCTAGTTCTAGTTCCGGATATCTACTTGAGAAACCTATACTACATGCCGGGGATCCGGATGAAGAATCATATGGCTCAGCTAAGAAACCTCCAGAATCTAATCATCGCTATAAACCTAGCGCTCCAGAGAGGGAAGTCGTTTTGCCACCTCCAAACCATTGAACACTTTGGCTACACTTACGTTCGAACGGTGTTGTCAATTGGATCATGGATATAGGCATGCCAACAGCCTGGGAGGCTGTTGTCTTAGACAGTGATCCCAAGCGGCCAGTCCGGCGGTGGTTTTAAACAGCCTGGGCCAGTCCGGTCAAAATTCTGGGTGGCCGCCAAAGCCTGGCGGCGCGCCCCGGCAACCGCCGGGTCGAGTCTTGGCGCAACCCCGGCCAAAGCCGTCAGATGCACATGGAAAGCCGCCAGATTCTCAGGTAAAGCCACCAGATTCTCAGGTAAAGCCGCCAGATCCCCTGAAAACCAGAAGTTATCTGAGAAGGGCCAGCCTGCTTGATGTTTTTTGTCTCTGATATCGGTAATAATACCATGATACTAGTGCCGTGAATCTCGCTAAAACTCCTAATTAAATGGAACCAGCTGGTCAATCACCACGATACTCATATCTCTTCAACTATTCAAGCCTCGCAATGGGCCAGCCCGGGCCTTAAACACTGAAGCCCAGCCCAAACTCGGCCCAAACAATGGAAGGCCCGACCCAAACCCGACCCAACCCGAACAAAGCCCGGGCCGCCCAAAATACTTATGAGCAGGGATTAATCCAATTTTATTTAAAGATGTTAATTATTTTCAATTTAGGGACATCTCCGCCAGGCTGATTCTAGGAAAAACAGATAATGAGAGTTGTATATGAGTGCATACCATGGAGAAAGGAAAACAAGAAATATTCAGAAAACCCGTGAATTGTTCTCAGAGATGAGTTTCCGAAATGCTTCGTGAAATTACCCGTACCCCAGGTGTTGAATGCCAGCTCCGGAGAGATTGAAGTGCTTGAATAGTATCTGAACTGAGGGAATGTCTGGAATCACTAATCGCTCGTTTGGTGCCAGAAAAGATTCTCTCTGGTTCTGCCGACATAGCCGGTATGCTATGAATAATGAGTACCCACTTTGACAATATTGGATACTCTTATTGCCACATACCACCGAACTACTATCTAGACCAATTTTCCAAAGACCAGTAAATGTATTAGGAGAACTTTAGCTAAGAGTAATGGAAAGAGAACCCAAGAAAAACACAAGATAGAACAAGGCCCAAAGAGAATACACATGTGTCCAGCGCCAAGCGCATATCTGATTCCACTGGCGGAGGCGGTGCATGGGAAGCCGCTGCCCTTGCCACGGGAGATCGTTACCACCGATGTTTCCCAGACGTAGGCAGGCACAGTGAGTAGTGCCAGAGTTGGCCTGCCGTGCGGTTGGTAACGTCTCCATGCCAGGTCCAGGCAGGCTGAACTCTAAGGTTAGTGAGTGGTGGCTTTGCTAGTCTGAAACTACTTGGATAGTAAAATTCGCTCAGTATCCGAGTATTCGATGTATGCCTCGTAGGCATCTGACCTCCAGCGGCCCAGTGTTTGGATTTCCGTTTCTGCGATCCCCACTTGCGCGGCCCATGTGGCAGCACCCCTACGGAAGCTGTGGCCGTTCCACATCGCATGGCCCAGTCCAGCTGTGGAGGCAAGCCCTTGTAGTTTGTGAACGACGTATTCTCGAGAAAATGCTTGTTGTTCAAGACTGCCGATACAGAACAGAGGTGCTTGATGGGGCCGGTGGGAGTCGCAGGCGAGGTACTCTTCCATGGCACGCACGGGGCAGGCGTTGTCGAGACTTGCGGCGATCGTCAGTGTAATTCCCTTCCGAAATGGGTCGGTTTTCGATGATGGGAGGGTGAGTTCCATATATGTTCCTCTCCCTCGTATTCTGACACTACTCTTCGTAAGAAACCATTTTTGGAATGAATCCCCCAGCATCAGGTCTGTCGGTTTATAAGTAAACTCCCCAACACGGAGGAAGGCTGTAAAGGCGAGCGTGAAAGCGGCTCGGGTAGCTACATCGTTGTAGTTAGAGCGTGAGAGATGGCGGAGGATGAGTATGAGGTGGGGCCGGGTCAGCGGTGTTCGTATCCGGCGCTCTGGTTCCAGGTGATCACGCTTGATCCCCTGGATTGTTCGTTCCAAGCGGGGGTCTGCGAATACGGAGCACTCGATTCCAAGGTCCAGTTGGTAGGACTTAATACCTGCTAGGTAGAGCTTCATTGTCTTGACTTTGACTGTTCCAGCTAGGGAACATAACCACTCTATCAACCATGTTGTCTTTGCGGGAAAGCAACCTCCATTTGGGTATTGGTACCCAGCTAGTCTGCAAAAGAGGGAAAACCGGGATCTTGGAGTATCGTAGTTACGTCTTGTTGACGGGGCGAGGCCACGCCAAAGGTAGTAGGCAGCTACCTGTGACAATCCCGATTCCTGTATGTTAGAAATCCATGTTGCTGGAGGCTGCATGTCGGGTGTAGTAGTAACTGTGGTGCGATGTCAGCTATCCTGTTATATTCCGATCGTGAGAGCGCATCCGCTAGGGCATTCTCCTTCGTTGAGACCCATAATGCCTCTACTTCCAAGTCCCATTGGCTGGCAAGCAACAAGCATCTCCTTAAGACTTCCATGGATGCTCCTCGGATTGTCCGGTTGGCTATACCATGGGCCACTGCTCGGTTGTCGACATGCAGTACAAGCTTCTTCCCCTTCCACCGGGAGGCCCAACGCAGTAGCACTTGTTCCACGGCACGCATTTCTTGCGTGTTGATATGCTCTCTTCCCTTGGCTTGGGAGGGAGGTAGCGGTATTGAGAATGCAGAGTTGGGTTCAGGGTGTGCCTGGCTTTGGCTAAGGTAGTACCCCCCTAGTCCTTGAGTACTAGCAGCGTCGGACCAGGCTCTAATTACTTCTCGCGTTCTTGTTACGATTGATCTTTCCGGTGAGTACTGTAGTACCTCCGACCACCAGACAAGATCTTTATGTGCCTCGCCGGATATTCGTCGTTTATGGTACTTGGCTGCTTGCGGGGGGAAATACAGCTCCATGTTGTAGAGGCGGCGAAGACAGGTCCTTCCTAGGGGGACAACAGTGGAGATGAAGTTTAGATATCCAGTAAGCTTCTGGATATCAAGCAGCGAGAGGGATCGGCTGTTGCGTGTCTCACTAACGATTTTGCGCGCTTTTTGCAGCTTCTTGTCAGGGAGTCGAATTACCATATTACCAGTATCGAGTACCAATCCAGCGAAGCTCACAGCGGTCCCCTCTTCATTTTTTGATGTCTTTATACTCAATCCCACTTGGGCACAAAGTGTAGTGAAGATTTCACTAGATTTCTTGAGATTGGCTATCGCTCCTGGGTCTAAGACTAACAAAAAATCATCAAGGTAGTGGATTATCGTAGCCAGAATATTCGCAGCTTTGAGTTGCTGTTCGAGGATCCAGTGGAAAACCTCCGCAAAGAGATTGAACAGATATGGAGCTGTACGCAGTCCGAATGGCAGGAATCGTTCTGCATAAAATGTTTCGTCCCATTGGAACCCGAGCAGTGGGGTGTCTATCGGCGATACGGGTATGTGGCGGAAAGCGGACTCGAAGTCGCGCTTAATTAGTATGCTGTTTCTGCCGAATCTTTGAACCGCCTGAATTGCGTCTTCCATCCCGCTGTGTTGGATAGTACCATAGTGCTCCGGGATTCCTGCATTAATCCCACTGCTGTCTCCTGGCGGGTAAGATAGGTGATGGATTCTCCTCTTGCTTCCATCCGCCTTATCGGTGAGGCCTACCTGAGATGCTGTGAAGTGGCTTGGTAGGCTATTAAGGTCTGGAAAGACTTCTAGGCGGGATTGATTAAGCTCTGATAGTATATCAGCTGATACAGTTGGGGCCTCATCTATAGCAGTCTTTAGGTTGGGGTGTATTGTGGTGGTATTGCGGTAACCTTCATAGCCTATTCTTGCACCGAAGGTGCATATTCCCAAGATAGCTGTGATCACATCGGGGTCTGGGTAGTCTTGTGTGAGTTTGCTCCATCCATCTCCTCTTAGTTGCCCGGTAGGCATTGGGAGGCTGTGGGTACTAAATAGTGGGTAATGCAGTGATGTATTAGGATGTGAGGACACTATGCTAGGTTTGAGGGGCAGGCAACTATTGCTTGGACTGGGGGGTTTTTGCGGTAAATGAGTGATTGAGATATGAGCTGCTTGGGTAGCAGTAAGCTAAGTATTTTGCAAGGGGAAATGCGCAGTCTAGGAGTAAAGGAAGGGGCTAGGAGATGGTACAAGAAAAGTGTGGGAGCTGGGATGGCTATCGTCTATTGAGGCCTTGGTATCCGGTCCCTGTAGGACACTGTGCTGCGCGGTGGTTGCTACCACAGGAAATGCACGCGTGCTGATAGCGGCAGGGAGTGATTCGGCACTCCCGATAGTTCCAATTTCTGCATGGTACTGCTATAGCTGGTACGGACCCTGTGTTTCTCCTTGTATTCTGGGATTGGCTAAAGGTTGATGTAAGGCTACTGCCAATGGGCTGGTATGCTGGTCCCGGGACATTCTCGCGTATAGGAAGCTCGTGTATCCGGCGGAGAGATCCGGCGGCTGGCTTACTGCTTTGTGGCCAAGAGACTTGTGGCGCTGCGTGCGCGAAGCATTTTGACGCTACAAGCTCGCTGTCAAGGAGTCGCCATTCGGTAGCGTGATAAATTCTGTTTCCACTTGCCACCCTCTTCCGGTGCAATTGGAAGTGGTAAGCTTTGACTCCCTACCATGTAGACTTTTCCAGCAAGTCGTACAGGTTCATGGTGTATATAGACAGTGCTGTGGCTAGGTCCCCTTGGAGTGCGGATGGTGCAAGCTTCACCATGATTCCTGTGTAAGCCGCCCAGGCTTTGAAGAAGCTGCTGATGCGATACTCACTCTCTCTGCCATCCCTTTCGGCTTGCTCGAACTCAATGCCTCCAATGCTAATAGTTCGTTGTGTCTCGGCCCGCTCCTTTTCGCTAGCCAGAAGCCGGTAGATGTTTGTTGGCTTGAATCTATTTTCGATAATCTGTACCAAGGTGCTTCGTTCAACTCCCGGGAACAGTACTTCCACTGATGCTGCGATAGTGGATGCGCTCTCACTCTCGCTTGGGAATAGGGGCTGGGATGGGTCGTATATACCGAGAGACCTCGGATCCCTCATATTGGCCAGGTCCTGCTCGCTTTGCTTTCTGAGTTCAGCCAATTGGCTTTCTAGTACAGCTATCCTACTGTGTGTAGAGTTGGGTTGGTGGGACTGAGTGCCTTGAGTAGGGATGGGGAGTTGCTGGGCATGCTGGGGGGTGGGACTCGGAGCATTCTGGTTATTGGAGGTGAGTTGGAGGACCACTCGGTCGACAATATCCTGTTCGTGTGAGCGGAGGAGTTCACGCATGGTACTGAGGTTGACTGGTATATCTGAGGGGGAGCGAGATAAGGTGTGGCTATCTATATCACTGCGTGATATTGGGGTGGCCGGCTGTGGTAAGATCGTGTTGGAGTGCCGGGGATGTGAGCTATGTATCGGTTCATTGCTGGGGGGAGACTGGCTGTACTGGGGGGTGCTTGGCTCGGGTTCTTCACTATTGCTAGACGACGGGTTTGTATGTTCTGTCCTGGGGGTACCATGGCCAGGATCTGGTTGTTGGCCATAGCGACTTGGGGCTTGTCGGGTACGCGTGTTCTTCCTTACTCCTGCTGGTGCCCTTCGCCTGATAACTGGTATGGAGGTACCTCCACGTGTTGGAGCTCTTCTGGGGGCCATAGTGTATTTATGTGTGTGGCTAATGGGTAAAACTGGGTAGGCAGTGGCTTTGAATTGGTAGAGATAGAGGTATGGAGCAATAAAGAACGCGAGAAATAACGAAGGCGAGCTGTGAGAAGAGTGGTGATGGTGTGGTATGGAGAAGCAGAAAGGGGGAACTCGTGTAGTAAGGTTCGATGGGCCGTGCGTGGGAGAGCTATGACCCCGCACTATCCCAGCAACCGGAAAAACCATGATCCGCCAGCCTCCCAGGCACACCGGCCTACCCTCCCGGATGGGTTCGTCGCGCTTTGCCCAATTGGCAATGGGTTGTACCAACCCGACATATAATTGTATCTTAGTCAAGCCCAATATAAGGATAGATGTAGTAAAACTCATGCATGTATATTTTGAACTGTGACCTCGGGCTCTGCATTGCTGCAGTATCCATTATACTCATCTCTAGCCTCACCTCCCGGGGGAGCAATATTCATCAATTGTTCAAAGACATTATTAGATTCCCTATTACCCTCCTCAGCCCTTTCTCATTCCTCCTCTCCATTTACTCCCTGGTATGTTAACTCCAAATAGCTTAGCCAATAATTTCTCAATCGATTCTTTGCTGTAACTACCCATCCCGCCTCCCATTTATTGTCAAAGTAACACCACCTGGATTTTGGATTAAGAACAATGGCAGTAAGGTATACTGGTACTCTGTCAGTGACAGAAAAATATTTGTCAAGTTTCTCCCGCCCAATGCGAATCATGGAGGACAAGGCTCGATTTGTAAGGTTGTCTTGAAGTGCTTGTTTATATTGATCTAATAGGAAATCAATCGATAGCAGAACCTTTGTTAAAATATCTGCTTGTCCTTCAGTAGCTTTTATAGCTATTAGGAATGCAGTCAATAGTTTTTTTAATTTTTTCTAGTAGTTTTCATTCATGTCACTCAATCCTATCTTGCTCAAGTGATGGGTTTTCATCAATATAAATATCAATGGCTTGTCGGATTTCTAATCGGAGAATTGATTCCAAGGTTTCATATCAGGAATTCAAGATGGTAGAGTGGTCTTTCTTAATCAAGGAGCCGGCCTACAAGGTATGAAAATACTGTATGCATTGTGGAGTTTTCTGTGAGTAAACTGCAATATTATGAGCCTTTCTCAACTGTCTTGACTTTCTCTATTCGTCCATTTCTTCAATCAAGTGTGTCAGAGAATCTTTACTTCCAATATTGCATCAAGCGGTATTACTTGACCCAAACAAGAATGCCTGAACAGTTAGGTTCATAATATGCTCATTACATCTACTAGTATAATTTAGATTATAAGGATAACGATTGAAAGAACTCCAAGTATGAGGAAAAGGACCATTTTCTTGCCTTAGTCTATGCTCATGTGCATCAAGAAACAAGCCAGAATCAGCCTGCTTCTCCACCAGAGAGTCCATAAAGGTGTCATTATTGGTAGCATTATCCGTAACAAAATAGTCAATCCGGTCACGAATATTATAGTCTTCCAATATTTCTACAAATGTGTGGCAAATATTCTCTCCTGTATGTGAACGCTCTATTTCTCGTAAGGCACGTAGGGCTTGGGTGAGTGTACCAGAGGAGGTAGTAAAATAGGCGATAACACTCAGAAGTGCGAAATGATTGGGTGAAGCCCAGAGATCTAGGGTGAAGTGAATCTGCGAGAAAGACTACTTCAAAACTTCTTTTATGTAACCGGTACAGGTACTCGGTTATGGATTTTGTTTTATGTTTAGTTTTAAGTTCCGCTTTAACACTTGATTTGTTTGAAGTATCGTTTTGATACTTAGTTTGTTTTATGTTTTGTTTTAAGTATTGCTTTAATACTTGGTTTGTTTGAAGTATCATTTTGATACTTAGTTTGTTTTATGTTTTGTTTTAAGTATCGGTTTGATACTTATGTTGTTTAGCCAAAGAGTATCGCTTGATACCTTTGCTTAATTTCGTTCATGCTAGTCGTAAACTGATTTGTGGATTTAAAGACCGTCCTATTCTACGATGGAAATGACAGACTTTGACAGACAGTATTTCAATATACTTGGTTGAACGGTTACTCTTTAGTTTTTCCAGTACACCTCCAACGCCTCCTTTAGTGCTTACAGCTCTCACCTCCTCTCTGGAAGAGCAGGCCAGCTGTCGACTATCGTACACCTATCAAAACTTGATTAGCACCTTGCGAACACGTTACATTTTTTTAACCTCAGCAAGTGGTTAAGAACCTGTCTTTGGATTTAGGCCTGATCACCCTATCAACATCCACCCAGGAACGCTAGCAGAGTGAAGCGGCAGAATCACGGTATATTCGGCTTCAGCTGAACCTCATCATAGAGTCGTTGACTACTAGGAGTGGGAAGCAAATCCTACGAGAAGGCTTCACAAAAAGGCAACACTCCAAGCGTCCTGCGAAGGACCCCCAGAACGATACAACGGAAACCTCTCAAACCCCCGGCGATTTCCCCCCTACAGCAGTTACGAAATCGACATTCGCACCTCCACATGTGTAACCGAGGCTCCATCTGGGAAGACAGACTCTGAGGTTGCGACCGCACCGAAGTATTCTACCAGAAGTAAAGATAAAGATAATCAACAGTAGAGTTGAAAAAATAAACGGTAAAACTTAATATCATTAAGCCACCGCTTTACTCAATTAAGTCCTGATTTCGAGAGGTAGTTGTGTTAGGCGGAAGGCGACTTCTAACTATGTGTCGAGAAGGCTTAGGCCTGAATCTTTTCGTAATAGACGGAGATATGTCTAGGAAGGCTCGCGGTCATTCTTTTCGTTTATGACTACTAAGAACTCGCTTAATCAATAAAGGGAAATATTTTATAAAGATTCGTTGGTAAAACAAGGTTATATTGTTATATTGTTAAGGTCTCTTCTCCGTTGCTTGATGATGTCTAAAAGCTTGGGAGGCACTTCGATATTTATATCCCGCGTCTGAGTGTTCGCGGACTACTTCTAATCCTCCTATAACTAAGTACCTTTCCCAAGATTGTACGCTAACGTCTCATAGTCTTAACAAGTGCGAACACCGTTTGACCCTGAATTCTTTCACACCATCTTCGTACTCATAAAATCTTTTCCGTCTTATCGTAGGATGCGCTATTATCCTCGAATGACCGGTCTTCGATTTATAGAGACGAGTAGACTTATATTTGAAACTTTAGTCGACTTGACTATCGTTCCAGTAGTCTCTTCCGAATGCACATAGTGGCCAGCGTATGTGTCGGGCACCTATGCAAGATGCAGGCTTCGTAGACGCTACGCCAACACACTTTTGTCTACCACCTATTAGGTCTCCTGAGTCTGAGCAGCTTCCCCTCGGTCCACCTCGCCTCAAAGAGAATCACCTCTCGCGGGATCCTGTCTCCAGGACCAACCAACATACAGCGGCCTTCAGATAGGTATTGGTGTCATATCTAGCTCCCACGGCCTCTGGGGCACTGTAGGAGTAGTTGCGGATTTTCGAACCGAAAATGTCCCGTTACCTTCGGCCGGTAGTCAGGATGCCTAACCTTGAAGCCTAATAACTCAATGCGCCTCCGACGTACTTTCTCCGTTCTACTTCTCAGAGGTACCCAGAGGTGCCCTCTCATATATCCTGCGAACAGCCTCCGGTCGGACGGACAGCAGCGACGTATATGGTGTTATGAATCAGGCTTCATAGAGATGACATTATAGTCATGGGACGCAACTCTTCGAAATCTTGCTAAGGATGTGCAGGCCCCAGAGCGGGGCCGGAGGGGGGTGTTAGGCTTCTATAAATGAGGGTCTGTGCGCAGTTACCCTACCGAGAGGTCTGTGCATTTATCTTTATGCCTAACATGAGCTCCTGTAACCGGTACTGGTACTCGGTTAAGGATTTTGTTTTATGTTTTGTTTTAAGTATCGTTTGATACTTAGTTGTTTTTAGTATCTTTCCGATACTTAGTTTGTTTTATGTTTTGTTTTAAGTATCATTTTTGATACTTGGCTTGTTTGAAGTATCGTTTTGATATTTAGTTTGTTTTATGTTTTGTTTTAAGTATCGCTTTGATACTTGGTTTGTTTGAAGTATCGTTTTGATACTTAGTTTGTTTTACGTTTTGTTTTAAGTATCGCTTTGATAGTTGGTTTGTTTGAAGTATCGTTTTGATACTTAGTTTGTTTTATGTTTTGTTTTAAGTATCGCTTTGATACTTATGATGTTTTTCCAAAGAGTATCGCTTGATACCTTTGATTGATTTCGTTCATGCTAGACATGAACTGATTTGTGTATTTAAAGACCGTCCCATTCCACGATGGAAAGGACAGACTTCGACAGACAGTATTTCAATATACTTGGTTGAACGGTTACTCTTTAGTTTCTCCAGTACACCTCCGAAGCCTCCTTTAGTTCACACAGCTCTCGCCTCCTCTCTGGTAGAGCAGGCCACCTGTCAGCTATCGTACTTTACCTCCCGAAACGTGATTAGCACCTAGCAAACACGTTACAGCTCCCTCCTACAAGGTCTCGCCTCGAGCACCTTTCCTAGCTATATCTATTTTAACAAAATTCCTTTCAAGACCCGATGTGGTCAGGGTAAAAAACCTTCCGGTGTTTGCTTGTCCACCGTAGGAAAACCATTTCCTCATCGTCTTACTTCTGCCTACCCTGGCATCTCTTGGTTGTCTCGATGAAACTCTTCGACTACTTCTTCACCATTTTCCATGCCCGTAGTGGGTTCCCAATTATTTTCATCTTCCGCACAGCCCTGCCATTTCACAACGTACCACAACTCTCGTACCTGTCAGTATCGATTGTTGACCCTTCTTCTATAGATCCGTATCTCGCTACGGATGATTTTCTCTATTTCCCATTGCAAGTTTCCTTAAACCTCCTCTGGTTCTCTTGGAGGTTGTCTGCGATCGGTATGAACAGATTCTCGATAAGGTTCTAGCAAGGATACGTGAAAGAGAGGGTGAATTTTCCATCAGTCGGATATGTTTAACTTAAACGCACGATTCCCCCTTTTTTCCAATATCTAGAAAGGCCCATATAGTTTGGGCGCTAACTTTTTTGACTTCCGTCGGGTGCGTATGTTTTTTGCGTTTAGCATGACTTTATCGCCAACCTTGAACTACGGCTGTCTTTTGGCTTTCCGATCATAGTATTTAGCCATTCCTTCTCTTGTCCATTCTAACGAGCTCTTTGCTTGTTCATATATTGTCTTGATCAAGTTCGCGTATAGGGTTGCACCTGGGTTTTGAGGCTCTCGTTCCTTCATCCATTCTGCCTGGGGATGGAAACCATAGTTTGCATAAAAAGGCCACATCCCGTGGGCGTTGGTAGCGGAATTGTTGTATGCGTGTTCTGCTAGTGGTAACAACTGATACCAGTCGTCTTGGTCGTAGTTGACAAAACTCCGAAGATATCCTTCCAGCACTTGGTTGGTTCTTTCTGTCTGTCCATCCGTCTGTGGATGATACGCCGTTGACATTCGTCGCTTTATTTCCAACGCCTTACACAGGGATTCCCAAAATTCCCCTGCAAACTTAGAGTCCATGTCTGAAATGATTTCTGTCGGTAAGCCATGTAGCTTCCAGACTTCCCTTAAGAACGCGTTGGCGACATCCTTTGTGGTGGCCATAGTTTGTAATCCAAGAAAGTGTGCCATCTTTGTGAACCGATCCACAACTACCATAATTTGTGTACAACCTTATGATTCTGGTAGTTGGGTTATGAAGTCAACTGATATTGACAACCACGCCGTAAACGGGGTCTGTAGCGGCCGTAACAGCCTGTATTTCGCATGTCGTGGTGATTTGTTGTGTTGACATTCATCGCAAGACCGTACGTAGTCATTGATCCATTCGGCTAATCCCTTCCAATAGAAATCTCTCATGATGATTTCAAGGGTTTTTTCTTGTCCGAAGTGTCCAGCTATTTTTGCGTCGTGGCATCTTTCCGCTATCTTGGTGTACAAGGCCTGGTTGTCTGGGACAAATAAACGATTCTTATAGTATAGAAGGTCGTCAATTAGTGTCCAGTTCTTAGGAAACTCCTTTCCTTCATTTCGGAGCTTTGACAAGTCCTCTCGTCATTTTAGCCAGTCTCTATCTGACCGTGTGGCCTCAAGAAGTTGTTCGAGGAACTCAGGGTTAAACTTTTTCATAGTCTTTTGTCTTAGCATGGCCGTCGATATGAATATTTTCTCTGGTATTTCTTCGATATCGTACCAGGATGAATTCTCAGCTGCCGTCACTTCTAATTGACATATGATGGGCTCTTGTTCCTTTGTTGTCAAACTTCATGTAGCGATATCAGTATTTCTAAAACCTTGGGTTCCTCTTTCTGTCTCGTCTAGTTCATCGACCTCCATTAAATCGGATGTGTCGATTTTTTCCACGATGAGTTGTGCCATTCTATCCCCTTCTCGGACTTGGCAGTCAACATCTTTGCGGTTGTAAAGCAAGACTTTGAGCTCTCCCGTGTAGTCGGCGTCTATTGTTCCAGCGCCAACCGAGGTTCCAGAACGTACCGCTAGTCCGCTACGAGCTGCTACTCGTCCGTATGTCCCTATGGGTAAACCTATCGCTAAACCGGTATCGAGCAGTGCTTGTCCACGCGTGGGGATAATGACGTCGTTTATGGCATAGAGGTCATGTCCGGCTGCCATTCTTGAACCTTTAGTAGGCAGTCTTGCCTTCTGGTTCAACCGTCTTATTCGGATATATTTATCCGAACGATTTGCTTTTGGCCTCAATGCCAGGTCTTCTTCGTCTTTCCAACCCAAAACTTCCTTTCCTAACCCGTCTTCTTTTTCTTCCTGTAGCGCTAGCAGCATTACCTGGAAGTGTTCTGGTTTTAAAACGGTTTGCTCGCGATGCGTAGCTCCCTCCTCAGGACGGTACTCCAGCCATCTACTCAGGGCATCAGGCTTTCCACCCTTAGACCCTGCTCGGTAAACGATTTTGAAGTTATATTCTGCCAGTTTCTGCGCCCAACGGATTTGGCGTCCGCTCCAAACCTTAGAAGTGAGGAAATATTGTAGAGTTTGATGATCGGTGAAAACCGTTACAGGCTTTTCCGTGCCCACTAAGTATTGCCTCTACTCTTTGAACGCTTCCAAGATTGCAAGCAGTTCCTTGTCATGAATCTCGTAGTTTCGTTCTGCCGAGTTCAATTTCCGCGAGTGGAAGGCGACCGGATGCAATTTCTTGTCCACAAACTGTGACAGGACGCAACCTAAGGCGAAGTCGCTTATATCTGTTTCTACCACCGTCTCACGGTCTGAGTAGAAATGTTGTAATATGGGCGCAGTCGTGAAGCGATGTTTTAGTTCTTTGAACGCTGTCTCTTGTCCTGCGCCCCAATGGAAGTCCTTTGGGTTTCCTTTTAGGGTTTCCGTTATAGGCTTACAAACTCCAGAAAACCCTTGTATGAATCGTCGGTAGAAGTTGGCAAATCCAATAAATATTTCGACTTCTTTAACCGACGCTTGTAACTTCCAACCCAGTACGGAGTCAACTTTCCTTGTACTCATTGCTACTCCTTCGACAGATACCATATATCCCAAGTATTCTACCTCTTGGACATGAAAGACTGACTTTTTCAGGTATACTGCAAGTTGGTAGTCTGCGAGTCTTTGTAAGACCTGATTGACTAGCTCAACGTGGCTCTCCTCATCCTTTGAATATATCAGGATGTCATCCAGATAGCAGACTACTCCGTAATCGAGAAATTCATGTAGGACTTGGTTCATCATGTCTTGGATGGTTGCGGAAGTGTTAACGAGGCGGAAAGGCATTACCTTGTATTCGTAGTGGCCATATCGAGTTCGGAAAGCGGTCTTCCATTCATCGCCTTCTTTTATCCTTATCAGATGATAGCCGTCCTTCAAATCAAGCTTTGTGAAGATTTTAGCCCCAGCTACCCTATGTCTTAGTTCGGACATTAACGGTAGCGGGTGCTTGTTTAAAACTGTGATGCGGTTGAGGTTTCGGTAGTCCACTACCAACCGAAGTTTACCGTCCAGTTTTGGCACAAACAGCACTGGCGCTCCCGCTGGGGACTTGCTTCTTGTGATCTTTCCTTGATCCATCATCATCTTGAGGTATTCTCTTAAGGCGGCAAGTTGTTTTTCTGACAAGGGATATATTGGACCCCACAGCGCTTTTGCGTCGTCCTTTAGTTCGATTTCATGATCGAACATCCTCCGTGGCGCCAATTTTTCCGCTGTCTGAGGTAAGAATAAGTCCTTGTGTTGCCAATATTCTTGAGACAGCGATCCCAATACTATATCATCGGGACTTTCGCTAGTGCCAATTCTTCCAACATAGGCGGCATTTTCGTCGAAGACTACCGTCTCATCGTATTCGAACATGTCGGCTATTCCTTCGTCTTTCTCCATACATTTCTCCCAACACTTTGCGTCGAACGACCAATTTTTTGGGTCCTCAATGTGGGATATTGGGTGTTCTTCATGCTACCACCCGAATGGTATGATCATCCCATACGATCCAAGTTCTGCTATTTCGCAGGTTATCTCAGACAGATGTTTATTTCTCCCAATTTCTAACCATAAAGGATGGGTGTAAAACTTCCCTCCGGATCTTGCTGCAGTTCCATCAAATCCATAAATTTTGACCGCGTCTGGCCGTTGCGTGAAAGGCAACCGGTGTTCTTGTACCAATCTTTGATTGATGACGAACACATTGGAGCCTGAGTCCAATAGGACTTTAATTTTTTGTCGCCTATAATTTAAAAAGAGGTAGGCGTCTCCCTCCGGGCAGGAATATCGTTTAGGTAAAGACGCGTAAAGCTTGCGTCGTCGCGGCTGACCGCGATCGTCATCAAGTTTTCGTTTAGGCATTGTGTAACAAAATGTTTGTTACCATGCCCGCACAGTTTCGACTATTGAGGTCTCCTCAGACAAACTGTAATATTCTTGGTATATCGGGCAGCCCACTACTAGCGGTCTTTACCTCCTGCCAAGGAGTTCCCATACCTTCCACTTTTACTACCTGTGGAACCAAACTTGGAGGTCTCTGCCATCGTCCAGATATCATGGGGACAAAATCCAGGTGCGTAGGGCTGGTCGGCTGTCCCTTTGATAACCTTCCCGGGCTTATTTTCCACCCTCGCTTAGCCATAGACAGTATCCTCATTTTATTGGGTGACCGGTCAGTTCCATTGCGGCACCTAAGAATTAATAGATAGAGGTGAGGTTTAGAGCTCTTGTGCCCTCTGGTCGAGGATCCGCCTCGCTAATCCCTCTATTTCTTTCATCTTAGCCCTACTATCACTCCTGTTGGTACCCTTGGTGCTGTCTGTTTCCTGTCTAGGCTTTGGTCCTTATCGGAGACCTTTCTGATTCCAGGTCACGTGCCTGACTACCCTGACAATCATGTGTCCGGATCATTGGGGCTAAACATACGACTACCTTGAGAAGCATAGAGGCGCCACCAATGTAATCATTGTCCTTTGTTAATACTCCCGTCTCAGCAGGAGGGACGCGTGTACTCCCACTCAGGTCGTCCCGTATGGTTGCTATCCTCGCTTCGATCCTCTAATGTAGCTGTTGATTTCGACTCCTGGAGACTATGTGTCTACTAGACTACCCGAACACCGTCGTTGTCGGTACCCTTGTGAAGACTTATGTGATTTCTTCGTCTTCACCTAATTCCCACAGTTGGCTGGTGGTCCTGATCTGTCCAACCTGTGCGGTTCTTCGAGGAGATCTAGGTGGCTTGATAGACCTTGATAGGTTCAGGCCCATTCGTAGTGGCCTTCGGCTAACTGCGGCCGCTGAGACTTGAATGTTCCCATAGCACGTCTTATATGTGTGGTTCTTTTTTCCACATCTCGTGCATGTGTCGTCCTTTTTCCTCGCATCAATAATGCTTTGCGAGATTCCTTGGTGTGCTTCAGACCAATTCGAGTGTGTGATCTTATCACTTCCTCCTAATTTTTTGGCCGGCCATTCCGACGTATGACCCTCGCGTTTCCTCTTTCGTGAGGGTCCTCCACCTCCCTTTATATAAGCCTTATCCCTTCGTGGCTTATCAGACTTATCTTCCCTTGAAGACTTGTCTTTTGTCACCTTAGAGGAGGTGTGTCGGGCATTACCATCTTTCAGTAACTTGTTTCGGTACTGATGGTCTTCTTCTGCCCTACCGGTTTCAATGATGTTTGTTACGGGGCGGGGTGGGGCGGGTTTTGGGCAATGAGGCCCCACCGTTACACGGGGGCGGGGTGATAATTTTCCCTCCGAGCCCCGCCCCGCCCCTGTCCGGGGCCTGATTATGCCCCCCCGTCGCACCAAAATTTGACGGGGCCCCACCTGGGGTATGGGCGGGGCGCGGGGGCTTGGCAGGAGGTTGCCAAAAAATGGGCCCCGCCGCGGGACATGGTGCGGGCCGGGGCGGGTAATTTTGCCGGGTGCCCGTGTTTTTTAGGGCCCCGCAGGCCCCGTAACGAAGCCTAGGCTTTTATAACAACATGTTCCCATTCCTTGTCTGTGTCGAATTTTTGGAAGGATATGCGGGTGAGGATTTCTTCGGGCAAATTTCTTTCGACTGCCTCTTTCCATGATTCACCTTTATATTTGACCTCCTTCATATCCCGTAAAGCATGTCGGCCATCTTGAAGGGGGGTGAAGGCCTTTTCAATTTCGTAAGAAAAACGGGTCCAACTTCGAAAATTCCGGTTTTGGGTTTCACCTTGTAGTCCGTCCATTTTTCTGCGATACCAGATTGTATATGGGGTTACCACTTTTCCATTGGTACGGTTCAGGGCGTATATGACCTGTTCTCGGTCATCTTTCCAAATATGGGGGTTGCGATCGAAGAAGTAAATGCATTGTTGTAGCCAAATGTGCACGTCTTAGTGCTTTTCTCCCTTGAAGTGTGGCGGTGCCTCTGTGGGTCGTTTCGTGTTTATCACGAGGGCTTCGGCCAGGACATTTGCCACCTCCGATTGTTCGGGGGTTAAACCCCTGCGGCGTCTATCTGGCCTGCCGCCTTTTCTTCCCTTTCCTTCAGCGTCGTAATCGCTGCCATCATCATTGTCATCACTAGGGTATCCTCCTCCTAGTCCAGGTGGTGGAGTTGCGTCTGAGGTTTCCTTTCGACTAGACTGGGGCTTTTCAATTTGTTTTCCCTTTTCCTGTCTAGTCGGTCGGGAATAGTATTCATCATCGTCTTCCACAGACTCCATTCTTACACGCTTGCTGGCCTCCGGTTTTTCTTTCGTGGCTTCCTTCTTTCTGGAGGAGAGGAGCAGTTCTTGGACTGCTTCACCGATCTTTTTTAGCTCGCTCTGTTGCGCAGCGAGCGATTCCCTAGTGGTCTTGGCTTCTTTCTGGAAAAGGACGTCTCGTTCCTTGAAGGCACTGCTTACCTTTCGGTCTCGATCCTTTATCTCCTTCCTGATTTCGTCTACTGCTTGTTGTAGCAGGAGATCTCGATCTAGCGTGGACTGATGTAATTGTGAGGTGACTCCTTCGTGATGTTCTTGTCTGGCAGCCTGTTGCGCCAGATTTTCCGCGATTACCCTTACTATCCTTTCTTGTACGCATTTTACCTCGTTCTCTAGTGCCTGACACTGCATTAACAGGACACCTATGTCTTGGTTATGGAGGTCCTTACCTCCGGCAATTTGTTGTTGAATATCAAACAGCCGAAGCGCGTTTTCCTGTTGAACTCCCGTTAGGTGGGCAAACGCTATATTTGCAGAGTCGATAGAGGAGGTAATGTCCCTTCGGACGTCTCGCAGCACCACTCCCACTCTTGCGGCTAACCTTGCTAAGTCAGCAGCCTGGTCTCGCGGTCGTGGAGTGGAAGAGCGAGATGTACTAGGTACGCTGGATGACCTTGTCCCATCTCTTGGGGGCCTTTTTAGTCCCGAAGGCAATGATGAGGGTTGGCTTGGTACATTTTCTCCTTCGCTTCTGGTATCCATTGCATCTTTGTCTTTGATGCTTTTGGGAGGTTCTCTAGATGGTACCGGAGTCCCCGGAGTTCCATGTAGCCACGGTATCGATGGTTCCGACATCTTAGTGAGAGTTCGGGTGATTTCCGAGTCTCCAGGCTAAGGGTATAGTAGGTATGAAGCTACCATCGGGGGATCCTTCTTCACTGGTATCCCAGTCGAGGAAGCGTTTCCAGACGAATTCTGGCCCGTACCAAGTTTCGTAAAGTTTTTGAAATTGTACCTCCGTAGGAACTGGAGTTGGGTCGGTATACCACGAAGGAGCTTCTTGTTCCAGGAATGGTATCTCTGGAAGCTCTGGCGGACTAGATAACACTAGACTAATAGTAGGGTGGTGTATCTTGGTCAGTGGTTTGAATATTGAATTGGTTCGGGAGAGTTCCGCAAGGATATCTAAACCGACCGTATTTTCAATGTTTTCATTGTTTGCGTGACGCGAACCCATGCGCTTATTTAATGCAGAGGGGTGACCGACTTTTTTAGTGAGCCTTGGTAACAAGGAGAACTAACAATATAGTGTTAGGCGGAAGCCGACTTCTAACTATTTGTCGAGAAGGCTTAGGCCTGAATCTTTTCGTAATAGACGGAGATTTGTCTAGGAAGGCTCAGTGTCGTTCTTTTCCTTAATGACTACTAAGAACTCGCGTAGATTAATAAAGAAATATTTTATAAAGATTCGTAGGTAAAACAATGTTATATTGTTAAGGTCTCTTCTCCGTTGCTTGATGATGTCTAAAAGCTTGGGAGGCACTTCGATATTTATATCCCGCGTCTGAGTGTTCGCGGACTACTTCTAATCCTCCTATAACTAAGTACCTTTCCCAAGATTGTACGCTAACGTCTCATAGTCTTAACAAGTGCGAACACCGTTTGACCCTGAATTCTTTCACACCATCTTCGTACTCATAAAATCTTTTCCGTCTTATCGTAGGATGCGCTATTATCCTCGAATGACCGGTCTTCAATTTATAAAGTCGAATAGACTTCTGTCTGAAACAGTAGTCGACTTGACTATCGTTCCAGTAGTCTCTTCCGAATGCACATAGTGGCCAGCGTATGTGTCGAGCACCTATGCAAGATGCAGGCTTCGTAGACGGTGCGCCAACACACTTATGTCTACCGCCTATTAGGTCTTCTGAGTCTGAGCAGCTTCCTCTCGGTCCGCCTCGCCTCAAAAAGAATCACCTCTCAAGGGATCCTGTCTCCAGGACCAACCAACATACAGCGGCCTTCAGATAGGTATTGGTGTCATATCTAGCTCCTATGGCCTCTGGGGCACTGTAGGAGTAGTTGCGGATTTTCGAACCGAAAACGTCCTGTTACTTTCGGCCTGTAGTCAGGATGCCTAACTTTGAAGCCTCATAACTCAATGCGCCTCCAATGGAATTCCTCCGTTCCACTTCTCAGAAGTACTCAGAGTTGCCCTCTCATATATCCTGTGAGCAGCCTCCCGTCGGACAAACGGCAGCGACGTATAAGGTATTATGAAGCCGGCTTCATTGAGATGACATTATAGTCATGGGACGCAACTCTCGGAAATCTCGCTAAGGACGTGCAGGCCCCAGAGCGGGGCCGGAGGGGGGTGTTAGGCTTCGACAAATGAGGGTCTGTGCGCAGTTACCCTACCGAGAGATCTGTGCATTTTTCTTTATGCCTAATAAGTTGATTGTCAGAGTAGAGGAGAACTCACATATACTGAAGTAGGTTTGGTATGCTGCCAGTTACTCCCTATCACTACTCTACGTTCGCAAGCACCCAACTCCCGTGGGCTGTCTAGCCAACCTCTATGGGTCGGACCAAAGATCCCCGGTAGCGAACTAGACCACTTAGTAGTGTTCTAACATCTGCCCGATAGAAGTGTTTTAGCCGCTACATCTCCATTGCAACCACCGGAGCAAAAACTCTTCATATCGCGGTCATGCCAGTGGCAAGCTGTCATGGACGGGCCCGTGCGGATACTATACCAACTGTTGAGCTGTCTACCTATATACACTTAGTCTGCTGCAAGCATTTGCGGCTCCTGAACATATATCCGGTTCTACTCATTTCCATATCATTCCGAAAGATAGCCACGTAGCTCCCCCAATAGACCACTCCGGAGGTTGACTACCAATAGGCACTACCCACAGTCAACCCTCCTAGAAGTAAGCCTTATCGTGACCTCAGACTAGTGTCTTAGAGTCCTTAACGATTCTCCAATACTATTACACTTTCGGGGCAACTGACTTCGGTTACCTCGCCTACTGGCCTCCGGTAACCTCACATACTACTTCTAACTTCAAAGTGGTATTACTCCGTCAGTTCTGGTCCGTTTTACATGAAACCACCTGGAGGCTATTCTCCATGTTCTCCTCTTCCCCCTTATATATCCTGCGGACAGCCTCCGAGCGGACGGACGGCGTGAGCACATACGGAGTTACAGCAACATCTCCACTTGGAGACTTTTGCTAGACTTACAGCAGATTTTCAGGCTGTAGCCCATGATGCTAGGGACTGATAACGGAGCCGGAGGGGAGTGTTAGCAACCTCACCTCCAAGGTACAGCCTGTTCGGAGCTCAACTGGTTGTGCGGGAGTGATCCGCACAATCTGCGAATCGAACACCCTATGTAGTTTCCACTGATAAACAATCTAGTAACTTCCCCCGAAGTCCTGCGTAACAAGTTACTTTCAAGGTAGGGTAACTTGACTCGATAGCAGGGTAACCCATGGCTCAAGGCAGGGTAACCCGGGTCTGAAGGTAGGGTAACTCTACCTGGACTCTCTGTCGAGTAATTCAGGGTAACTTCCAAATTGAACTACTTTGGTTACCCTACAGAGTAGGGTAACCCCCAAACTTTACTAGTACCTATGTAGCTTTGGTATGGTCAAGTATGCCCGACTGAGGTACCTAACCACCGGTACCTCCACTCTGTAAACCTAAGTCTACCGCCATTCCTACCACGGTAGTCTCTTGATACCGGTTTGGGTATAGGTTTGGCTACTTGTAATAGTACTCAGTGGAGTCTCATTACATCACTCCCCTCTTCTGTAAGGCTCGTCCCGAGCCGATCTAACGACATCCTTTATTTCCGCTACTCGGTACCTCTACAACCCTAGGGTCCCTAGGTTTAGATGGATACCTTTCATTGAAATCTCTTAAGGCTTTTATGCCGGTTCCTTCCAATATCTCAAACGGCTTCCAAGAATTTTCTTCAGGTCCATAGCTCTTCCACGATATTAGGTACTGAACAAACCGATGAAGAAACCTTTGTTTAACTCATCCCTACCACCGGCTGTCTAACACTCCCGAGACAACATAACTTGGCTCATCTTCCACTATGTCAGGGATGGGGACATCTTTTACCCTTCTCTCAGTCTGATCCTCACGGTAGGGCTCTAATAACCCAACATTGAATACCGGGTGGATAGACCAACCGACAGGCAACTGGATTTCATATGCCCTAGTACCAACGTGCTGCTTCACCACCAAGGTACCAAACATTCAGTGGTCTAGTTTCACCATAGGCCTCTTTGTACGGATATTCTTGCGATTCAGCATTACCCGATCAGCCTTTATAGCTCTGCCCTCTTCGACATCTTCTAGTGTGGCATATTCCGGAGAGGGTAATTGTTTCTTGTCCTGCCACTTCCGTTGCCTCTCTTGAGCACCTTGTAATGTTTCCCGTATATCTTGCCATGTACCTTCCCAGTCCTTTGCTAACAGCTCAGTACTTGGATGAATTCCCTTATTGTCAGGAACAATTCCGGACCAGTTTGTCCTCGGAGCGAATCCATAGTTAACCTCAAAAGGAGATAATCTAGTAGACTCGGAGGCGGATGTATTGTAGGCGTACTCCACTAAAGGTAGTAGTGAAACCCAATCATCCTGCTGGTAGGTACAATAACTCCTTAGGTATTGTTCCAGTGTCTGGTTCACCCGCTCAGTCTGGCCGTCGGTCTCAGAATGGAACGCGGTTGAGATATTGAGCTTTACCTGAAGTAGTCCCATTAAGTTAACCCAAAACTGAGAAGTAAATTGAGTATCCCGATCAGAGATAATCGATTCTGGTAGTCCATGCAGTCTCCAGATCTCTTTGTGAAATATAAGAGCAAGTTCCTTGATAGGTACCTCTGTAGCGAGGGGAATGAAATGCGCCATTTTTGAGAATCTATCAACAATGACCCAGATCTTCATAAAACCCTCGGATTCTGGTAACGCCACAATGAAGTCCATTGATATTCAGTTCCATAGCCTCATAGGAACATCAATAAGTTCTAATAGCCCAAACTTCTTATGTCTGACTTTCTTTACCCTTTGACAGGTATCGCAAGACCGAACCTAGTCTTCGATATAGGCCTCCATCTTTGGCCAGTAGAAGTTAGCTTTAACCTTGCCAATTGACTTATTAGTCCCGCAGTGTCCAGCTAGGCGGGAATCATGTTCCGCTTGCATGATCCGTTCCTTTAGCCCTTGATCCTCTGGTATGTACCAACGCCCCTTGTAAAGGAGGAAGTCCTTCTCTATTGAGAAATTAGGGTCAACCTTATTGTCCTTTTGGACAATAGACTTGTAAATACTTTGATAAGTATTGTCCTTTGCTATAGCGACCTTCATGTCATCAAGCATTCCGGACTTCAACCGGAAGCCTTGGCACAGTTGCAACAACTGTGGTCGCAAGATGTCCCGCTCCTGACTATCCAAATACTGTCCCGGACGGAAAAACATCTGTTCCTGACCCAATTTCGCAGAATTACTCCCCCCTTCAGGGCGGTACTCCGAACGCCTCGATAATACATCAGCCTTTCCATTAAGGCGACCTTTACGGTAGACAACCTTAAAATTAAATGGTTGAAGGAATTCCGCCCAGCAATGTTATCTGCGATTCAGTACCTTAGTACTATTAAAGTACTCTAAATTCTTATGATGAATGTAAATAGTTATCTGATCAGATACTTAGCGCAAGAGATGATCCCACTCCTTAAAGGCGGCAACAATTGCGGATATCTCTTTATCATGCACATCATAATTTATCTCTGCTGGCGAGAACTTCCGACTATGGTAGGTTCTAGGATGCCATCAACCATCTTCGCATAAATGCGACAGTATAGTACCCAATGCGAAATCACTAGCATTGGTTTCCAACTTGGTTAACCGTTCTGGATCAAAATGAGCTAGAATGGGGCTTGCCATAAACATCGCTTTAAGGCGACTAAAGGCTTCATCATGTCTAGGACCCCATCCCCATTTGGAATCTTTCTTCGTTAAGTCAGTTAACGGCTTTGTTATCTTACTGAAGCCTTCAATAAACCGACGGTAGAAGTTTGCAAAACCCAAAAAGCTTTGAACGTCAACAACTGTCTTCGGTGGAGTCCAAACTTCAATAGACTTCACCTTTTCCGTGGTCATCATAATACTACGGTCGGATATACGTTATCCTAAGAATTCTACCTCTCTTTGATGAAATGTAGATTTCTTAATGCTCACGCAATGCCGAGTCTTGCGTAGTCTTTCCATAACTCGCCTAACGAGTGAGACATATTCTTCAATGTTCTCTGAGTATATTAGGATGTCATATATATACGCAATGACTCCTTCGTCTAATAAATCATGAAAGATGTTCTTTATCATACTCTGGAAAGTAGAGGGGGCGTTACATAGCCCAAACGGCATTACCGTATATTCATAAAGTCCATAACGACTGCAGAAAGCTGTCTTCCATTCTTCTCCTTCTGCCATTTGGAGGAGGTAATAGCCATTCTTCAAATCTGGTTTAGTGAAGACAGTTGCCTTTCCAAGTCTATCACGTAGCTCATTCATCAGTGGTGAAGGATATTTATTCTTCACCGTAATCTTGTTAAGCCCTCGGTAATCAATATATAGTCTCAATGACCCATCAGGTTTGGGTACAAAGAGGATTGGGGCTGCGGCAGGAGAACTAGACCTCCGTATCTTTCCCGTTGCCAGCATCTCATTGAGATACTCTCGTAGAACCTTGAGCTCCTTTTCAGACAAGGGATATATAGGACCAAAGGGAGGTGCAGTTTCGGGCATTAACTCGATCTTATGATCATATTCAGAGTGTTCCGGTAATGCATCTATCCTTTGTTGGCTAAATATATCACCATAGTCCTTATATTCTGGTAGAAGACTTAGGGCAATGTCTTTCCCGTCTTCACCAGTGAACTGCGCATATCCAAGAAGATATACCTGAGCTTGGTCTTCTGCCAAAAGCTCTTCTTCGGTTATAAATTCTAACCGTCTCTGCCCTACTAGGCATCTAGCCTTGCAAACCGCAGATCTCCAAGTGAAGCTGCGTGTTTCCCAATCTATGTCGGGGTTATGTTCATGAAGCCATGACATCGGAAGATAACCATCAATCTTCTTATCGGACATATCTGCCAGTTCAAATCGCATGTCATTGACATGATCACCAATACGCATATTCAGGGTCTTAGTATAATGAAGCCCTGAGTTGGGAATATTATTCCCGCTAGCATCCTTTATAGGAGCAACAACCTTTCTCCTGACACAAGGAACTTGTGTTTTCTTAGCCCATTGTGTGCTAAGCACTGCGCCAGCAGTGCAACTATCTAACAATAATACAGCCTCGGCTGTACTGTCTCTCGCGCCACAACGCCATTCTAGTCTAACTCGAACTCGGATAGACTTTGTATGTTTTGGGGGGCCTGAAAGCCACGCCTTCTTCTTTGACTTTTCTTTTATAAGCATGTTAAGGGAGTCTCTTGCCTTTCGACACAAGAGTGGCCACAATGGGTCAAAGATGTTAAGGTTTCAAATCACGGTATATCAATAGCTAGGGTATTTACAATCACGCCAGCATGATTTCGGGTACTGAACCCTCCTCAGGTAAACTTGATAACAAAATTTCATTGCTTAAATTAAGGCCTGCTTGATGTGAAAAGAACTAGTTCAACAAAAGAAAACAATTTCGCTTCCAATACTAAGGAAATAATCCATCAAAGCATGGAAATGACATATTCCCGCAGTAACATAACAAGAATCCAAAAGAGAAATAAACCAAGACAGACACCTAAATAGAATTCCCATGCTGACCCAAATCCTCCACCTGCCTCATTCCTTCGCAGACTGCTGCAGCCTAGAACATCTAAGAGGCCTGGTCACTCTAATTGGACTGCAGTATTTCTCGGGGTATGCTTACTCTCGGAGCCCTTCACATAACTGTCTGGAGTTATGTCAGTGTCTTGTTATTTCGCTGCAAGGAAAGCAACTTACCTATTCCTCAGCATCAGTATCAACCTCCATAATCTCTGGAGATGATTTTCGGATTTCCAACAACTTCTTTGAAGGTGGTGCTTTGATGCGACGAACTTTGTTGTTTGATCCTTCATTGACTTCGGCATCTTCAGCCTTTTTCTTTTTGGAGATCGTTTTAATCCCTTTGGCTGAACTAACAACAGTTTCGGTGGAGAAACATTTCCGCCAAAAGTGACCGGGCTTCCCACATCGTGTGCACTTCGACTCCTTCTTTCGCTTATCGATAAGCGTAGACGGGATATTCTTATAGGCATTAGCATGCTCAGAATTCCCTTGCTTCTGAGATGTACCTGTAGAAGATAAGGAGCGCCTAGGGTTGGACTTACCCGAACCCTTTTCCTTCCGCTTTGGTTGTTTCCTTGAGGTTGACAACCTCTCCTCGCTCTTGCCCTGGTTATCACTTCGGCCTTTTATAACTGTCTCGCTGAAAGTGATATTGTCTTGGAGGGCGTGGCCTGTCTTCCGCAGAAGGTCCATGTATTCGGACACATCGGTAGGAAGGGGTGTCCTTTGTACCCAGACATTGCGTAGTTGGGATATCATTGTCATCCGGATCTTGTCTTTGATCATCGTAGGGTCCGTATAACCCAACTGGACAATCAGATCCATTACCGAGTCTAAGTACTGGTCAACCTGACCAGCCTTCATCTGCAGCTTCGTCCACTGGCTTAAAGCGCGGTCCCGATCAACATGGGTACCGAAACTTGCCATTAGCCGTTTCCTAAATCCTTCCCATGTAAGAAACTTATGGTTGGGGTTAAATGGCACACCCACCTGGCGTGCACCGTCCACACTAACGTACCGGTGTAGGCCCATGTACCAAGTTTTGGCAGTGCCTTGAAGAAGAGGGATAACCAAGCTGATTTTGTCCATACCTTCCATGACCGATTCTCGAAAGTACTCGAACTTGATCTCCACATCACTAATGAACCGCTGAGTGTCGGTTGTATCTCCCTTGAATTGAGTTACATTGCTCAATTTTTCGGGTTTCTCAGGTCTTCCTCTTGCAGAGCCTGTATAACCAGTTGGCTGACTAGGCCCAGGAACCCCACTCATTTGCAAGAAAGCTTTCCGCAATCTGCGTGCATCTTGGTCATAGCGCCTCTTCTTCTTCTCACTCCAGTGAGGCTTTCGCCTTCCTAGAAAGTCTGAGAAATCTGGTATGGAGTTGGCATCATCGTCATCACTGCTACTGGAGTAACTGGAATCGCCCGGGTCCCCACCAGCACTAATGTTTCCGCCAGGCGGGAGTTGATCTCCGCTGCTGCCGGCATTTCTGCCAGGGCCTACAGAGGGTCTATCATACCCATCAAAGGAATCCTCCGTCTCCTGTTTTCTGTCCTCTTGGGAAACCACCCCCGAACGAGACAAAGGCATTGGAGGTGGGTCAGGTAATGGAAAAGCTCCTGAAGCACTTGGAGTTACCCCATACCGACCTTGAACAAACTGCTGGAATTCCAGACAGGTTTCCGGCATTGCCGCAGGTCCCAGGTGCAAGCGTGAACCTCAATAAGAACATTTGGGCTTTTTCATCTTCGAACCCTCCTCCTCCGGTTTCCGGTACACCTGACTCGAACGACTGTTAGGACAGTTGAGTGCATGTGCAGCCTTTGGAAAGTGAGGTCCTCCCTCAACCATACAACCAGTGTAACAGAAGGCCGTAACCCCCGGCAACAAAGGCCTTCGGACCCATTCTTTCTCCGGGGCACCCCACATACCCCATTCCTCTCCGGCCTTATTATAACGTCCTTGCCTAAGATTGTCAAAAAACTCATTTGTATCAGTAGACTTCCTGGGTGCACCAGGTAATTTAGGCATTGGAGGTAAGGGAGCAGGTTCAATGATAACAGGAGCTTGTCCTGGTTTTGGGAGAGGTGTATTCACAGCCACCTGGTAAGGTCGGTCTGGTACTAGGACATTGGTAGAGGGTGTCAGGGTATCAGTGACTCCTGTCAAGTCTACCTGATCCCGACCAGGTTGCGGAGGTGGAGGAGGGACTCTGGACTTATCCACCATATGACCACTATCGCCCGGACGAGATCCCGTAGCAGGGCTAGGAGTCCGTCGGTTTCTCCTTTGAGATACCGGGGCGAGTGCTTCTTCAAGCTGTTCGTGGAAGGAGGAACGACGAGGAGAGACTAGAGCTCGTGACTGTTGACCCGCTATCTGTACTCCTAATTCAGTCAAGTATGCCTGATATGAGGGATTGGTCAACATAGCGGTTAGGGTCTCCGCAAAGATGACCGCGGGACGCTTCTCCATCGGAGGTGCCACTGTCATGATCGTATCATTATCATGATCGATCTGATGCCCTGTACGGGTAGCCTCTTCCAACGCCGCTATCCTCTTGGCTAGTGCACTTGTGTCACTAATTTGCCGTATGAACAACTTCTGTTGTTTCTGCATCCACTCCGTAGCCGCTGTAACCATCTCTATTTTAAACTTAGTCTGCACCTGCTCAGTCCAGTAATGCATCTGGCTTTAAGCTTCCTTCATCTGTTTCGTAACTTCAAGAAGGATGTACCGTTCCTTGACTTCCCTAGTAAAATCCACAAGACTAAACGATTGATCTTGCCTTTCTGGCACTACCAGAATCGCCAGCTTTTGCTGTGTAAACGATTCGAATAACCCCGCAGGATCTTGGACCACAATTTCCTGGGCATGGTCGGGAAGGTCTATATTGGTAGCATTAAGGACAAGTTCAATGGGTTTCCAACCAAGGCCTTTGGCATCCGTAAATGCTTCACGCTGCATATGCCATTGGTGGGCTACCGCCGCGGCAGGATCGAAGTAACCGGCTTGGTTCGACATAGTAATTTCCACCAGATGCTTCTGGTACCAGACCAGCGACTTGTACTCAAACTATGTCAATTCAAGGAGGTCAATACCAACAAATCTCAAGAGTAGAGAGAGTTAAGCGAGGTCTTCGCTTATCGATATACTGTAATGGGGGCTCCCTCTGGGAAGATGGATCCCGAGGTTGGGACCGCACCGAAGTATTCTTTCAGAAGTAAAGATAAAGATAATCAACAGTAGAGTTGAAAAAATAAACGGTAAAACTTAATATCGTTAAGCCACAGCTTTACTCAATTAAGTTGTGATCTCGAGAGGTAGTTAATTGCTAGAGTAGAGGAGAACTCGCATATACTGAAGTAGGTTTGATATGCTGCCAGTTACTCCCCATCACCGCTCTGCGTTCACGAGCACCCAACTCACGTGGGCTGTCAAGCCAACCTCTGCAGGTCGAACCAAAGATATCCCATAGCGAACTAGACCACGCAGTAGTGTTCGAATATCTGCCCGATAGAAGTGTTTTAGCCACTGCATCGCCATTGCAACCGCAGGAGTGAAAACTCTTCATATCGCCGTCATGCTAGTGGCGAGCTGTCATGCCCGTGCGGATACTATACCAACTATAGAGCTCTCTACGCATAAACACTTAGTCTGCTGCAAGCATTTGCAGCTCAGGAACATCTATCCGGTTCTACTCATTTCCATATCATTCCGAAAGATAGCCACGTAGCTCTCCCAATAGACCACTCCAGAGGTTGACTACCAATAGGCGCTACCCACAGTCAACCCTCCTAGAAGTAGGTCTTATCGTGACCTCAGACTAGTGTCTCAGAGTCCTTAATGATTCCGCAATACTATTACTCTTTCGGGGCAACGGACTTCGGTTACCTCGCCTATAGGCCTCTGGTAACCTCACATACTACTCCTGACTTCAAAGCAGTATTACTCCGTCAGCTTTGGTCCGTTTTACACGAAACCACCTGGAGGCTACTATTCTCCATGTTCCCCTCTTCCCCCGCATATATTGCGCGGAAAGCTTCCGGTCGGACGGACGGCAGCAGCGCATACGGAGTTACGGCAACATCTCCACTTGGAGACTTTTGCTAGTCTTACAGCAACTCTTCAGGCTGTTGCCAATGACGCTAGTGACTTATAACGGGGCCGGAGGGGAGTGTTAGCAACCACACGTCCAAGTTACAGCTTGTTCGGAGCTCAGCTGCTTGTGCGGGAGTGATCCGTACAACCTGAGAATCGAACACCCTATGTAGTTTCGCGTAACAAACAATCTAGTAACTACCCCCGAAGTCCTGCGTAACAAGTTACTTTCAAGGTAGGGTGACTTGACTCGATAGCAGGGTAACCAATGGCCCAAGGCAGGGTAACCTGGGTCCAAAGGTACGGTAACTCTACCTGGACTCTCCGCCGATTAATTCAGGGTAACTCCCAAATTGACTACTTGGGTTACCCTACAGAGTAGGGTAACCCCCAACCTTTACTAGTACCTATGTACCTTTGGTATGGTCTAGTATGCCCGGCTGAGGTACCTAACTACCAGTACCTCCACTCGGTAGACCTAAGTCCACCGCCATCCCTACCACAGTAGTCTCTTCATACCGGTATGGGTATAGGTGTGGCTACTTGTAATAGTACACAGTGGAGTCTCGTTACAACACGACTCTGACTCTAGCAGCGAATCCGATATGGTAAGCACTGGAGGAGGACCTTCTGAGTCAAGGCCAGAAGAAAGCCTTGGAGATGACCTCTCTGACCTACCGAAAATCAGGACCCACCTTCCACCAAAGTTCTCCAGTGAAGGAAAAGCCCTCAAACCTGAAGTTTTCAACTGATGGGCTACTGAAATAACACACTCCCTCCTTATGAATAAAGTAGATGTCGATAGGCCCTCTACTGGTCTATAGATTGGATCATTCTGTGAAGGAAAGGCTGTTGATGCATTCCAGCAATGCTACAGAGAATATGGAGGAGAACCGAAACTTAAAGAATCTACAATACTCGATTACATTGAAAAACGATTTCAGTCCTCTATCACGAATGGTCTACTCTTCAAACAGTTCAATGAACTCCACCAAGTTGATGGAACGTAAGTCAAGAGGATCACACATATCACGACGGACCTCCTCATGCTTAAAAACCAAATGAAGAGAGGAAGTATCTAAGGCTACATCCTGAAGCAACGATTCTATGACTCGATGCACCCTATACTCCGGCGAGAGGCGGAACCTGTAGAAGAGGAAGGGGATGAAATGACAACAATCATCGCTAGAGCTGAACGAAAGGATGCTATCCTCCATGAAATGAAAGCCTACAAGAATCAATCCACCTCTTGTAGCAATAGCAAGCCCAGACAAAACACCTCCAACAATTCAGAAGAAATAACCGCACGATCCTACAAGAAGAAAAGCAAATCCACCAAAGAAGCGAGAAGACAGAAGGGTAAATGCTTTGAATGTGGGAAAACTGGACACATGGCGAGAAATTGTCCTACTAAGAAGGGCAAAGGAAAGGCAGCTAGAGTCAAGCAAGAATAGTGATCATTACGGGGCGGGGCGGGGGGGGTTTTGGGCTACGAGGCCCCGCTGTGACATGGGGGTAGGGTGATAATTTTCCCTCCCAGCCGGGCCCCGCCCCTGTCCGGGGCCTGATTGTGCCCCACTGTCGCACCAAAATTTGACGGGGCCCCGCCTGGGGTATGGGCGGGGTGGGAGGGCTTGGCAGAAAATAGCCGAAAAATAGGCCCCGCCCCGGGCCGTCGTGCGGGCCGGGGCGGGAATTTTTACCGTGGGGCCCGTGTTTTTCGGGGCCCCGCAGGCCCTGTAACAAAGCCTAAGCAAGAAGCCTCAGCAAACCACATTGGAAGCGATAATAATGGCGAGAAAGCCAGTGAATACATAAGGAAGTTCACATTGGCTATATGGACATAGAATGGAACAGCACCTGCCCACTGGCAACAAAGCCCCACCCAGCCTTGGAAGGGACCATCTTAATCAATGAGAGAAAGGCATGAGTCTTATTCGATACCAGTACTATTGGACGAGACATAATCAGTATTACCTTTGCCACCATCTCTCGACTACCTACTGAAACTCTCAAACAATGATTAGCTGTCAATATGGCAGTTAAGGGATCCCGCTCCACCAGCAATCAGACATGCAAAGCTACCATTCAGCTAAGATGTGTCTCGCTACCCCTTCAAACAATACTTGTTGGAAATCTAGCCAAATACGATGCCCTTATTGGGATGCCTTTCCTCAAATGCCATAATACAACTATCAAGTGTGGAGACTCAATTATCAAGTTCCCAGAAAATAAGGTTAGGATCATTTGCAAACCAACAAGTGGAGAACTCCGAACCGCTGGCTGTGAGACTACAGCACTAAGCCTGTTGGATGAGTATTCTGATGTCTTTCCTGAACGAATCCCAGAAGCAGTACCTCCTATGAGGGAAATAAACCACCTCATCTGTCTGCGAGACCCCACTAACCTTAAGAACCAACCGACATACACCATACCTGAAGCATACAAAGACCAACTCAATACTTGTGTAAATGAGAATCTTAGGCAAGGAGGTATCTACCCATCAGTAGCACCAGGTGCTGCACCTAAGTTTGTCCAATTCAAAGCAGATGGGAAGCGAATCAGCCCCCTTGTCAATCTCAAACTGCGGAATGAGAATACAGTTATAGACAGGTCTATGATCTCCAATCAAACACAGATCCTGAATGCAATTGGACGGGCTAGATTCCGAAGTAAGATAGATCTAAGCGATGCCTACTTCCAAACAAGGTTAGATCTGGGAAGCGAGTGAATTAACAGTTTAAAAACACCTTTCGGAAGTTTCATTAGCCGAGTCATATTACAAAGTGACATAAATGTGCCTGCCACCTTTATGCGAATTATGGAAAACATGCTAAGCGAGTACCTCCATCACTTTGTATGGATCTACATCGACGATATCCTCTTCTACTCCAACACTGAACAGGAACATAATCACCATATCAGTTTGGTTTGTGACAAGTTGAGAGAAAACAAGTTTTATGCCAGCAGAAACAAATCATCCCTATTTGCCGATAATTTGGAAATACTCCAACATGTAATCGATGATCGAGGGATACATGCCTCTCCTGGAAAAATATCCTGCCTGGCGGAATGGACTAGACCTCAGAATTAAAAGGAACTGATGTGGGTCCTTGGGCTTGTCAATTACATTTCCCAGTTCCTCCCACACCACACCACTTTCACAGCACCACTCATGGACCTCACCAGTAATGCTGAATTCATTTGAACCTCTACCGATAATGAGGCCTTTAATAGCATTAAAAAGTTGATCAAAGATGCAAATGTTATACGGCCTATTGACCTCAAACGAACTGAACCCATATGGCTGATTACTGACGCCTATGATGCTGGTGTTGGAGCTTAGGTTGGACAAGGACCCACCTATGAACAAGCGAGACCAGCAGCATTACACAGCAGGAAGTACAGTAATTCTCAAATGAACTATAAATCACAGATAAGGAAGCACTTGCCATGATCAATACCCTTGCCGCTTTCAACCACCTTCTGATGGGAACTACCTTCACTATAGTTACCGACCATCAACCGCTTACTAATCTAAAGACCGAGAAAGCTCCTGGACGAAGAAGAACCCGATGGATAGGAGAAATCACCAAATACGATGCCAAAATAGTCTACACACCAGGAAGAATGAACTGCTTAGCTGATACCCTCTCGCGCATCTATGAGAACCAATCACTCCAGAACCCTTCTCTCATCCAGGGCCACACTAGACAAAGTGACAACAGTTCCGATAGTACTACCTATGAGGAAGAACCAGTCATGACTTCCATCAACACAACCTCTCCATCCCCTCCTTTCTCCTATACTATGTACGCTGCGGCAGGAATAGAGTGAGGCCAACATCTTGAAGACGAATGGAAAAATGATTGCACCCTCCTCAGTATGCCACCTCAAGACCTTGAACAAAGTACGCTCCATTGGTCCCATTGTTACGAAGATACATGTCCCTTTCACCAAACTAAGAGTAAGTTCGGCAAGAGACCTACAGGACCTTGGAAAACCCATGCAATCCAATCACCTACCACCTTTGGAAACCCAGCTACAAGAAGATACCAAGACCTAAAGCAACTTGAATGAGCAGCACAACTCGAGGAAGCAGTAACCTTCCTCCATGCATCAGGCTTTATACCCCCCGCCTCTACACCTCCCATAGACTCAAGACCTCTTTACGGTAGACCCCTCTAAATTTTCAATAATGAAACTATCAACTCTGTCATACCTACAACTATTCCTGAATACCGTGGGCAGCTGTATGAAAACTTTGACGAAGAAGAAGAAGAACCCATCAAACCAACCTGAGAATCTCTCATTGAGGATGAGCGCGATATCGGGACTACAACAGATGAACTCACCACTTCCTGCCACAGCCTGATGATAACAGGAGACCGCTATGACCCGATATATTTCAAAGCCTTGTATAGTAACAAGCAGGGAGACCTAGCAGGCTATCAAGTAACTAATGGAATGGTCTATACTGCTACCCGATACAGCTACCAATGCCTATATATCCCGAAGTACCACATGTTCAATGGCATGACAATCAGGGAATATGTCATTGCCGAAATCCACAACAAAGGACACCACAGTGTAGACCGAAACCTCCGCTATGCCTGTGAATGTATTTATTGGCCAGAAATGCGACAGGACTTCTGAGATTTCGTCAAGTAATGTGAACTCTGCCAGGCAAATAAGAAACGTACTCAGGTGCCAGAAAGAAGAGCTCAAACCCCCCAACTACCCTCCAATGTTTTCGAGTCCTTTACTACTGACTTTGCAGTACCATTCAATAAATCCGCCGGATATGATACTATCCTAGTAGTTGTTGACCGATTCTCTGTATATACATGGCTACTACCTATGAAAACTACTGACACCTCTAAGGATACATGGAACATCCTTCAACGAAACCTCTTTACACCCCATAGATACCCTCTGTCTATTGTCAGTGATGCCGAGTCCCACTTTAGCTCTCGACTCTGGAAACAGACCCTCACCTGTCTTGGAATTAACCGGATAATGGCCGCTCCTGGACGCCATGAAACCAATGGCCAAGCTGAACGCAAGATCAGGGAAGTAAAAACCGGAATCCGGAACCTTATCATTGAACGACAGACTAATTGGGAACTCGCCCTTGTCAAGCTTACAGCATAGAACGATGCAGGACATTCCGATACCCTTGGAATGTCACCATATAAGGCAGTTTTCGGCCAACAATATCCTCTCCTACCTACTACTCTTTTCAAGACCTCCTCAATACCGGATTCAGATGATCACCTCAACTGGCACCAAACAATCCGCAATGATGCCTCCTACTTGAACCCATCAAAGCTGCATGATTCCGAAGCACTACTACTGCACAGAAGTGAAGACGCAAACATGTGCCTATCCCTGTCAGAGAAATGCTTATGGTCAATAGAAACATGTTCATTACTACCTCTAGATGAAGCAAGAAGCTACAACAACGCTGAAGAGTACCCTCTAAGGTCTTAGCCTTCGACAAGCACACGGAGAACTACACTATTCAGATGGATGGGTGCAAGTACCGCCCTCCGACCGCTTTCTTCCATGCCTCTTCAGTTGAACGATTCTACTGTAATGACGACTCCAAGTTCCGTCGACGAATCCACTCTCATCCTGACCCCATCACCATTGACAAGGAAGAAGAATGGTGTAACGTGTTCGCCAGGTGCTAATCACGTTGCGGGAGGTGTACGATAGTAGACAGGTGGCCTGCTCTTCCAGAGAGGAGGTGAGAGCTGTGTGAACTAAAGGAGGCTTCTGTAACGTGTTCGCTAGGTGCTAATCACGTTTCGATAGGTATACGATAGTTGCCAGGTGGCCTGCTCTTCCAGAGAGGAGGCGAGAGCTGTATGAACTAAAGGAGGCTTCGGGGGTGTACTGGGAAAACTAAAGAGTAACCGTTCAACCAAGTATATTGAAATACTGTCTGTCGAAGTCTGTCCTTTCCATCGTGGAATAGGACTGTCTTTAAATACACAAATCTGTTCATGTCTAGCATGAACGAAACCAAACAAAGGTATCAAGCGATACACTTTGGTAAAACAAACTAAGTATCAAATCGATACTTAAAACAAAACATAAAACAAACTAAGTATCAGAGCGATACTTCAAACAAACCAAGTATCAAAGCGATACTTAAAACAAAGCATAAAACAAACTAAGTATCAAAGCGATACTTAAAACAAACCAAGTATCAAAGCGATACTTAAAACAAAGCATAACACAAACTAAGTATCAAAGCGATACTTAAAACAAACCAAGTATCAAAGCGATACTTAAAACAAAACATAAAACAAAATCCTTAACCGAGTACCTGTACCGGTTACATTCCCCAAAACAAAACAACTGTTTAAACAAAATCAAACCTAATAATCCTGAAAATTAGAGTCCTCAGAAGGCTCGAAAAACTCGCTCTCTGCTAACATCCAATTATCGGCATTGAGACACCAAACACAAGTAAAACTCCTAACATAACAGCGGGACTCAAAGAAAGATAAACCACAATAGTCACGAATACCAGATTCGCGAGCTTCCACCCATGCCTCATTGCAATCAGGACAGTAGTCTACCCATAGGATAGCGAAATAGTCTTCAGGTTGGATAACATCGCGGTTCAACAACAGTCCAACAAGCTGTTGTCGCTGCCTCACATTGATCTCCTGATAGTTTGACATCGTTAAGGTATTCGGATACTGGTGATTCAGATGAAGTCATCGAGAGCCTGCTCCATTGTTTGGTTCTCTTCATCGCTGCTTTCAAATTCGGACTCAAAGTGTGGGGCCCAGAAACCATCTCTGGCTTCGAGTTCTTTGTACCATCGCTTGGTTTCTGGGACAGTTGGTGACCAGCACATGGTGATATAGTTGATAGTTGGAGGTAGGGAGTTGTCGGGCATGTTGGTCTCCAACCATTCATTTACCATTTCCATAGCGTGCTCCAGTCCTTCTAACGGTTCCCAGCTGTTCTCGCTTGTGGGGTATCCTTTCCATTTGACGAGGAACTGATCATTTCCATGCCAAAGGCGGTGGTCTCGGATTTCTTCAACTTCCCATTCCTCTTTTTTATCGATGGTGATGGGAGCGGGGTGAGAGTGAACTCGTCCAGGGAACTTAGAGTCGTCGTTAGAGTAGAATCGTTTAACAGAAGAGGCATGGAAGACAGCGGTAGGCTGGCAGTACATGCGTCCATCCATCTGAACAGTGTAGTTCTCAGTGTGTTCGTCGAAGGCTAGGACCTTAAAGGGTCCTCTCCAGTGTGGCTGTAATTTCTTGCTTCTTCCAGGAGTGTTGATGAACATGTTTCCGTTTACCATAAGCATATTTCCAACAGGGATAGGGACATGCTTGCGTCTTCGCTTCTGTGCACCAGTTGTGCTTCGGAACCGTGCAGCTTTGACAGCTTGGAAGGCGTCAATGCGGACTGCTTGGTGCTGGTTGAGGTGATCATCTGAGTCCGGGATTGAGGAGTTCTTGAAAAGAGTGGTAGGTAGGAGGGGGTAATTTCGGCCGAAGACTGCTTTGTATGGTGACATACCGAGGGTATCGGAGTGACCTGCATTCATGTATGCTGCAAGCTCGACAAGGGCTGGTTTCCAATTGGTCTGTCGTTCATTGATAAGGTTCCGGATTCCAGTTTTCACTTCCCTGATCTTGCGTTCAGCTTGACCGTTAGTTTCATGGTGTCCAGGAGCAGCCATGATGTGGTTAATTCCAAGAGAGGTGAGGGTTTGTTTCCAGAATCGAGAGGTAAAGCGGGAGTCGGCATCACTGACAATAGACAGAGGGTATCCATGTGGTGTAAAAAGGTTTCGCTGGAGGATGTTCCATGTATCTTTAGAGGTGTCGGTAGTCTTTATAGGTTGTAGCCATGTGTATCCAGAGAAGCGGGCCACAGCTACCAAGATAGTATCATACCCGGCGCATTTGTTGAATGGTCCTGCAAAGTCAATGGCAAAGGACTCAAAAACATCGGAGGGTAGTTGGAGGGTTTGAGATCTTCCTTCAGGCAACTGAGTACGCTCCTTATTCACTTGACAGAGTTCACATTACTTGACGAAATCTCGGAAGTCCTGTCGCATTTCTGGCCAGTAAACATACTCGCAGGCATAGCGGAGGTTTCGATCTGCACTGTGGTGTCCCTTGTTGTGGATTTCGGAAATCACATATTCCCTGATTGTCATGCCATTGAACATGTGGCCCTTCGGGATGTAAAGGCATTGGTAGCCATATCGGGTAGCGGTGTAGACCATTCCATTGGATATTTGATAGGGTGCTAGGTCTCCCTGCTTGTTGCTGTCCATGGCTTTGAAATAAATCGGGTCATGGCGGTATCCTGTAATCATCTGGCTACGGAAGGAGGTGGTAAGCTCATCTGTTGTTGTTCTGATATCAGGTTCATCGTCAATAAGGGATCCTCTGGTTGGTTCGATGGGTTTTTCTTCTTCAAAGGTTTCATATAGTTGCCGGCGGTGTTCAGGAATAGTGGGAGGCATAACTGAGATGGTGGTTTCATAATTGAAAACTCGGAGGGATCCACCATAAAGAGGGCGTGAGTCGGTCGGGGGTGTAGAAGGGGGTGGTGCAAAGGATGGTACATGCAGGAAGGCTGCTGCTTCCTCGAGTTGCGCTGCTCTTTCGAGTTGTTCTAGGTCTTGGTATCTTCTTGGGGTTGGGTTACCCACAGGAGTAGATGATCGGATCGCTGGTGGTTTCCATGGTCTGGTAGGTCTCTTGCCGAACTTAATCTCAGTTTGGTGAAAGGGGCATGTATCTTCATAACAGTGGGACCAATGGAGCGTGCTCTGTTCAAGGTCTTGAGATGGCGTACTGCGGTGGGTGCAATCATCTTTCCATTCATCCACAAGGTGTTGGCCTCGCTCTGTTCCTGCCGCAGTGTACATAGTGTAGGAGAAAGGAGGGGACGGAGAGGTTGTGTTGATGGAAGCCACGACTGGTTCTTCCTCGTAGGTAGTGCTATCGGAGCTGTCATCGCTTTGTCTAGTGTGGTCATGGACAAGAGGAGGGTTCTGGAGTGATTGGTTCTCATAGATGCGGGAAAGAGCAGCAGCTAAATAGTTGGTTCTTCCAGGAGTGTAGACTATTTTGGCGTCGTATTTGCTGATTTCTCCTATCCATCGGGTTCTTCTTCGTCCGGGGACTCTCTCGGTCTTTAGATTGGTAAGGGATTGATGGTCTGTAACAATAGTGACGGTAGTTCCCATCAGGAGGTGGTTGAAAGCGGCAAGGGCATCGATTACTGCAAGTGCTTCCTTGTCTGTGGTTCCATAGTTTATTTGTGAATTAGTGAACTTCCTACTGTGTAATACTGCCGGTCTCGCTTCCTCATAGGTGGGTCCTTGTCCAACCCAAGCTCCGACACCCACATCAGAGGCATCGGTTATCAACCATATGGGTTGCTTTTTGGACAGGTCAATAGGCCGTATAACATTTGCGTCCTTGATTAACTCCTTAATGTTATTAAAGGCTCGGTCATGGGTAGGGGTCCAAACAAATTCTACATTGCCGGTGAGGTCCGTGAGCGGTGCAGTGACAGTGGCGTGGTGTGGGAGGAACTGGGAGATGTAATTGACAAGGCCAAGGAACCGCATGAGTTCCTTCTAGTTCTGAGGTGTAGTCCATTCCGTCAGGCAGGAGATCTTCCCAGGAGATGCATGTATCCCCTGTTCATCGATTACATGTCCGAGTATCTCCAGACTATCTGCAAACAGGTCTGATTTGTTTCTGCTGGCATAGAATTTGTGTTCTCTTAGCTTGTCAAAGACTAAACTGATATGGTGCTTATGCTCTTCCTCAGTGTTAGAGAAGATGAGGATATCGTCGATGTAGAACCAGACAAAGTGATGGAGGTACTTGCTAAGCATGCTTTCCATAATTCGCATGAAGGTGGCGGGTGCATTCATGTCACCCTGTAATATGACTCGGCTAACGAAACTTCTGAAGGGTGTCTTGAAACTGTTAAATTGCTCGCTTTTCGGATCTAACCGAGTTTGGAAGTAGGCATCGCTTAGGTCTATCTTGCTTCGGAATCTAGCCCGTCCTACTGCATTCAGGATCTGAGTTTGATTGGGGATCGCAGAACTGTCCATGACAATATTGTCATTTCGCAGCTTGAGATCGACAAGGGGCCGGATTCGCATTCCATCTGCCTTAAGTTGGACAAACATAGGTGCGGCACCTGGTGCTTCTGATCGGTAGATGACTCCTCGCCTAAGGTTCTCGTTTACCCAGGTATTGAGTTGGTCTTTGTATGCTTCTGGAACGGTGTATGTCGGTTGGTTCTTGAGATTAGTGGGGTCTTTCAGGCGGATATGGTGGTTTATTTTCCTCATAGGAAGTAGTTCTTCTGGGATTCGTTCAGGGAAGACATCGGAATACTCATCCAACAGGCTTAGTGCCGTAGTCTCACAAACAGCGGCTCGGAGTTCTCCACTTGTTGGTTTGCAAACAACTCTAACTTTGTGTTCAGGGAACTCGATAATTGAGTCTCCACACTTGATGGTAGCATTGTGGCGCTTGAGGAAGGGCATCCCAATGAGGGCATCGTATTTTGCTAGGTTTCCTACAAGCATTTCTTGAGGAGGCAGGTAGACTGATCCTAGCTTGATGGTAGCTTTGCATGTCTTATGGCTAGAGGAACGAGATCCTTTTACTGCCATATTGACAGTTAACGGTTGCTTGAGGTTTTCGGTAGGTAGTCCATAGGCGGAGACAAAGGTATTACTGATTATGTCTCTTCCAATAGCACCGGTATCGAAAAGGACCCGTGCCTGTTCTCCATTGATTAAGATAATTCCTTCCAAGGCTGGGTGAGGCTTTGCCATCGCCGGTGGTCGGGTGCTGTTGCATTCTATTTCGATATAGCCGATCTGAATCTCTTCAAACTCGCTGGATTGTTCGCTATCATCACTGAGTTCAATGCGATTTGCTGACGCTTCTTGCTTGATTTTAACTGCCATTACTTGTCCTTTCTTGGCGGGACAGTTTCTTGTCATATGTCCGGTTTTGCCGCATTCAAAGCATTCTCCCTTCTGCCTTCTCGCTTCTTTGGTAGACTGGCTTTTCTTCTTGAATGATCGGGGGTTTTCTTCGTCTGAGTTATTGGAGGTGCTTCGCCTGGGCTGCCTATTGCTACTAGAGGCTGACTGACTGTTGTAGGCTTTCGTTTCATGGAGGATGGCATCCTTTCGCTCTTCCCTTGCGATTATAACTGCCATATCATCTCCTTCCTCTTCCAAGGGTTCCACTTCTCGCCGGAGTGTGGGGTGTATAGTGTCGTAGAATCGTCGCTTTAGGATGTAGCTAGAGATACTTCCTCTCTTCATTCAATCTCGGAGCATTAGGAGGTCCATGGCGATGTGCGTGATCTTCTTTACCTGAGTCCCTTCGACTTGCTGGATAGTATTAAATCGTTTGTATAGGAGGTCATTGGTGATAGATGATTGAAATCGATCCTTGAGGTAATCAAGGATTGTTGTGCCCTTAAGCTTTGGGTTATTGCCGTATTCCTTATAGCATTGGTGATATGCATCGGTAGCCTTTCCTTCACAGAATGTCCCAATCCATAAGCCGGTCGAAGGTTTCTCCACATTAACTCTGTTTAAGAGGAGGTAGTGCATTAATTCAGTGGCCCATCGATCAAAGGCTTCAGGCTTGAGGTCTTTCCCTTCTCCTGTAAACTTCGGTGGGATGTGGGTCTTGAGTTTCGGAAAATCGGGAAAGTCTTCTTCTTCTTGAGTCTCTTCTGGCCGTGACCTGGAAGGTCCTCCCCCAGTACTTGCCATGTCGGATTCGCTACTAGAATCAGAGTCGTTTGGGGGAGCAAATGAGGGTTTCTTTGCTGGTGTAGGAGGGAATACACCGGGAGGTTGTGGATTTTCCTTTGTGTCGTTTTCCGAGTCCTTCGAAGGACGCTTAGACCGTTGCCTCTTCGTGAGGTCTTCTCGTGGGATCTGCTTCCCACTCCGTGTAGTTAATGACTCTATGTTGAAGTTGAGCTGAAGCCGAATGTACCGAGAATCTGCCGCTTCGCTCCGCTAGCGTTCCAGGGTGGATATCGATAGGTTGATCACGCCTAAATCCAGAGACAGGTTCTTAACCACTTGCTGAGGTTAAAAAAATGTAACGTGTTCGCTAGGTACTAATCACGTTTCGATAGGTATACGATAGTTGCCAGGTGGCCTGCTCTTCCAGAGAGGAGGCGAGAGCTGTGAGAACTAAAGGAGGCTTCGGAGGTGTACTGGGAAAACTGAAGAGTAACCGTTCAACCAAGTATATTGAAATACTGTCTGTCGAAGTCTGTCCTTTCCATCGTGGAATAGGACGGTCTTTAAATACTCAAATCTGTTCATGTCTAGCATGAACGAAACTAAACAAAGGTATCAAGCGATACAATTTGGTAAAACAACATAAGTATCAAATCGATACTTAAAACAAAACATAAAACAAACTAAGTATCAGAACGATACTTCAAACAAATCAAGTATCAAAGCGATACTTAAAACAAAGCATAAAATAAACTCAGTATCAAAGCGATACTTAAAACAAACCAAGTATCAAAGCGATACTTAAAACAAAGCATAAAACAAACTAAGTATCAAAGCGATACTTAAAACAAACCAAGTATCAAAGCGATACTTAAAAACAAAACATAAAACAAAATCCTTAACCGAGTACCAGTACCGGTTACAGCTTCGGAGGTGTACTGGGAAAACTAAAGAGTAACCGTTCAACCAAGTATATTGAAATACTGTCTGTCGAAGTCTGTCCTTTCCATCTTGGAATAGGTCTGTCTTTAAATACACAAATCTGTTCATGTCTAGCATGAACGAAACTAAACAAAGGTATCAAGTGATACACTTTGGTAAAACAACATAAGTATCAAATCGATAGTTAAAACAAAACATAAAACAAACTAAGTATCGGAACGATACTTAAAACAAGCCAAGTATCAAAACGATACTTCAAACAAAACATAAAACAAACTAAGTATCGGAACGATACTTAAAACAAGCCAAGTATCAAAACGATACTTAAAACAAAACATAAAACAAACTAAGTATCAGAACGATACTTAAAACAAACCAAGTATCAAAACGATACTTAAAACAAAACATAAAACAAAATCCTTAACCGAGTACCTGTACCGGTTACATTCCCCAAAACAAAACAACTATTTAAACAAAATCAAACCTAATAATCCTGAAAATTAGAGTCCTCAGAAGGCTCGAAAAACTCGCTTTCTGCTAACATCCAATTATCGGCATTCAAACACCATACACAAGTAGAAATTTTAACAAAACAACAAGATTCAAAGAAAGATAAATCACAATAGTCACAAATACCAGATTCGCGATCAGCTTCCACCCACGTTTCATTGCAGTCAGGACAGTAGTCTACCCAAAGGATAGTGAAATAGTCTTCAAGTTGGATAACATCGCGGTTCAACAACAGTCCAACAAGCTGTTGTCGCTGCCTCACATTGATCTCCTCATAGTTTGACATCGTTAAGGTATTCGGATGGTGTAGGAGACGATTAGATGAAATCATCGAGGGCCTGCTCCATGGTTTGGTTCTCTTCATCGCTGCTTTCAAACTCAGATTCAAAGCGTGGGGCCCAGAAACCATCTCTGGCCTCAAGTTCTTTGTGCCATCGCTCGGCTTCTGGTACAGTTGCTGACTAACACATAGTAATATAGTTGATGGTTGGCGGCAGGGAGTTGTCGGGCATGTTGGCTTCCCACCATTCATTCACCATTTCTATAGCATGTGCCAGTCCTTCCAGCGGTTCCCAACTATTCTTACTCGTTAGGTAGCCTTTCCATTTCACGAGGAACTGATCATTTCCACGCCAAAGGCGGTGGTCTCAGATTTCTTCAACTTCCCATTCCTCCTTCTTGTCAATGGTGATAGGAGCGGGGCGAGAGTCAATCCGTCCAGGGAACTTAGAATCGTCATTACGGTAGAATCGTTTAACAGAGGAGGCATGGAAGGTGGCAGTAGGGCGGCGGTACTTGCGTCCATCCATCTGGACAGTATAGTTTTCGGTATTCTGATCGAAGGCTAAGACCTTAAATGGTCCTCTCCAGCGTGGCTGAAGCTTCTTGCTTCGTCCAGTAGCGGTGATGAACATATTCCCTTTAACCATAAGCATCTCTCCAACAGGAATAGGCACATGTTTGCGTCTTCCCTTCTGGGCAGTAGTAGTGGTTCGGAATCGCGCAGCTTCGATAGCTTGGAAAGTGTCATTGCGTATTGCCTGGTGCCGGTTGAGGTGATCATCTAAGTCGGGAATTGAGGAGTTCTTGAAAAGAGTGGTAGGTAGGAGGGAGTATTGTCGGCCAAAAACTGCTTTGTATGGTGACATACCAAGGGTATCGGAATATCTGGCATTGAGGTATGCTGAAAGCTCGACAAGGGCGGGTTCCCAATTGGTCTGTCGTTCATTGATAAGGTTCCGGATTCAGGTTTTCACTTCCTTGATCTTGCGTTCAGCTTGACCATTGGTTTCATGGTGTCCAGGAGCGGCCAAGATGTGGTTGATTCCAAGAGAGGTGAGGGTCTGTTTCCAGAATCGAGAGGTAAAGTGGGAGTCGGCATCGCTGACAATAGACAGAGGGTATCCATGTGGTGTAAAGATGGTGCGCTGGAGGATATTCCATGTATCCTTAGAGGTGTCGGTAGTCTTCATAGGCTGTAGCCAAGTATATTCAGAGAATCGGTCAACAGCTACCAGAATGGTATCATATCCGGCGGATTTGTTGAATGGTCCTGCAAAGTCAGTAGCAAAGGACTCGAAAACATCTGAGGGTAGTTGGAGGGTTTGAGCTCTTCCTTCAGGCAACTGAGTACTCTCCTTATTTGCCTGGCAGAGTTCACATTGCTTACTGAAATCTCAGAGGTCCTGTCGCATTTCTGGCCAATAAATATATTCACAGGCATAGCGGAGGTTCCGGTCTGCACTGTGGTGTGCTTTGTTGTGGATTTCGGAAATGACATATTCTCTAATTGTCGTACCATTGAATATGTGGCCCTTTGCTATGTATAGGCATTGGTAGCCATATCGAGTAGCAGTATAGACTATTCCATCCGACACCTGGTAGGTTGCGAGATCTCCATGCTTGTTGCTGTCCAGAGCTTTGAAGTAGATAGGGTCATGCCGGTATCCTTTCATCATTTGGCTTTGAAAGGCGGTGGTAAGTCCATCTGTAGTGGTTCTGACATCGCGTTCTTCCTCAACAAGGGATCCTCTCGTTGGCTCGATAGGTTCTTCTTCTTCTTCAAAGGTTTCATATAGTTGTCTGCGGTGTTCAGGAATTGTAGGAGGCATGATAGAGACGATAGTTTCATTGTTGAAAACTCGGAGCGGTCCACCATAGAGGGGGGGTAAACCAATCGGAGGTGTGGGAGGGGGTGGTGCAAAGGATGGTGCATGCAGGAAGGCCGCTGCTTCCTCGAGTTGCGCTGCTCGTTCGAGTTGTTCAAAGTCTTGGTGTCTTCGTTTGGCTGGATTACCCACAGGGGTAGATAATCAAATCGCTGGTGGTTTCCATGGTCCTGTAAGTCTTTTGCGGAACTTAATCTCAGTCTGGTGAAAGGGGCATGTATCTTCATAACAGTGCGACCAATGGAGCGTGCTCTGTTCAAGGTCTTGAGGCGGTGTACTGCGGAGGGTGCAATCATCTTTCCATTCGTCCATGAGGTGTTGGCCTGGCTCTGTTCCTGCCGCAGCCTACATAGTATAGGAGAAAGGTGGGGACGGAAAGGTCGTGTTGATGGAAGCCATAACTGGTTCTTCCTCGTAGGTAGTGCTATCGGGGCTGTCATCACTTTGTCTAGTGTGGTCATGGACGAGAGGAGGGTTCTGGAGTGATTGGTTCTCATAGATGCGGGAAAGGGCATCAGCTAAATAGTTGGTCCTGCCAGGAGTGTTGACTACGTTGGCATCGTATTTGCTGATTTCTTCTATCCATCGGGTTCTTCTTGGTCCATGAACTTTCTCGGTCTTTAAATTCGTAAGTCGTTGATGGTCGGTAACAATGGTAAAGGTGGTTCCCATCAGGAGGTGGTTGAAAGCGGCAAGGGCATCGATCACTGCAAGCGCTTCCTTATCTGTGGTTCCATAGTTCATTTGTGAATTAGTGAACTTCCTGCTGTGTAATGCTGCTGGTCTCGCTTGTTCATGGGTGGGTCCTTGTCCAACCCAAGCTCCAACACCAACATTAGAGGCATCGTTTATCAACCAAATGGGTTCCTCTCTGGACAGGTCAATAGGCCTTATAACATTTGCGTCTTTGATTAACTCCTTAATGTTAGTAAAAGCTCGATTATGGGTAGGGGTCCAAACGAATTCAGCATTGCCGGTGAGGTCCGTGAGTGGAGCAGTGACAGTGGCGTGGTGTGGGAGGAACTGGGAGATGTAATTGACAAGTCCCAGGAACCGCAAAAGCTCCTTTTGGTTCTGAGGTGTAGTCTATTCCGTCAAGCAGGATATCTTTCCAGGAGAAGCATGAATCTCTTGATCATCAATTACATGTCCGAGCATTTCTAGACTGTCAGCAAACAGGCTGGATTTGTTTCTGCTGGCATAGAATTTGTTTTCTCTAAGCTTGTCGCAAACTAGGCTGATATGGTGCTTGTGTTCTTCTTCAGTATTGGAGAAGATGAGGATATTGTCAATGTAGATCCATACAAAGTGATGGAGGTACTCGCTCAGCATATTTTCCATAATTCGCATGAAGGTGCCGAGTGCATTCATGTCTCCTTGCAGTATTACTCGGCTAATGAAACTTCCGAAGGGTGTTTTGAAACTGTTAATTCGCTCCCTTGCCTGGTCTAACCGTGTTTGGAAGTAGGCATCGCTTAGATCTATCTTGCTTCGAAATCTAGCTGGTCCAACAGCATTCAGGATCTGAGTTTGATTGGGGATCGTGGAACTGTCCATAACTGTATTGTCATTCCGTAGTTTGAGATCGACAAGGGGGCGGATTCGCTTTCAATCTGCCTTAAGTTGGACAAACATAGGTGCAGCACCTGGTGCTTCTGATCGGTAGATGACTCCTCGCCTAAGGTTTTCTTTTACCCCGGTATTGAGTTGGTCTTTGTATGCTTCCGGAATGGTGTATGTCGGTTGATTCTTGAGATTAGTGGGGTCTTTTAGGCGGATATGGTGGTTTATTTCCCTCATAGGAGGTAGTTCCTCTGGGATTCGTTCAGGAAAGACATCAGAATACTCATCCAACAGGCTTAGTGCTGTAGTCTCATAAACAGCAGCTCGGAGTTCTCCACTTGTTGGTTTGCAAATAACTCTAACCTTGTATTCTGGGAATTCGATGATCAAGTCTCCACACTTGATGGTAGCATTATGGCGTTTGAGGAAAGGCATCCCAATAAGGGCTTCGTATTTTGCTAGGTTCCCAACAAGTATTTCCTGGTGAGGTAGGGAGACTGATCCTAGCTTGACGGTAGCTTTGCAGGTCTTATGGCTAGTGAAACGAGATTCTTTAACTGCCATATTGACGGCTAACGGTTGTTTGAGGGTTTCGGTAGGTAGTCCATAGGCGGAGACAAAGGTATTACTGATTATGTCTCTCCCAACAGCGCCGGTATCGAAAAGGACTCCTGCCTGTTTCCCATTGATTAAGATTGTTCCTTCCAAGGCTGGGTGAGGGTTTGCCATCGCCGGTGGTTGAGTGCTGTTGCATTCTATTTCAATATAGCCGATGTGAATTTCTTCAACCTCGCTGGATTGCTCATCATCATCACTGAGTTCAATATGGTTTGCAGACGCTTCTTGTTTGACCTTAACTGCCTTTCCTTTTCCTTTCTTGGTGGGACAGTTTCTTGCCATATGTCCGGTTTTACCGCATTCAAAGCATTCACCCTTTTGCCTTCTCGTTTCTTTGGTAGATTTGCTTTTCTTCTTGAAGGATCGTGGGGTTTCTTCTTCTGAGTTATTGGAGGTGCTTCGTCTGGGCTGCCTATTGCTACTAGAGGCTGACTGACTCTTGTAGGCTTTCGTTTCATGGAGGATGGTATCCTTTTGCTCCGCTCTTGCGATTATGGTTGCCATATCATCTCCTTCGTCTTCTAGTGGTTCCACTTCTTGCCGGACTGTGGGGTGCATGGCATCGTAGAATCGTTGTTTCAGGATGTAGTTAGCGATACTTCCTCTCTTCATCCAAGCTCTGAGCATTAGGATGTCCGTGGCGATGTGTGTGATCTTCTTTACCTGTGTTCCTTCGACTTGCTGGGTATTATTGAATCGTTTGTGTAGGAGGTCATTGGCGATAGATGATTGAAATCGATCCTTGAGGTAGTCAAGTATTGTTATTCCTTTAAGCTTTAGGTTATTGCCGTATTCCTGATAGCATTGGTGATATGCATCGGTAGCCCTTCCTTCACAAAACATTTCAATCCATAAGCTGGTCGAAGGTTTCTCCATATCAACTCTGTTTATGAGAAGGTAGTGTGTTAATTCAGTGGCTCATCAGTCAAAAGCCTTTGGCTTGAGGTCTTTTCCTTCTCCTGTGAACTTTGGTGGGAGGTGGGTCTTGAGTTTCGGAAAATCGGGAAAGTCTTCTTCTTCTTGAGTCACTTCTGGCCATGACCTAGAAGGTCCTCCTCCGGTGCTTGCCATGTCGGATTCGCTACCAGAATCAGGGTCGTTTGGAGGAGCAAACGAGGGTTTCTTTGCTGGTGTAGGAGGGAATACACCGGGAGGTTGTGGGTTCTCCATTGTATCGTCTTCTGGGTCCTTTGCAGGACGCTTAGACAGTTGCCTCTTCGTGAGGTCTTCTCGTGGGATCTGCTTCCCACTTCGTGTAGTCAATGACTTTATGTTGAGGTTGAGCTAAAGCCGAATATATCGAGATTCTGCCGCTTCGCTCCGCTAGCGTTCCAGGGTGGATGTCGATAGGTTGATCAGGCCTAAATCCAAAGCCAGGTTCTTAACCACTTGCTGAGGTTAAAAAATGTAACGTATTCGCCAGGTGCTAATCACGTTGTGGGAGGTGTATGATAGTAGACAGGTGGCCTGCTCTTCCAGAGAGGAGGCAAGAGCTGTGTGAACTAAAGGAGGCTTCGGAGGTGTACTGGGAAAACTAAAGAGTAACCGCTCAACCAAGTATATTGAAATACTGTCAGTCAAAGTTTGTCCTTTCCATCGTGGAATAGGACTGTCTTTAAATACACAAATTTGTTCATGTCTAGCATGAACGAAACAAAACAAAGGTATCAAGTGATACACTTTGGTAAAAGAACATAAGTATCAAATCGATAGTTAAAACAAAACATAAAACAAACTAAGTATCAAAACGATACTTCAAACAAACCAAGTATCAAAACAATACTTAAAACAAAACATAAAACAAACTAAGCATCAGAACGATACTTAAAACAAAACATAAAACAAACTAAGTATCAGAACTATACTTCAAACAAACCAAGTATCAAAACGATACTTAAAACAAAACATAAAACAAACTGAGTATCAGCACGATACTTCAAACAAACCAAGTATCAAAGCGATACTTAAAACAAAACATAAAACAAAATCCTTAACCGAGTACCAGTTGCGGTTACAAATGGGAAGTTGAAGTAATCTGAGACTAGCGCCTTTGGCATGGAAATGATCAGTTCCTCGTCAAATGGAAAGGATACCCCACGAGTGAAAACAGTTGGGAGCCGCTTGAATGACTAGAGCATGCTATAGAAATGGTAAATGAATGGTGGGAAGCGAACATGCCTGACAACTCCCTGCCCCTAACCATCAACTATATTACCATGTGCTGGTCACCAACTGTACCAGAAACTGAGCGATGGCACAAAGAACTTGAAACCGGAGATGCTTTCTGGGCCCCACACTTTGAGTCCGAGTTTGATGGTAGCGATGAAGAGAACCGAACCATGGAGCAGGCTCTCAATGATTTCATTTAAATTGCTACCATCTGAATTCCTTAACGATGTCAAACTATGAGGAGATCAATGTAAGGCAGCGATAACAGCGTATTGGACTGTTGTTGAACCGTGATATTATTCAACTTGAAGATTATTTCATTCTCCTTTGGGTGGACCACTGTCCAGATTACAATGAAGCAGGGGTGGAAGCTGACAGCGAATCTGGTATTCGTGACTATTGTGATTTATCTTTCTTTGAATCGCGCTGTTATTATAACGTTTCTACTTGTGTTTGGTGTCTCAATGCCGATAATTGGATGTTAGCAGAAAGCGAGTTTTTCGAGCCTTGTGAGGACTAATTGCCCTAGTGGCTTTTCCGGTTTACCACATACCAATGAGCGCGATGCTGGCTCTTTTCTCTTTTGTGGAGAAACTGATATAGGAACAAGAGAAGGACTATGTGATTGCAGAATCGAGTTTGCATTTCAATCATTATTGTCCTCGAAGTGCATATCAAGAAGATTGCTCTCCTCGTCGTGTAGATTTTGAGAGAAGGTTCCTGGAGAGCTAGGCTATGATGATAGGGAGGAGATTTCACTGAAATCATCTTCGATATCGGTCATGGTGAGAAACAGAATACGCCGGAATAGTGGTGATACGTGCTATTCAAAAGATGCAAAGTCGCACATTCACAAAGATAACTTCCCAAGAATTGAAGCTGGAGGATGGTGAAAAGGGGCGATTAAAAATAAGCGGCTCAAAATTTCCCAACAGAAGACTAGCTTCAGGATGACGCAAGTCCTGGGGTTCACAACATTTCTGTTTGCGGGCTGAAGATATGAGCGATATTGTCTGACTGCATCAACATATAGGGCAATTCTTTCGGGCTTGTTTGGGCTACCCGGGGTTGCCATCTGGGCAGCCTGGCCTGGCCCAAACACCAGAACTCCCAGCCCGGCCCAACCCGACCCGATCTCAGCCCGGGCTGGCCCAAACGGCCCGAGCCCAATTGCGAGGCTTGCAACTATTGCATGTTTGATTGCCTTCCGCAAGACCATACATCCAATTACTATTAATTTATCCGACCGTGATGGTTTAGAGATGGGTAATTTAGATCATAACCTAGTACTTTGGAATGACCTTTTAAACGAAAATACCCGAGTAAGTCCAGGAGGTTCGGTTCCACAAATTGCCTGGCGCAACCTTAGTCAAAGCCGCCAGATGCCCAGGCCCGGTCAGGCTTTGGTTTTGAAAAGCCGGTTTCCTGCAGTCCGGCCAGGCCATCGGTGAAAAAAGCCTGGGCCAGTCCAGCCGAAGCTAAAGCCGGACGGACTGGCCGCTTGGGATCACTGGTTGTCTATGCCCACTCCACCACCCTAGAGGACCACATCAAGGACGTTGGTCAAGATTTTCAATCCCCCAAAACTCAGCATTCAGCTGGCTTCTCCAACCCCTCTATTAAAAAGGAGCCACCACTCTAATCGCCCAATGCGTAAACTAAGAACGTTGCCCCGTGTTTATTTCTCTACCCCTCTAGGCAGCCCCAAGTGCAATAGTACTGCTCCTTCTTGCAGGGCTGTGAATGTCACGGATATCTGCAACTATTCATCGTTGAGTCATCTAAGAAACAAAAAAATATGAAGATCCCAAGTACTGACCTGTTGCCATTCGTCGTGACATTGACCACTAAGTTACGCGTACACGAAGAAACAATTCACCCAATAATCAACGACTTTCGCATAACCCCCTTTGACAGCGAACCCGACATCCCAATTCGAAGGCCGTACACAATGCAACAACTCCATAATTACGGCTTGACCCTCCGACCTATCATACTCCTACTGATCAAACCCGATACTCACATTATACTCAACTTAGGCATTCTGACGGGTTCTACCGAAGGCTGGGTTGTTCCCAATAGTCTCGGAGAATTGGAGTATAGAGATGCCAGAGAGGTCGGGTGGGGTGTGATGTCTGTGAGCTTGGAGCGGAAGCTCGTACAAGCTGCAACAAAAATATTGACGGCGGCAGCACGCAGACTATCTTGAGGTTTGACACCATCAAGGACTCCTACGGTGTGGGATGAGGATGTTGTCAAGGATAAGCAGTGTTCCCAGTCTTCCGGTCTGTCGGCCTTCGGGGTAGGACGGGACGGACTACGGCCTATAGCTCGTCTTTTTGAGAGTGCTAGGACGGACTACGCCTGGGAAGGTGAGGACATGACGGACTGTAGGGGACCGTAATCCTAGCACTTGGACCTCCGGTACTAGCCGAGTTGAAATCATACACCCAGAACCAATTTACAACACCTCATGAGACATTACTCGTCCCGTCCCCGGGCGTCCCCCGCCTCCCTCTGTAGTCCCCCACTGCCCCCCGCCGTTCACAACCATCCCTGGCCTTCCCTCACGGTCACTGGCCAATACTATACCATTTTATTGGAGCAATTGTTTTCATGTCGGTACTGCTGTGCTAATTGAATTAGATTATTCGGAGGAAGTTTTGGTAAAGAAAGGCTTCAAATTCGAGTAGCGAAGACGGTGAATCAAGGCAAAACAGAGATTTTATGAAATAATAATATATCATTCCTTCAACTCTGTCAATCCCAATATCCCTGATATCGATTTAAAAAAATGCATTTAGCCTGGGGCATCACTTATGCTATCCCCGGCTGTCCTCCGCTGTCATCCATTGTCCCCCACTATCCCCCACCATCCGACCCCCCTGCCCTGAGCTAAATGTTTTACCCGGTACGGCCCGGCCGGGCCCCCGGTCGGTTAGGAACACTGATTGCGGGGGGGAGGGCACCAGTAGGCAAGGGTGCTTGTTGGTGATTGGAAAGGGAAAATAAATAGGGTTGGGTTGTACAAGGTTCAATAGGGGGTATAGTTTACACTAGAATGTGGAGGAGCCCTGGGCGCTATATGCCCTTATGATAAGTGTGGGGCACATCCGCAGTCTGATGTAGAATTCATCTGGCTTCGAAGTCGGGCTCGGTATGCACACACTCGAGTAGTAGACCCACTTATGATATGATAAGCTATTCTATCCGAGTGATCTTTCATGAAGGCCGATACAGCTGTCTCACACAATCATAGTAGCACCCTCCGAACAGATAAATTCTAAGGCAAAAAGGCAAAGTATATGATATATATTGCTCTACTGACCAGCCAGAATACCTCAACAAAAAAGCAAGCAAAGTTAAAACGAAAGTTAGAGCTCAACCTCGTTGTATAAAGTTCTGTAGTACCCTAGTTTAAGTCACATTAAATCGGCAAAGTACCCTTGCCTCAGGCGTGATCCCCCTATGCATTCAAGTGGCCAAACGGCTTAAACTCCATCCTCCTAGCAGCTTTTGAACGGCTTATATTCTGGCCCATCATGTCTGAACCAGGAGGGAAATCTATCTTAAAACACGGCTCGTCAGTCCCCTTCATATTGACGAGGACTGTTTGGCGAAGGTGCCAGCGGAGAAGCTGATTACTTGGGAGAAGCGGGTCATCAGGGAACAACTGGACGAGTTTTCGGCTAGCGATTCCGCAGCTGTTAGCAATTGGTGTGAACCCGACGATCTTGTGGTGATACTAGACATGAATTATTCAGGAAGAGTACAAACCCTTTAACCTCGGGCCCAGTGTACATCCGGACTGATTGAGATCTGATAGCAATCAAACAGTGAATGCATATCTCCGGTGAGAGATATCCCATTCTGCAAGGAGTTGATAGTTCCATGCGACGCAGACGCAAGGGGAATTGTGAATAAAATGACCGAGATTACAATGGCCTTAGTGTTCCTCATATGCTAAAGGAAACACAGGAGCAGTTTCGAAGGGTTCCCAGTAAGTGACACCATTTATCATGGCTGATCTGCCAGTCTTGGCGCAATGTCAATCACAGTTACGTACAGAGTCAAGAAATGATCGGACAAGGGTTCCGGAGCGCAACGAAAGAGTACGAAGTAGAGGGACTTCATTGGTAACCGTGATGGTGCCTATCGTGGGTGAGTGGTAGTTGATGACCGAAGGACAAAGGGGGCCTACCCTCCATAAATAATATGTAGTAATTTCCCGGCCGAAGTGGCTCCTCATCCCTCTCAACGAGTCGTTGGATAGCGTCTTGTTGGTCAAAAGTATCGGTAAGTGTGCAGAAAATCTCCACCATGGAATAGAGGTTTGTGTTGGTAATGCCTGGTGCGACCGAAAGACCCCGGAGTACGATGTTGTGATCGTTAGAACCATAGATGTGGGTATCGTACCACGTCAAGCGATTGGTGGGCTGGGTATATGCGATCCTACCTCGGTTTCTCGATGTAATCGCTCGGGGTCAAAGTACAAATAAATGGGGAAGGGAGTTTTCGCGTAAGTGAAGAAAGGAGTGGTTAAAGTGGCAAAAGATTGGGTATGATAAGTGGCGAGGGGTCATAGGTCGACCGCTGAGAAAAAGCAAACACGCACTCATCCGAAGTGCTGAGCGGGTCATGCTTGCTTATAGACTGACTATAAGTACGAGTACAAAAAGCTGTCGACCTCAACCTGAGATAAGAGACACGGGCAGTAGGAAAACCAGTTAATTTGAGTGAAACAATGGTCTTGGACACCCAGGCAGGGGGCGTCACCCCGGAGGATGTGAAATGTCAGTTTTCACGTATAGAGAATTTTTGATATGATAGGTGAATAATCTCAAGTAAACCACAAATACTGCAAGCAAAGCCTCAAAGCTCTAAGATATGATAGATTCCACTCCAATTCCTGCGTCAAATCCAGGTCTCGACACTACTCACCTAACGTTTTGCTTGTGCGAGAAATGTATGGCAAGGTGGAGGCGGTTTACCGGAGGTTCTTTCGTGACTCTCCTCAAGTGTTTCTTTTAGTGTATGTATCATACTAAATACTCTAACAATGAATTTTCCATTGCGAAGCTGGTGCATACCGGTATGTGGGGAACCTTACCACATGGCCCACGACATCACGTGCCTGGAACACGGCACGATCGACAATCTATCATACATTTACTCGGATTGAAGAAACGGTGTGGAGGATAGGTCTACTGGTAAATTTAACCTAAGGCACGATTCTGTAGGGGGCGCAACCACACGCGACGTCATCACCCAAAATATGTACTGTAAATTTACTATAGTAGGTTGACAAGCCGACAAACCAGCGTTCCCAACCGTCCCGGGCGCCCTAGAGGGCCCGGCCATGGTGGATAAGGACGGCAGGGCACGGCGTCCGTCTTCCATAAAGACGGCTGTCCTAGGGCTTGACGCCCGGGCGCTGCAGTCTTAGTACAAATGGGATCTTCCGATAGCCATCTATAGGGCCCGGCCGTCACAGGCTGTCACCTGTATGCATCTCGCCTATTCCCCACCTTGAAAACACCCGCAGGGCCCGGCAGTCCGTCCCGGGCATCCTCCCATGCACCGCCGTCCGTCCCGTCCGGACTGAAAGACGGACGGACTTGACAGTTGGGAACACTGCTCGGACAAACAGCTCCGCGATTCCATACTTCATCGCAACCTTAAAAACTGGTAAAAACACACCACCTACACGAGTGCAATACCGATACCACCCAGCTCGGGCTACTCCTATATCTACCACCAACTGCGAGCATGAATGGCATCCGTACAGGCCCCTCAAGCGGGTATCTACCCAGCCCCCTCCGCCTCACAAACCCCGGCGCCTAGCAGACAAGATGACTCCAGTTATTACCTTCGTGAGGGATTGGAAGGGGTAGAACACCAGAAATAGGGTGGTCTCCTCTTGTTTACTGAAGCTATCGAGTTTCAAGCTGAAAACTTGCGTTTGGGTAACGCTGGCCAGTAGGTTGTGTTTTCACTGGTGACGGAGGACGAGTTTGCGAACATCGATGATTTTCGCGACACCCACCACAAAGGATTTCGTTTCATGTACTTAGGTGGCGAACAAGCATTGATTGTCAAAATAATGCCAGGTGCGGTTCACGAGATGGCTATTGGGGGGCTTGCAATCGCATTCAGGAAGAAGGTAATCGCAATGGAGATGGACGAGGAGCTGGGCCCTGTACATAGTACAAGATTTCACGGAATTGGGAGCGAAAAAGAAGCGGATGAAGCCGTCAAACCTCTCTTGCCGCCCCCCCGAAACCGACTGGCCAACACTAGTTATGGAGTGCAGGGCTTTAGAATCTCTTAAACGCTTGCTCGCGGTTGCACACTGGTGGCCGGAGGAATCTATGGGAGAGGTGAAAATTGTTCTTCTAATTTCGGTCTCCAAAGAAGCAAAAACAATTCACCTCGAGCAGTGGGAAATGTTCACTGTTCAGAGCCAACGTTCTACCCTCTCTAGCTCTCACCCGCCTATCATCAAACCAACAAAAATCAGCATGGTCAACGTTGTTGGACCGTTCCCACCCTTGATCTCCCCGCACCTGCCGGTCTTGCACTAGCCGTCCCCCCACCTACTGTCCCCCCACTTGCTGGTCCCGTACCGGCTGGTCCGGCTCTGGCCGGTCCTGCACCTGCACCGGTTGCTACTGGGGCTCCATTGACGCTCAATTTCGACAAAATATTCCTCCGGCAGGCACTCGCAGTGTTCTCAACCGACCGGGGCCCCTGTAGGGCCCAGCGGGGGGACTGCCAAGAGCCCCGGACGGGACGGGACGGCAAAATGCGGTCCACTCCGGTCCTGGAAACCACAGGACGGCAGTCACTGGGGAGGACGGCGGGCCCGGCTAGGTAAGACAAATTAGCGTGGGGTATTGGACGGGACTGCCGGGGACTGTGGGGACTGCGGGGGACTGTCGGGGACTGCGGGGGACTGCGGGAGACCCTCCCTGACCCAGCATGAAACATTTCCTACCGGGGACGGCGGGGCTATAGTCCTATACACTGGGTCGTGGGGCATGTTTGGACAAAGACCGGACGGGACGGCTTCATGCCGTCCATCGCCGTCCCCCTTCAGGACGGACGGACTGCCCCGTTGAGAACACTGGCCACTCGCAGCCCAGGGCGAAGGGAATATCATGTTCACTGCACAGGATCTCCAAAACTACACTAGTCGTCTCTGGAGTGGTACCCAATAAGTCACACCACCGATGAGAATACTGTAACTTCTGTAAGTCAAGCTTACCTATCTGTTGATTGAAATTCAATTCAGGGCTGATAGTGTATAGGTTCGAGGAGTAGAGGAGGGATGAGGAGGGATGAGACGGGATGAGGAGGGATGAGGAGGGATGAGGAGGGATGAGACGGGATGAGGAGCTACCTGTGGAGAGGGGGTATAGTGAATAGACATATCGGACCTTGGCTCTGGGGGGGCGGGGCAAAAAGAGAAATGATGCGAGTTGGAGAAAGCTGATGATGGTTTTTTTGTTCCATTGTATGATATACCACAAGTGGGAAGGTGAGGCAGTTAAGGTTCGACAACTGTGAATTACAGATTTGTGGATTACGATAAATTACAGTAAATTTACCGTAAAATATAATAATTTTCGTAGAGTATTTTTACCTAAGAATAAAGCCTGTTTAAATAAAACAAATTATAAAATTAAATCATTTTTGAAGAATATTATAATATTATAATATTATGTCAGTCATTTAATCTGAGAATTTAAAGTATTTTATAGTTGATGATCTCCTCACTCATCCTTCCAGTCAATATTTTAGGGCGCGTCTGGTTGCCACTCCAAACCTCTAGTTTGGCCCCGATTTTAGAGGTTTGCGACAAAACTCTATTTTGCACTGAAGTGATATGTCTGGTCGACAGTGAAACAGAATAGCCAAGTTGCGATAATGAGCTCAAAATGAAGGTATCCAAAAAACAGGTTGAAGCTGTTTTTCACAAAATTGTAAAATGAAAAAAACCCTAACCCAACCACACCAAGGCAAATATAAACGTAAAGTGCATCGCCAACATAAGTAGAAAAATGCCAAAAAAAAAAATCTACGTCCATCATGCCCAACTCTATTATTTATCAAACCCCTTCTCTATTTACTCCAACGATGTTATGCAATATTGGCCTTGTTGTCGGTATTTATGCAAGCTCCCAATTTGACAAAGAGCCCTGTCGTACTTCACCTCTAAGCGGGAAGGATTATGTTGCCGAATTACTCACCTCTAATGAACGTCGCGTATACGAGGTCCTGCGTATGCCTAAGGGAACCTTTCTCGACTTAAGAGACTGGATGGTTATGCATGCTGGTCTAAAGGAGACGAAAAAGATCTCGATAGAAGAACAGCTTATTATATTTCTCGCCATCGTTGGTCACCACAATACAAATCGCGAAGTGCAGGAGAGATTTCAGATTAGTGGCTATACAGCTACAAAGTAAGTTTTTTTTAAATTATTTTTTTAAAAATAAATTTTATGTACATAATGTTTAATAAATAATAATAATATTATTATAGAGTTTTCAATACCATTCTTGATGGATTAGTGGAATTGTCAAAAAACAATATCACTCTTCCCAATCCTAAAGAACTTCCACGAGAAATTTGGAAAAAAAAAGGAACTCTTTATCCCTATTTTAAGGATGCATTAGGAGCAGCTGATGGTACTCATATTCCAGCAAAAGTTAGTAGTGAAGATATTCCCAGATTTAGGAATCGGAAAGGGGAAATTAGTCAAAATGTACTTGCGATATGTACATTTGATCTTTTCTTTGCGGTGTTATTCCAGGCTGGGAGGGCTCTGCTCATGATGGACGAGTTCTACAGTGGGCACTACAAAATGGCTTGCAAGTACCGGAGGGAAAGTACTTCCTTGTTGATGCAGGTTATGCATTACGAACGGGATTCTTAGCTCCATATCGAGGAGTTCGATATCATTTACGAGAGCAAGCAATTTTAAAGCTTCGGTGTGTACATATTTTTTATATTTTAATCTTATTTTTATTTAATAATATTATTATGTATACAAGTTACTAATTATACATAATTGATTTAATAAATTAGACAAAAAAATAAGGAAGAATTATTCAATCTACGACATGCGCAAGCCCGTAACTGTATCGAACGAATTTTTGGAATACTGAAAAAGCGCTTTTCAATCCTACAATCACGAATCGAATACCCCTACGAGTCTCAAGTAAAGTTAGTACTAGCTCTCTGTGCTCTACATAACTTTATTCTGAAACGGAATGGAGAGGAGGAAAGTTTGGTTTGGGAGAAGGAGTTTGAAGAAGATCAGAGAAATAGTCAACGCACAGAAGGGAGGTTGGGATTAAATGATATGGCACAAGAACATGTAGCTGATGATACTAGGATGAAAGAGTTTCGAGACAAGCTAGCTGAGCAGATGTGGATTGATTATACTACATATGTAAGGAGATAAATTAATAACAATTTCTTTTTAAAAATAAATAAATTAATTAAAGATAATAATTATAATATCAAACAATAATAAAATAATGGCAGTAATAACTAGACATGATGTGAGGAGTACTTGACAATTGAGAGTAGAGAAGTTTGAAAGGTACTTCATATCACTCTATTCACCGGCAACATGCCTCCCATACTCCAATTTGCCTTCCGCGTTCCAATTGCTTCCCACACTCCCACTGTCTTCCATACTCCCGTGCTAACAAAAGAAATACAGGAATAAAGACTCCCGACAGTTTAGAACTCGCTTGAAGTTCCTATCCTTCTCCGCCGGAAGTGCTTTTTCGAAGCGCATAGTAAGAATATCCGCCACAATGAAGAAAGTGGCCAGACAGGAATGAACAGGCGGGAATGGCAAACAGCCAGCTCTGGAAACGTACATCGAATAAGTGGACAGACAGACAAAGGGGTGACAAAAGTACCGATAGCGGATGGACAGGCAGGTAGTGGCGCCAGTGAACAGGTAGTGGTGCCGGTAGACAGGTACCGGTATATATGAGAGGGGAAGCAGTGTAGATGGCCGGATATGCCGGCGGACAGATATGCTGGTGGGCAAGAGAATAAAGCCTTGAGCATGCCGAGCAGCATCCACTATTTCCAACACTGAGTTCTGACTCAGGATGGTCACACTGCCTTAGTGTGAATACTGGAAAAGATAAACCACAGACAGATAGGTAGAAATACCAAAGAATAAAAGAATAAGTAAATGACAAGTAAAAAAAAAAAAAAAAAAACGTTTTCATAAAAAAAGAGATAATAAAATAAAATAAAAATTATAATTTACATATAGCTTCCCATAGCCAAAGGTCTCTTGCTTCTCCCGGTTGAAGAGTAATAGAAATAGAAGCTTTTATATCACTTTCCATTACAAGAAAAGCCTTAACCAATTCATCCACCGTAAATGACGACGAATAATCTTGCTGTACTCGTTCTACAGCAAGTTCTCTTGGTGGGCGTTGCATTGATTGTGCAGTATTTCCTAGACGATTGAGCGCTTGGGCAATTGCACGTCCAGTTGTATTCCTTTCTCGTCGAACCTTCTTCGTTGTTTGTGAATGGTCCTCTTCTCCTTCCTCATTATCGTCACTTCCTCTCTCAACTATCACCTCTCTCCTCCTCTTTACCTCTCCTCTTTGGCTTTTAAAAGGAGTAGATGCCAACTCCTCTCCCTCTTGACTACCCTGATCCACCATTGATTGCTTAACCTCCTCCTCTCTCCCAAAGTTTCTCCACTCTTGGGATCTCGTAACGAGTTCCCATCCCGTTGGTACGTATTTACCCACTCCCCTTTCCTCCATATCTCCTTTCTCGCATACCGCTAACGGCATTGTTGTTGAGGTACTCGATTGGCTTTCTGATATTTGGTCTGGCTTGAACGAGGGCTCAAGTTGAAAAGAAAGATTTGAGGTAAGTGCATATTCTCCGGTTGCTGATAGGTTTCCACATAATTCATGCAAAATATCGTAATGCATTAGGGTTCGTTTACGAAACTTTTCTGCTTCTGGATGAGCTTTAAGGTAGGCTTCCCAAACACTATCCGGTGCAGTTGGTACTGCTCGCTGGTTATCCCATCCAAAGCCCAAATTGTTCTTAATCGCTGTATATATCTCATAATCCTTTTTTATCTATTATATGAACGTGATTTTGTTAGAACCTACACATGGGCACTCAACACCAAACAATTTTTTTTTACATAGAAAGCTTTATAGACATGTAGAGTATATATTCCTAAGCTTAAAAAATATTCATGAGCCCTGTACAATGTGAATTGCATCTTCCAGATCAAAAATAGTGAAAAATACCAAAACTGATTTTTTCACACTAAAAATATCTTATACTTCTTGAGTATCTGTAGCACAAGATCCCATCTCGATTGAACAACTCCTTCTTGTGGTATTTTGAACGAAAGTTGTAGCATTTTTTTTCGAGAGGTTAGTTACACAAACAACATCATAAAACAGGACTAAAAATGAAAACCCTCAAGCCTAAATATTACAAAATTATTATGACAATGTATTGTTTAATGAAATAACAATGCTTTATTGATGTAACTTAGTACAATGTTCTTAAGTGAGTCTTATGATATCACTGCTATACTTCAATATCAGTATTCCTTATTTAACTTAAAGGTAAGACTCTCGACTAAGCATGTAGAATACTCAAAATAAATAAGCTTTGCTGTAGGTTATTAGATATATTATTAGTGTACAGTTTACAAAATAGAATCTCTACAAGGTGAGTAAATGATGGAAATACAACGCCAGCCAAGAACTAAAATAGGAAGGAAAGTCCACAAGAGAAATCCATTACAAGTACTGTCAGTCAACTATGAAAACATGGTTGACCGCCTGGTTCTAAAAATAAAAAATATAAAAACATCATGTAGAATTGTGTTTACAGTTTTAATTCTACATCACAATATTTGCTATTTCCTTCTGATATTTTCTAAGTAATTAAAATATTTTTAAATATTTTTTTCATGGTGTAGTAGCATATTAAAGTTGGAGGAAAATTAAAACGTGATTTACTGGAAATAATTTTTTCGGTTGCCAGACTTCAAATGCGTTTTTCTCATCTTGGCAAAAAAAGCCCATGTGTAGGTTCTAACAAAAACGCGTTCATATATTAGAATATATTAACATATTTGTATAAAAAATAAAGACTGCAAGTTTGCTAACATACATTTGCCCACTTAGTTTTGAGTTGACTGGCTTCCAAATCGATTTGATGAGCAGTCCGCAATCCTTCCTTTACTGCTATCCATGCCTTTTTTTTGAAACCATTTTCAGCCCGTTCGCCACGCAGTACTTGGTCGTATAGGATCTTGAGAAACGTCTCCACCATTGTCTCGGTCCATTTTGTCTTTGACATTTTTCTGTGATTCTTCTTGATAAGATGAAAAGAAATAGGAATCGCAAAGGTAGGTTAATATTATTTTCAATTGAGTCAACGATGCAATTTCACTCTTCAGGTTAATTGTATCATTACATAATATACTAATATATTTTGTGGGTGTCCACCAGACACGTAACTCTGACGTCTATCTTCATAAATTATGCTAACTTGAAATAACTACAGTTGTAGGGTGCAACCTGCATTTTGTCATTTTACTACTTTGAAATACTATTGGCAACCAGATGCGCCCTTAGACGCTTGTAAGAATTAATAATCACCTAGTCTAACTAGTTGTTGACTTTAATGACAGCCACACCCCATTGTCCCGGGCCTCGCTCTACTAGATCACCCGTTGTCTGGGGTAAGTTCCCCCTGATTTGGAATGTTTCTTGCTCCAAAGTCTAACATGGTGTCCCAGATCATTCTGTGCCAAGTCCACCCCCCTTGGATTTTTGCCAGATTTTGGTCATCCAGCAGAGCGAGGGTAAACTTAAAGTTTAACTGTGGAAGTGGTGACGATTACGTGCATATGCATGATAACCATACAACGCCGGATAGGTTGACAGGTTGGAGCGATTCCCATACCCGAGTATATTTGCTTGTTCCCAATTCCACTCACTTGTAGTGCCGCCATAGGCGAGTTGACCACCCCGATTAATTTGCATATCACTTATTAAAACCATTGGTTCACTTATGATGGCGAATGGTTGCAGCGCAGCGGAACGATTGATCGACAATGATGGGACTCGTGTGAGTGCACCACAGTGGGAACGATGGTTGAAGTGGAGAGTGTGCTTTTCTTGATGTTTTTAGTACAGATAGAAAACTCGAGAGAAAAGAAGGAATGACGCTTCATTAAATACAGTTTGTAGTGGCTGACATCCCACCTGTGTGCACCATCCTAGGTGTTATCTTCAGGGCAGTAGACCTTGCTATGCCCAACCCAATCTCAATACTATTCCACGATGGGATTACTCCATCACTCCCCCTAATCTCATCGTCAATTTGTCTCTCCGCGAGAAAAAAAAAAAATCAAATAGTAAATAAAAAAAATAAAAAACTTTTTAGAGAAAACAGAAAAACAAAACACATTAGCTAGAAAGTGATAACATTTTAACAAAACGCTGGTGTTTCTCCCTTTCTAGTCCCTTGGTTAGCCCATCAGCTACCATCTCATTTGTTCTCATATATGTAATATCTACCTCTCCTGTGTTTACCAACTCTCGTAGCCAGAAGTATTTCACACCCACATGTCGGGTTGAAGGCTTGAACTGACCATTCTTCAAGCTTGCTATACATGCTTGGTTATCATTAAATACAGAAACAAGAGGTTTTCCATCACTTTGACTTTCTTGACATAATTCTCTTTGTAAACTTTCCAACCAAACGCCCGCTTCAACTCCCACAGTTGTGGCATTAATTTCCGCATCTGCAGTCGACTTTGCCACAGTCTTCTGCCTTTGCGACTTCCAATGAACAATAGACCCATACTTGTCCAATACAATAAAACCACTGGTAGATCGCATCCCATCAATCTCACCAGCAAAATCTGCATCCGCAAAAACTACAATTGGAGCATTTTCAAATGTTCCATTTACTCCCCCAATGCTCCGGTTGTGTTTTTTACCCAAAGTAAGGCGAAAGTTGGTAGTGTGTTGTAAGTAGCGTAAAACCCGTTTAACTGCTGACCAATGAAGTGAGCTTGGATCAGAGGCAAATCGTCCAACAATTCCACTGGCGTAAGCAATGTCTGGTCTTGTTGTGATAGAAGCATATGTAAGGGAACCAACCGCTTCTTGGTATATTTGCTTATTGGTTTGGTCTTCGTCTTTGGTTCGGAGATGCAGTTTCTGTTTTGCATCCATAGGAGTAAGGCATCCCTTGCAATTTTCCATCTGAAAGCGAGCAAGTACCTTTTCAATGTAGGCTTTCTGGCTGAGAAAAATCTGACAGTTGGTTCTGTCACGCTCAACAAGCATGCTCAGAAAGAACTTCACATTTCCAAGATCTTTCACCTTGAACCTTTTTTCAATTGCTGACTTCATCCAAGTCACTTCCTCTTTACTTCCAATGAGAAGCATATCATCGACCCATACAATGATAGTAGCACCTGAGCTTATCCAGTATATACCAGCCTCAAACTTCGAGCTTTCCATATGCATTTCCTTCACAAGATGTGCCTCCAAGGTATTGTACCAATTGCAGCCAGCTTGTTTTAAACCATAGAGACTGCGCTTCAGCTCTACTACTGTATTCGCGGTACCAACAGGGTCTTTCTCCTCTCGTAGTGTGACTTTGCCTTCTCGTGAAACTCTAAACTCTTTTGGTAATTGTAGGTATATTTGTTCCTCAATCTCACTCTCCAAAAATGCTGTAACAATATCTAGTTGAACTATTTCTTTGTTTTCAACTGCAGCTTTAGAGAGAATCATTCGAATGGCAGGAAAAGAGATTGTAGGACTATAGATTTCTGAAAAATCTATGCCAGGACGTTGCCGAAATCCATGGGCAACCAATCGCGCTTTATGTCGTACAACCTGACCATCTTCTCCCAGCTTTTCCTGTAGTACCATTCTTGAAGATATTGTTCTTGGGTTTCCCATCATTTCACCTGGTGATACCACTCTCCAGGTATCATGTGCCTCCAGGGATTCCAACTCAGAATTGATTGCATCAATCCATTTGTCTTTGTCTTGACTATTCAAGGCTTCCGTTATTGATTGTGGTCCATTGGTAACCATTAGAGCTAGGTCTACTCCCAAAATATCCTCATTTGCTTCCAAGTAATTACCAGCTTCATCACCTGCGACTTCCGGTACTCTGGATATCCCATTTCCAGATGCTTGAGGTGAAGATGCTACTTGGCCTCTCCTTCTTCTTCGTCCTTCACGCACATTCCAATACGGTCCTAAACTTGACTGTATTTCCTGATTTATGCGTGTGTCTCTATCAGGAGAGTTAAACTCATCCTGAAGTACAGGACTACTATGGGATTCTTTCCTTGGAGGGGTTGGAGGTTGTGGAACTGAATCTTGACATTTAGACATTCGTACTGGAGGAGGTATGGTTACTGCTTCGCTTGCGTTGCTGAATGGAAGGAATATCTTTTGGTCCATAGGTTGGAAATATGATGTATCTTCGTGAAAAACCACATCACGTGATATTACCAACTTTTTAGTACTAGGATTGTAGAGGCGGTATTGTTTGTTTGTTAAAGTATAACCAATGAACATCAACTTCTCTGCTCTGGCATCCCATTTCTTGTCAGATCGCTTAGCTTGATGTATAAAACTATAAGCAGTGCAACCCCAGACACGAAGGTGTTTAATATTTGGCTTGATCCCACTCCAGAGTTCGAAAGGAGTGATGTCCATTCCATGGGTCCCTTTTGTTATGGAGAGATTTTTCAAGTAAACTGTAGTCAATAAAGCTTCAGCCCAAAATCTCTTTGGAGCTCCTGCATGTTGTAATAATGCATTGGCTCTTCCAACCAGTACACGGTTACTGTTTTCAGTAATACCATCTTCCTGAGGTGTGTATGGCACTGTAACTTGCCACTCAATTCCTCCTCTCTTAAGCATTTGCTGAAACTCACCACCAGAGTATTCACTACCGCCATCCGTCCGAATAGCCTTTATTTGATAGTTCTTGCCACTGCCACTGTGAAACTTCTCTACCATTGTCTTGAATTCTTGAAAGTAACCGAATGCCTCACTCTTAGACTTGAGGAAATAGACAGTTGTATACTTTGTAAAATCATCGATCAAGAGCATGAAGTAGCGACATCCACTAAGAGACTTTTGTTGCATGGGGCCACACAAATCAGAATGCACGAGTTCCAATGGGGCCCTAGATTTCGATATTGCTGCTTTAAAAGGTAAACGAATCATCTTTCCTTTAAGACAGGCAGTACATCGATTTTCGGAGTTGTTGACATGGAGACATGGCATTCCATAAACCACTTCAGTATTGCTCATCTTCAATACCGCGGGAAGATGCAAATGTCCCAACCTGTGATGCCATAGTGTCATCATGGAAGAATCCTTTGGGCTGACAAGAAATCCTGAGTCTTGGAAATCTTCAGCTTGTACCAACTTGTACAACTTTTCTTCCTTCCTTGCAATGGCAATTAATATACCATCACGGTAGAACTCAGCAGCCTTTGTCGTAAAAGAAATCTGGATTCCTTTTTCTGCAAGCTGACTGACAGATAGTAGGCCAGTCTCCACAGCACCTGGAACATGGAGTACATCGCTAATAGACAAACGTTCTTGTCCTCGTCCTGGCGTCCAGATATGTGTCACCACAGTTCCAATGCCAACTGCAGATACCAGTTCTCCAGTCGCAGTCCTCATTTGCCGTTGTCTTGCTGGTAGAGTTCTATAGGTATTGTTGATGAAGGCTTGACGATCTCCAGTCATATGGTTTGTACAACCAGAATCAATTATCCATTCGATCTTCCTTTCCACTTCCGTTCCTCCTAATACTTCTTCAACTATCAAGCTCTCCTTACTTGGTCCTCTATTATCTTCCATTCCACTCTCCTCTCCTTTGCTTAGCCAAGCTTGATCTTTCATGATACCAGCATGATCCTTTCTCCTTGATCTCCATCTTGTATCATTCTCGCCTCTCCTGCCTCCCCCATTTGACACATCCTCTCTTCCTTTTTGCCAGCAGTCGATCTTTTTGTGACCTTTCTTCCCACAGTAATGGCAGTTTCCACTGAAAGAGGAGAGTCGCTGGTTTGGATGTTGCTTGGATTGATTTAGACTATCAATCTGGTTCTGACGGTTATGGGAGGTTGGATAGCTTTTTTTATTTCTGGTAAATAAAGCTTGACCAGGGGAAAGAGACTGCTCTCGACGCAGCTCCACTTCATACGCTGTAAGGAGGGACTTTAATTTTTGGTATCCGGTAATCGTAGTATGGGAGGGGAGAGAGCCTTTGGTCACCATTATCCATGTCTTCCACTCAGGTGTTTTAGGAAGTCCTTCGAATATGTGAAAAATAAGTTGTGCATGAGTCGGGGGCTGCCCACACATCACAAGCTTATCACGCAATTCTCGAATGCGGTTCAGGTACTCAAGAACTGAACCAGCATCCTCCAACTTGCACTCGTAAAGTTCCTTTTGAAGGTGATTGGAGTCGTAGGAGGTATTCGTCTCATAGGTTGAATTGATGTCGTCCCAAATCTTGGCTGGTGTATCCCAAACTGAGCCATAATAGGATACCGCAATTGCATCAGTCATGGCCAAACGGAGTGTTCCAATCGCTTTCTGCATCCGTCTTCTCTGGGCCTGGTACTTCTCCATCTTGGTCTCACAGTCCACATCAGTCTCCCTTGGCTTCATAAGGATTGATTCTTCCTGGATTGTGAGATCCCACAGTCCTTCTCGTTGGAGATAGTCTGTCATCCGCATCACCCACATCCTGTAGTTACTTCCATCAAGCTTTTGGAAGTTCATCCCAACCAAAGATGATGAACCGTCTTGTTCATTCATATTTGACTCTTTGCTGGGGTCTCGTATGGGTAGGTGGATCAGGTAGGGGCAGGGAGGGGGGTCAAAAAATCCGCAGCTCGTAACCTGTCTGTGAGAAAAGCTATTCGTGGGCACTTCGCCAGTAGGCAGCCACAAGCGAATAGGTAACTTTTCTTCTGATTAAGCCTTGTAAAGAACGCAGAGGCTCATAACCTGATGGCGAATGGTTGCAGCGCAGCGGAACAATTGATCGACAATGATGGGACTCGTGTGAGTGCACCACAGTGGGAACGATGGTTGAAGTGGAGGGTGTGCTTTTCTTGATGTTAGTACAGATAGAAAACTCGAGAGAAAAGAAGGAATGAAGCTTCATTAAATACAGTTTGTGGTGGCTGACATCCCACCTGTGTGCACCATCCTAGGTGTTACCTTCAGGGCAATAGACCTTGCTATGCCCAACCCAATCTCAATACTATTCCACGATGGGATTACTCCATCAACTTAGACTATAGAAAACCGACCCAGCAAATCAACTTGCTTCACCTTCTCCGCATCTAGTCATCCAGGAGATAGAGAGGGTGGACTGCCCATAACCGGTGCCTGAAAACACGACAAGGGATGAGGCTCGGTCCCCGTGGACACTCGCCAGATTGGGGTTAGTGGGAGGTCTCTTCTTTTTTTTGTCACTGGCGACGTGGTGTACTCGAGTACGCGGGACATGTTGTGGAGCTGTAAGATTATGGGGAAGCCTTGTATCATAAGGAGATCTCGGAAAATTTGATGAGACAGCCGGTAGGATCCTGCAACCTCTTCTAAGTCACCGGAAATTAAGTTACCTGACTAGTAGTAATCCCCTCAAACCGGTGTGTTGCACCTCTTCCAATGCTCTACGAGTAAAGTACAGGGGGTTCAGGGTAAGTGAGGCGAAGCGGTTCTCGTTGGTTACTAGATCACCGGGCCAATGAGAGAGCAAGAAGCGTTAGGGTTGGTACATTTTGAGTTCGCCTCAATTTTTTCCCCCTCCAAAAGAAGACTAAGATTGGCTGTATCTATGGTTACACTCACCAAACCTTCGTAGGTTAAAATCCAGTTAAGTACCAAGTTCGCCTCACTAATTCTCACACCCTATGTACAATACGGTAGGCGGGTGCTCGTGGAATATCCTAATGCGGTTCCGTGGTGTAGTTGGTTCTACACCATAGCCCGCCGTAAAACTCGGATAAACAGACGCGTTGAACCGTGTCGCTAACTTTGCGTAAATATTTGGTCATATCACCAGAACTGAGATACGGTAAGATTCACAATGGATGGGAGCAGATTGATTGTTTTGTATCAAAATTCTAATGAGGAATAGGATGCCCACTTCCATATGTGTGTGTTCAGAAGAAAAGAAAAGAAGGAACAAGAGGCAAGAAGCTCGCTACACCTATTTGTTCTGTAGCAGGATGACCAAGCCCTAGCCATTCTGCCGTACGGTATGCAACCCACGCTATCGAACACTGCGTACAACCCACGATATTCAACAGGGAGGCTTTACTTATTCAACACCGTATTATATGGAGTCCGGTTATCCTGGAGAACTCTCCAAGTAGGAGCGTGCTCCCAAGGCTCAGATACAGAGACTTCTTACCGATTTAACGCCTTCATCTCGCCCCATGGGAATCGCCGGCGGTGTGTCATACCACATTTTCACCACCACCACACCTACAACTTAACCCCATGCGATATCCCACCACAGCTCACGTTAAAACCACTTCCTCATAAGCGCTAGCCTCTCAAAATTCCTACGTTACTCTGTTAAATACGTCCGCTATCCACACGAGTGATAAATTATGCAGGAACAAGAACAAGACCTTGTCCAAACCTGTTGAAAATCACGAAGCTTCCACTGTTTGGAGTATGAGGCATTGGTTGTTTGGCAAAGGTTTAGAAACATAATGGTGGAACATGCTAAAGGAAAGAGTCAACGAAAGAGTCAACGGGTAAGTAACAGTATGTAGGAACTAGCGTTAGTGCAAGGAGAAGTGTTTGGAATGTTTTGGAGTTAGCACTAGGGATGCCGGAAGTAACGGGTTACGTTCCGGAGGTCTAGTCGACAACCAAGTGTCGGACTACAGGAGATAGGAAAGGGAAGAAGAAACACGAAGGTATTGGGACTGTCTGGAACGGCGATAGCCTAGGAGAAACGTTTCGGAGGATGTTTGAAGGAGCTGTGTGGATGGCCTGGTGTGGCATCTTGAAGAAAAGAAGGTGGTGTGGAATTCTGCGAGGCGGATAGACGAAGAATATGTTTGCAAAGGAACAGCTCGTGTATATATAGGACACCTCCGGCAGCATAGAAAGAACAAGAATTGCAGACACTCTCTACCTATCATAGCCTTATTATTTGAAAACCAACATCCGTGATCAGATTCAGTTCGCATTCCCAGTAGAGCCAAACCTGAGGATATAAAGTACATAATTTCCAAGAATGGAATAAGAAAAACAAATCCAGAAGCCCTTGATTATTCATATAACGTAAAATACACCCTCCCCTCCAACCATAGAAACCAAGAATACTACCATAAGCCTCGGTCAACTATGCTGCTCCATACGCACGATCTACCTCCTTATTGTACTTCTCTAGGATACCTCGGCAGTTCAGCTTTTGTACGCTAGTGACTAAGTTCTACATCACAGTATTCCATTAGCAAAATTCCACAACAGGACCAGGAAAACAGGACTTACGTTTTGAGGCGTCCATTCTTCCTCAGTGAGGGCTACTCCCTCAACCATCTCAATGCCAGCAAGGCCACCTCTTCTCCCTGCGGCAATGAGATCTCTCAGAACAGCCACCCTAACCTTATCATCATGAACATGCTCCTCAAGCTCGCACTCGACCCCGGCCTCGGCAGCGAGTTTCTTGAGTGGGACCTTAGCAGGAACGATGAGCGCGACTGGCTTTGTCTTGTTCTCGTCCTCATAGACACAGATATTGGGTACCAGTGGACAAGGGCGGTAGATAGATTCCAACTAAAGAACACTGGATCAGCATCGGTAGAACCACATGCAGTCCCCAAAAACAAGAAGCTAACTTTTTCAAGAGGAATGTATTCTCCGTTAGAAGTCTTGACCAAGTTCCTCTTACGGTCGATAATCTTGAAGTGAACATTTTTCTCCCATTCGCCAATATTTCCGGTCTTAAACCATCCGTCTTCAAAGGCCTCTTCATTGTCCTCCTCATTCTTGATGTATGACATAGCTACGGACTCACCGCGAATCCAAATCTCGCCTTGTTCGGGTTCGGTGGTGCTAAAGTACCCTGTATCTGGGAAGTCAACAAACTTGATCTCAACACTTGCGGGAACCATTCCGAGTGAGGGTGTTGGCATTCCACTCAGCAGGATCCATGAGAGCACCCATACTGCGATAATCAGTAATGATCTAAATTATACTCCAAAAATAGGATGTACGTCGAGGTCTCTGTCAAACCATCATCAATAATCATGTGGGGTTATGGGACTTGGGATGTAAGTTGGTCTGGTGTAATTTTTTGAATGGTGTTATTGTAAGTCATGAAGGGTACGGTACTGCCACCCTTCTGCTATAAATTAATTATTTCCACCCGATGGAATAGTGTGGAAGGCGACCAGTGAGATGCTTGAAGAAATGATTGGGATGCAGAGAGAGCATTGGAAACCGTGGATGCTGCTCAGCACGCTTCTCTGTCTGTTCACTCGTTTGCCCGCCGGGATTCAGGGATGATTCTCACAGTTTGTTCATCTTCACCATTCATGTTTGCCGTCCGCCTTTTCCGCCATCCATTCATTTGCTCATTCACATGCACTTTATTTCCGCCGTTCACCGCTTGAATATTCGTTCGCGTTGTTCGCAGTTCACCGCCCATTTGTTGTTCGTCCTCTTATCTGCAACATGTTTTTACTGGAACCTGTATGACTATGGGCAGGGTTCCCAATAGTCCGACCGGTCAGGTCTTGGAGGCAGGACCGGACTGGCCAGTCCTGAGCGATGCCGTGACTGGACTCGACTAACTCGGATGGTCCGGTCCGGTCTGGACTGGTCCCAGACCGGTCTTTATAAAGTGTTGCGTAGTCATGTAATATCACTCATCTAATGCTCCCAAAAAAATTGATACTCATGAATCTTGCCCCTAATCTAAGCGAGGCGCTATTTCCATTATGATTCTCCTGAGACTCTGCAGTATAACCCACGAAAACAATGGGTTTAATCAAGAAAGTTTTTATTTGAACGTCATAAACTGTGATAAGAATAGTAAAAAGCAAAATATTATGCTAATTCGGCCAATGGGCCATGAATATCCAATTACTTGGCGGGCCTGGTCAGACCAGTCCTAGCCTAGTCAGTCCCATAATCCGGACCGTCCAAGTCGGTCTAATTTCCACCATTAGACTAGACTTGACTTCCGACCGGACTAGCGGTCCAGTCCAGTCTTCCGCGGACCATTCGGAACCCTGACTATGGGGGAGTTCAAAGAGACTATGCAGAGCAGAAGGAAAGTGGGAGGCTGCGGCACAGTGGGAATCTTTGTAGCATTTGTCTTTCTTTTATTAGCCTGATTGTTTCCAGTGGGAATAGAGACTTGTGTGGCGGAGGTTGGAAGCTAGTGGGCAAGTGTGGTGATCGGTGGAAAGATTGAGGATGATCTGAATTTCACCCCAAACTCAGAAAAGACCTCTGCTCTTACCACTCCAATCAGAAGGACTCCTGGGAGCATCTCCAAGAAATACTCTACTCCTACACATATGAGGTTAGATAATCCCTCACCTTGTCCAGATAATTGGCTAAAATTTCTCCAGAAAGGAGTAGTGAAGAAACCTCTATTCTTTACTCCTCTTTCAACTCGTACCTTGTCCCCGAGCACTCAAGAATTGGATGATTTTACCTTTGCTGAGATCAATAGAATGTGTTCGATTTTGGGAAGCACGGCGGGAGTTGTAAGACTCCGAAGTTGAACAATCGCTTGAGGAATATCGGTGACTTATGATAGATCTGTTGTGATAGTGGAAGGCTCATTCTTCATACTCTCCTTCACTATGGGCGATATCCCGACTCTTAAATACACAGAAGATGACAGAGTGTCACAAACCAAAGAGGTAGCAACATGAATACAACTACGACACGTATTACCAATAAGGGACAACTGTACTTCGGGAGTAAGTGACAAGAATAACTAAAGTGATGCAATTCTGACAGTAAGAGAAGAGATTGCAATAATGACTAGCGAGCCTAATCTAGAAAGGTACCACGTCACCCTCAATTTCTAACAGAATGAAAGTCACGGATCTCCACCAAGCATATTCTCTTCTTCGGGAGGCTATTAAATCTGATCGTGTAAGTCCCTCACAAGCCTTTGGATTGTTAGATTCAGAGTTCAGCACCCCCAGTCCTCAAGGTGTTTAATAGCATTTCTCAGTCACATTTGGAGAATTAATAGAGGGGTGAAAACATTATCAATTCTCAATTATCAACACCAATAATACCTCCAACTCTAGTTACTAAGAATCTATGCTTTTAAACAGCTGCCGCGGGTAGCTATCTTCATCAGTGTCCTCTCTGAACCGTGACAGCTCAACCGCAGTTGTATCGTAGATCCATTTAACGACGTCGCGGAAGGCAGTTTCTTTTCGAAAGTTTGACCGCAGGCGGCGATCGGTAAGGACTGTAGCACGTTTGTTCATAGCAGATACGAGTAGCTTGTATCCTAATAGAGGTCTTAGTTAAAAATAAAAATAGTTGTAGGGAAGTACTCATAATTTCCTGACGTTTGTGAACACAGCTGCTATTGCATACCACCGAAATCTTGAGGCTCCAGCAGATTTCTTGCCCATATGAAATAGCGGTCGTGTTCACAAACGTCCGAAAATTATGAGTAAAGAAATAATAAGCCATACCAATGAGTGTCTCGGCCACATGCCAGGCAGTGTTCCCAAGCGTCCAGTCCGTCCGTCTTTCGCCTAGGACGGGACGGACGCCGAGTTTGAGACCTCTGCCCGGGACGGACACCCAGTTGCAGTCCGTCCTGACCTATGCCCGGGACGGACGGCCGGGCCGTATAGGTGTCTTAGATTATGTTTCATTATCAAATTTCATTAGCATTAGGTTAGTGTTATTAAGAAGTGAAACATTTTTATTCCAATGTAGAGAAGCTTAGGCTCTACTATCAGGTATCATATGTTGCTGGAAGGTAAGGCAGAAGGTTTAGTGAGTACAAATTCTGAGACCAAGGGAGGCGGACTCTACTTTATCGCTAGGATTTCTCAAAATAGTTAATCATCGTCTCTCAGGTCTGTATTTATTTACCCAGGCAGAGGTGTGGAGAGACCACGCAGCCTATAGGAAATGGGTTAGGCGATATGAATTCCAACAGGGCCGAGAAGGTAGTGATGGGGGTATGCGGGAAGCAGCCAGGGCCTACAAGGGACACCATTCCTTACTCAAGACTGTAGGTACCTACAGGTGACGCGTGTCATTACTCATGATGGTCGGGCCCTGCCGGATGTTACCATTGTCAAAAAGACTGCAGGGCCCACCCGTCGACCTGCGGTCCTGCGGTGCTTACAAAAGACGGACGCCGTTACCGGCCGTCCTTACCCACCCTGCCCGGGACGGACAGGACTATAGGACGGGACAGTTGGGAACACTGATGCCCAGAGAGACCGTAAAGACTTAAAAAGCTCTCCTTACATTTGAGTAAGTGATGCCTGAGGAGGCAGAAATCTAGGAAGACATCGCCCGCGTGGGCTTTCTTGTTGCCGGAATCACTGGAAGGACCATATTCCTCTTCTGGTGCCCCCTGACTCCATTCAAAGGCAGCAAAAAATCGCTTCCGAATATCAACCGCTGTTTCTTTGAGAGGGCGTAAAATCGTAACGTCGCAGGTCAGCGCTCTCATCTCCGCTATGAGGGCTTTGGTCTCAGCTTTTAAAGCATCAGTTTCTGCTTTTCGAGCTTCGGTCTCGGCTTTAAGAGCATTTTCTGTGTCTTGTAGGGATCGGAGGAGTGATTGGCCGCGCTTGTTTGCATAGGCGGTCTTTGGATTGGCTGAGGTTCTAACTCGGATTGGAGATACTGATCGAGCTTGTAAAGACAAAGACCTCTTCATTCTCGCTAGCTCTTGCCTGGAATCTGCGTCGCCATCGACCTCCGTATAAACGAGCCCTATTGCCATCTAGATAATTAACAAGTTGAATAAGAAATGAAGGAAGACGGAGGAAAAGGTGGAAGAGAACAATATTTATTCTCAGGGGAAGGATAAGCTGACTAAGCAATATCGACGTAATAGTATAGGTGATCTTGAAAGCTACCCTCTATTACTGTAAAAGCAGGGCCAATGGATATCACAGTTATCACACTTGGGGCCGGGTCTGATAAGAAAATTTTAGCGAGCGCTCCCCCCACAAAAATTTTCCTATCAGACCCACATGACTGTTATATCAATCAGCCGCACTTGTACATCTGGTATTGCGGTTTCATGGTGTAGTTGGTTCTACACCATGAAACAGCTTAAGAAATGATCAACCCCCCCCCCTCCAAACGTGAATGGGGAGGTGATGAGTTAGTAATTGGTTGGACACCACATTTGCCATTGAACAACAAGCCACTTCTCCCCTCTAACCCTAACTTAGGATCACTCCATGGGGTGAGCTTCATAAATAAGAACACTTCCAACCTTTCAATTTGTGATGCTTTGCATGGCTCTGGGTGCCCCAATTTTCGCTTCCAGAACTGGAACCTCACTAGCTTAACACACATCAGCAGTCCCCAGCTCAAGTTCGAGACTAGGTGATATCAACTTTTCTCACCTCCAGGACCTTGTTATTACTCTTACTCTCGGGTCAAGGTGTAAAAACTTTAAAATCGGACCTAGTGTGAGGGCCTTAAATACTGACTTCAATCATACTCTTATTCCTTTATCAGGGTGCGATTCTGTAGCTTTACTCCTTATGTGTAATTTTACTCAGACTGATTACAAGATATTTGAGAACCTGCTTGAGTATAATCTACTAAAGGCTTTGGGCTTAAGAAGAACGATATCTGCTGGGGGTTTCATCGATTCTGGATGAGAGGGGGACAAGTTATAGGAATACTATTATTAACAACTCTAAACAAGGTCTAACTGCACACACCCTTTATTACAACTTTTTCTTGTTTCTAGGGTTACCATCGCCATCCCCATATCATGAAAGCTGAATCGAGCAAACAAGGATAATAAATTATATTGAACCCCTAATCCTCCTTGTTTTAACCTGTCACATTCTCTGACCACTGCCGCAATTTCCTACCCCTAACTGAACCACATACTCAGGCGAGTGCATTCTCACCTGTGCCGCCACTCCTCCTTCGACTGGAATAGGTCTCATGGCCTCCTTGAGTTTGCTTATAGAGTGTGCTTGTACTTCGCGGTATGGTGGCCTATCTCTTTCACAAAATAAATCTTGCCAATCACGGCAGCCATATTGGTGACAGGTTAAGCCTGCTTGGTAAAAGTGGGCCTCGACCTCATGGACGCTGTGAAAACCAACCTGAATCTTTTTAGCTGGTGGTTGTTCCCTGAATCAAGCATCCTCCTCATGCATCCAGGCGGGAGTGTCGCACTCATGGGGTATTACTTGTTATGAATTTTGCAACCGTTCAGTTGGATGTGGACTTGAGACAAACTTCCTTATCCTACCCAAGCCTACCCCAAGCACTCAGCCACATTATTCCAAATTTCCGTGATTGGTTATTTTAGGTTTCCCTTACCAATAGGCCCGGTCAGAAACAATCCCATCAATCATGTCACGAGAAGTGGATTGGATTCATTATTTCTGGGGACTTGACCAATTGAATCTATCCAAGCGATGCAACACTGGTGATACTTGTAATACAAAAGTATGTAGTCGGTCACAAGAGATTAGACTCAGGCTAGCTGTATGCCAGATCTGCAGTGCCAGGATAATAACGTTATTGAAAAATCATCAACTATGTCAGAAACCAGCAAGGACAATTGGAAAGGGTGAAGGTTACGCTTCCGCATTACGTTGCCAATGACACTCGTATTCTCAGGGTAGTTAGTCATACCACGGACTCGCAATAGTAAGGTAGATATATGGAGGAGTAGTTGTGCTTACAGCGCGGCACCCTCCTTCACCTGTAAACAATCCAACCACTAACTGACCACTCTCCTATTTACCATTTCTTTTCCAACTTGCAATTTCTTTACAAATCCAATGACTTCTAAAATTTGGTGTACGTCCCCGGCCTGATTGGAGTCCTGCAGTGCTAAAGTTACTAACTTAGTCCTAATACTTTGCCCAGCTCTCTTGAATGCGCATGCTGGGCTATTTTCTGTGTTGGCTGCTGGATAGGGCGTGGGAGCAATGTGGTTTCTCGACTCACACCTTCAGCGAAAGGAGAACCGGTCCCTTTAGCAATGCTAGGACATCCAGCATCGCCAGGAACGGAGGAACTACTAGCTCCGCGAGGAGATTCGGCCAGCGGACCACCTCCACGAGACTGGGGAGAAGGTAGAGCCCTTGGAGGGTCATTCAAGAGTGGTTGCCTGCGGGGGACCACCAACTGCTCCTGGTGGCAAGGGAGACGGGAGAGGGCCGAGGGCTGGGGGCCTGGGGTAAGGTGCTGTGCGAGCAGGGGGGGTGACGTTTAGGGGTCAGCTTTGGTACCCATTCTTTTTAATTTTTTATTGTTAATGAGAACCATGGTGAATTGCCCACTTCGGTTTCGTAAGCGTGTGGCATGGCGTGTTGGAAATCACCCCTTTTTAGCTGCTCACCATATATCAGTTTACAGTTATCATTACTTAGCAGAATGGAGGACAGCCCTGACCCTAACATACAGGAACGACTTTCTGCGTCTTTTCTCAGAGAGCAGCATAACCGCAGCATAACCGCAGTCCGCATAACCGCACACATAACTGCTGTCACACAACCGCTGTCCGCCCAAATCCACTGCCCGCACAACTCCCACTCGCATTCTCAGTGCTCCACATGCTTGCCCGATATCTAATTCCCTTTGTCAGCTTCCTACATATTTTTGAATTACCCTGCGTATTTAGGCAAATATTCTTATTGTTGCGACTGTTGTGTTCTGGCAATAATATTGGAAAAAAAACACCAGACCTTACTAAGAGAGGCGAGTCCAACATCCTAGCACAGGGATCGTTGATTCGAGCTCTTACAGTACGGTACCTCCTATAGGCCCTTGCCCCCCACCATTTTAGTGATCTTATAACCCCGATTCGCTCGTATCAATAACATGTACTGTAGGCATGGGTTAGGGCTTTATTTTTTACGGGTATTTGGATTGAAAGGCTTTCTACTCACACGGGTGCAAGCTATCACAATCCCTGATAAAGGGGGTTGTCGGACAACCGAAACACAAATGTCATATTAGAGGATTGATTTTAATTCGTAGTAGTCACAGTAAAACATCCCTATTGCAGTCCTGTGCCACAACCCCCACTGCACCGAATGCTAACAAACAATATGAAGAGAATAAAAAAACGTGAGGGCTCCAATCCCACAAATGCCAGAACCACCACAACCTGCATCCCGACAGCGGTGAGAAAGCTGGATGGCACCTGGGTCTTAGGGCTACCCGCATGGTGGCTAGATGTTCTCCTCCAGCCTGGCACGGATATTGTTCCTTGCGAGTTGTATCTGCCGAAACTCCCTTTCTCGGTTGCGGTGTTTCTCTGCCTCGGCCGCGTCGGCAAGACACATTCGTTTTGTGTTGGCAGCCACCGCCCAACAACCGCTACCACTTGCGGTGGCAATCAGAAGTAGTTCTTTAGCCCTGGGGGAGACTGAAAAATATTATGACAAGCAGTTAGTAATGAGGGTTATTTCTAGACAGTAGGATTTATGGAACAAACCAATTGCGCGGAACATCGTGTATTTGGTGTATGATGAAGAGTATGATGGTGATGGGTGTATGGTGAAGAGGGTGTATGATGAAGAGGGGTGTGAGTTGTTTGTGGTTCGGATGTTTGGAAGGTAAAGCGGGAGAGGGCTCGTTTAAATAGTATTCAATGCTCTGTGCTCGGTTACCCGGTTATCACGTGTCCTCTGTCAGAAGCTGACCTTCAAGAGGAACAGATGGCAGAGTCACGACACAACCATATTCTCGGCCAATCAGAAATACTATAGATGAATTGAGCTACAAGTATGGCTTCAGAGGAAGATGTTGAAGGGAGTTTTGAACAATAGAAGAGGTATCGGTTCTTCCAATTCGCGCTGGTTTGAAGTATACTAAACAGAGGGAATGGAGTGGTACGGTATAGTTTAACTTGAGGTTGCTACATGCGAATCTACCACAATTCCCGGATACCGGTATCTATAACTCGAAATAATTAGCTAGCTACTGACTGATTTCGAGTGATTGTACCTGGCTGCCAATTTTACTGACTCGGACCGCCCGGGCGATAGTAATCCGGTTTCCTAATGTAGTTAGTTCTTCACCAGGGTGTGGGGGGTGAAAAACATGGACTTCTCACCTACTAAACCCAACCTAGCCACTATTCACACACACATCCTCCCACAGGACTGCTGCTCTACTTTGCTCATTCCCGGAAACCCAGTAAATTTACATTCTGCCAGAGCCTAAAGGCAAACCCGAACGTTAGAAGCCAATAGATAGTATAGAGGAAATCCGAATCTTAGTATTAGAGGTCACACAGCATGTTCACAAAAAATCACAGTGGACTAATGATACTGTCTAGAAAAATATTTGAGGCTAGGGAAACTGCTCCGAAGCAGATGGATAGTGCTCTGCTCATTGGGTTTTTTCAGCGATGGATTCGGATGCCCTATGAGAGGGCACAGCATCTATTACCAGCGCCACTCCTTCCTCATGCTGATAAAGCTTTATTCGTCAGGATCCCAAAATATCACTTGAAAAACACTTATTTTCCGAGCCACGCATGGAAAGGGACAATGGGTCAACTTCAGCCGGGGTAGACGACAGCGGGCTCGTGCAGGCGAAGCGTGGGAATATACGGAGGTATAGCCCCTAAGTAAGGTATATTTTACTACAGACTGGTGTTCCGCTAGTGGGCGTCAGAGAATGAATAGGGTAGCCACCATACCCAATTAGGTAGTCGTCATACCCAATTACATGCTCCGGCCTACGCTAACCAAACCCTATTACTAGGAAAATATACAATATTTAGGGGTTATACCTCCGTATATCGAAAACCGGTCAAGTTTACCTCGTTATATTATAGAACAATCCATAGGAGAGAAACCCATCAAAGACATTTCAATCCCTGCCCTGCCGGAAGATCACCATAGCCACCATCTCTAGCCAGATCCCATCTTCAATAGCACGTGCTGGCAAACTCTCCTTAAGGGCGAGAACCACAAACACACTGGTAATCCACCCCCGGTGCTCATGTAAGGTGTTCGCCAGGTGCTAATCACGTATCGATAGGTGTGCGATAGTTGACAGGTGGCCAGCTCTTCAGAGAGGAGGCGAGAGCTGTATCCACTAAAGGAGGCTTCAGTGGTGTACTGGAGAAACTAAAGAGTAACCGTTCAACCAAGTATATTGAAATACTGTCTGTCGAAGTCTGTCCTTTCCATCGTGGAATAGGACGGTCTTTAAATACACAAATCTTTTTATGTCTAGTATGCACAAAAATAAACAAAGATATCAAGCGATACACTTTGGTAAAACAATATAAGTATCAAATAGATACTTAAAACAAATCATAAAATAAACTAAGTATCAAAACGATTCTTCAAACAAACCAAGTATTAAAGCGATACATAAAACAAAACATAAAACAAACTAAGTACCAAAATGATACTTCAAACAAACCAAGTATCAAAGCGATACTTAAAACAAAACATAAAACAAAATCCTTAACCGTGTACTACTACCGGTTACATTCCCAAAGCAAAACAACTGTTTAAACAAAATCAAGCCTAATAATCCTGAAAATTAGAGTCCTCAGAAGTCTCTAAAAACTCAATTTCTGCTAACATCTAATTATTGGCATTGAGACACCAAACACAAGTAGAATTCCCAACATAACTGCGGGATTCAAAGAAAGACAAATCACAATAGTCATAAATACCAGATTCGCGATCAGCCTCTACCCATGCTTCAATGCAATCAGGACAGTAGTCTACCCAAAGGATAGCGAAATAATCTTCCAGTTGGATAACATCGTGGTTCAACAACAGTCCAATAAGCTGTGATTGCTACCTCACATTGATCTCCTTATAGTTTAATATTATTAAGGTATTAAGATGGTGGTGTTTTAGATGAAATCATCAAGAGCCTGTGCCATGGTTTGGTTGTCTTCATCTCTGCTCTCAAATTTGGACTCAAAGTGCAGGGCCCAGAAACCATCTCCGGCTTCGAGTTCTCGGTGCTATCGCTCGGTTTCTGGTAGAGTTGGAGACCAGCACATAGCAATATAGTTGATAGTTGGTGGCAGGAAGCTATCGGGCATGTTTGCTTCCCACCATTCATTTACCATTTCCGTAGCGTGCTCCAGTCCTTCTAGCAGTTCCCAACTGTTCTCACTTGTAGGGTATTCTTTCTATTTGATGAGGAACTGATCATTTCCATGCCAAAGCCTGTGGTCTCTGATTTCTACAACTTCCCATTCTTCTTTCTTGTGGATGGTGATAGGAGCAGGGCGAGAGTGGATTCGTCCTGGGAACTTGGAGTTATCATTAGGGTAGAATTGTTTGACTGAGAGGGCATGGAAAACAGCAGTAGGGCGGCAGTACATGTGACTATCCATCTGAATAGTGTAATTTTCAGTGTGCTTATCGAAGGCTAAGACCTTAAAGGGTTCTTTCCAGTGTGGTTGTAGCTTCTTACTTCGTCTAGAGGTGGTGATGAATAAGCTTCCATTGACTATGATCATATCACTGACAGGGAGAGGTACCTGCTTGCGTATTCACTTCTGGGCAGTAGTAGTGCTTCGGAATCGTCGAGGATTGACAGCTTGGAAGGTGTTATTGGATATTGCTTGGTGCTGGTTGAGTTGATCATCGGAGTCGGGCATTGAAGAGTTCTTAAAATGAGGGGTAGGTAGGAGGGGGTATTGTCGGCCGAAGACTACTTTTTATGGTGACATGCCAAGTGTCTCAGAGTACCGGACAGTGATGTATTCTGCAACCTCGACGAGGGCTGGCTCCCAGTAGATTTGTCGCTTATTGATTAAGTTGTGGATTCCAGTCTTCACTTCTCCGATCTTTCATTCAGCTTGTCCATTGGTTTCCTGGTGTCCAGGAGGGGCCATGATTTGGTTGATCCAAAGAGAGGTGAGCGTCTGTTTCCAGAATTGGTAGGTAAACTGGGAGTTGGCATCACTGACAATCGAGTTTGGGTATCCATGTGGTTTAAAGAGATTTTTTTGTAAGCTATTCCAGGCTTCCTTAGAGGTATTGGTAGTCTTCATGGGCAGTAACCATTTGTATATAGAGAAACAGTCCACAGCTACCAAGGTATTATCATACCCAGTGGATTAGTTGAATGGTCTGCCAAAGTCAATGGTAAAGGAGTTGAAAACCTCGAAGGGTAGTTGGAGGGTTTGGGCTCCTCCTTCAGGCAACTGAGTACACTCTTTATTCGCCTGCCAGAGATCATATTGCCTAACGAAATCCCGGAAGTCTTGTCAGATTTCAGGGCAATAAATAAATTCACAGGCCAAGTGGAGGTTTCGGTCTGCACTGTAATGGCCCTTGTTGTGGATTTCGGAAATATCATATTCCTTGATTGTTGTGCCATTGAACATGTAGCCCTTCAGCATGTATAGGCATTGGTAGCCGTATCGCGTAGCAGTATAGACCATTCCATCAGATACTGGATAGGGTGCTAGGTCCCCAAGCTTGTTGCTGTCCAAGGTTTTAAAATAAATCAGATCATGACGGTATCCCTTGATCAGCTGGCTCCTAAAGGAGGTACTAAGTTCATTTGTTGTAGCCGGATATCGTGTTCATCCTCGATAAGAGATCTCCTGGTTGGTTCGATGGGTTCTTCTTTTTCGTCAATGGTTTCATATAGCTGCCAGCGATGTTTAGGAATAGTAGGAGGCATGACAGAAATGATAGTTTCATTATTAAAAACCCAGAGGGATCCACCATAAAGAGGTTATAAGACTATAGGAGTTGTAGAGGCAGGGGGTATAAAGCATGGTGTATAGAGGAAGGTTGCTACTTCCTCGAGCTGTGCTATTCGTTCAAGTTACTCTAGGTCTTGGTGTCTTCTTGGAGCTGGCTCTCCAAGTGTGGTAGGTGATTGGATTGCAGGCATTTTCCATAGTCCTGTAGGTCTATTGCCCAACTTAATCTCAGTTTGGTGAAAGGGACTTGTATCTTCATAACAGTGAGACCAATGGAGGGTGCTATGTTCAAGGTCTTGAGGTGGCATACTGCGGAGGGTGCAATTATTTTTCCATTCATCTTTAAGATCTTAGCCTCGCTCTGTTCCTGCCGCAGGTGTAACGGGGGCTCCCTCTGGGAAGATGGATCCCGAGGTTGCGACCGCACCGAAGTATTCTTTCAGAAGTAAGATAAAGATAATCAACAGTAGAGTTGAAAAAATAAACGGTAAAACTTAATATCGTTAAGCCACAGCTTTACTCAATTAAGTCGTTGTCTCGAGAGATAGTTGATTGCCAGAGTAGAGGAGAACTCGCAGATACTTAAGTAGGTTTTGGTATGCTGCCAGTTACTCCCCATCACTACCCTGCGTTCGTGAGAACCCAACTCCCGTGGGCTGTCTAGCCAACCTCTACGGGTCGGACCAACGATCCTCCGTAGCGAACTAGACCACTCGATGGTGTTCTAACATCTGCCCGATAGAAGTGTTTTAGCCGCTGCATCTCCAATGCAACCGCAGGAGTAAAAACTCTTCATATCGTGGTCATGCCAGTGGCGAGCTGTCATGCCCGTGCGGATACTATACCAACTATGGAACTCTCTACCCATATACACTTAGTCTTCTGCAAGCATTCGCGGCTCCTGAACATCTATCCGGTTCTACTCATTTCCATATCACTCCGGAAGATAGCCACGTAGCTCCCCCGATAGACCACTCCGGAGGTTGACTACCAATAGGCGCTACCCACAGTCAACCCTCCTAGAAGTAGGTCATATCGTGGCCCCAGACTAGTGTCTTAGAGTCCTTAACGATTCTCCAATACTATTACACTTTCGGGGCAACAGACTTCGGTTACCTCGCCTACTGGCCTCCGGTAACCTCACATACTACTTCTAACTTTAAAGTGGTATTACTCCGTCAGTTCTGGTCCGTTTTACACGAAACCACCTGGAGGCCATTCTCCAGGTTCTCCTCTGTCCCCTCATTTATCCTGCGGACAGCTTCCGGTCGGACGGACGGCAGTGACGTATACGGTGTTATGGAAGCATCTCCACCTGGAGACTTTTGCTAGACTTACAGCAACTCTTTAGGCTGTAGCCCATGACGCCAGGGACTTATAACGGGGCCGGAGGGGGGTGTTAGCCACCACACCTCCAAGTTACAGCTTGTTCGGAGCTCAACTGGTTGTGCCGGAGTGATCCGCACAACCTGAGATTCGAACACCCTATGTAGTTTCGCGTGACAAACAATCTAGTCACTTCCCCCGAAGTCCTGCGTAACAAGTTACTTTCAAGGTAGGGTAACTTGGCTCCATAGCAGGGTAACCCTTAGCCCATGGCAGGGTAACCCTAGTCCGAAGGTAGGGTAACTGTACCCCGAGTTACCCTACAGAGTAGGGTAACTTTACCTGGACTCTCCGTCGAGTAATTCAGGGTAACTCCCAAATTGACTACTTGGGTTACCCTACAGAGTAGGGTAACCCCCAACCATTACTAGGACCTATGTACCTTTGGTATGGCCTAGCATGCCCGACTGAGGTACCTAACCACCGGTACCTCCACCCGGTAGACCTAAGTCTACCGCCAGCCCTACCGCGGTAGTCTCTTGACTCCGGTATGGGTGTAGGTTTGGCTACTTGTAATAGTACTCAGTGGAGTCTCGTTACATCACTCCCCTCTTCTATAAGGCTCGACCCGAGCCGATCTAACGACGTCTTTTATTTCCGCTACTCGGTATATCTACAACCCTATGGTCCCTAGGTTTAGATGGATACCTTTTGTGGAAATCGCTTAAGGCTTGTATACCGGTTCCTTCCAGCATCTCAAACGGCTCCCAAGAATTTTCTTCAGGTCCATAGCCATCCCACGATATCAGGTACTGGACAAACCGATGAGGGAACTTCTGTTTAACTCCTCCATACCACCGGCTGTCTAACACTCCCGAGATAACATAACTTGGCTCGTCTTCCACTATGTCAGGGATAGGGATATCTTTAACCCTTCTCCCGGTCTGATCCTCTCGGTAGGGCTCTAATAACCCAACGTTGAATACCGGGTGGATAGACCAACGCGCAGGCAACTGGAGTTCATATGCCCTAGTACCAACACGTCGCTTGACCACAAAGGGACCAAACATTCGGTGGTCTAGTTTCTCCATAGGCCTCTTTGTACGGATATTCTTGCGATTCAGCATTACCCGATCAGCCTTTATAGCTCTGCCCTCTTCGACATCTTCTAGTGTGGCATATTCTGGAGATGGTAATCGTTTCTTGTCATGCCATTTCCGTTGCCTCTCTTGAGCACTTTGTAATGTTTCCCGTATGTCTTGCCATGTACCCTCCCAATCCTTTACTAACAGCTCCGTACTTGGATGAATCCCCTTATTGTCAGGAACAATTCCAGACCAGTTTGTCCTCGGAGAAAATCCATAGTTAATCTCAAAAGGAGATAACCTGGTTGACTCGGAGGTGGATGTATTATAGGCATACTCCGCTAACGGTAGTAGCGAAACCCAATCATCCTGCTGGTAGGTACAATAACTCCTTAGGTATTATTCCAGTGTCTGGTTCACCCGCTCAGTCTGGCCGTCGGTCTCGGGATGGAACGCGGTAGAGACATTGAGCTTTACCTCAAGTAGTCCCATTAAGCTAACCCAAAATTTTGAAGTGAATCGAGTATCTCGGTCAGAGATAATTGATTCTGGGAGTCCATGCAGTCTCCAGATCTCTTTGAGAAATATAAGAGCAAGTTCCTTGATAGGTACCTCCGTAGCGAGGGGGATGAAATGTGCCATTTTTGAAAACCTATCAACAATGACCCAGATCTTCGTATAACCCTCGGATTCTGGTAACGCCACAATGAAGTCCATTGATATTGCGTTCCATGGCCTCATAGGAACATCTATAGGTTCTAAGAGCCCAAACTTCTTATGTCTAACTGTCTTTACCCTTTGACAGACATCGCATGACCGAACATAGTCTTCGATGTAGGCCTCCATCTTAGGCCAGTAGAAGTTGGCTTTAACCTTCCCTATTGTCTTATAAGTCCCGAAGTGTCCAGCTAGACGGGAATCATGTTCCGCTTGCATGATCCGTTCCTTTAGCCCTTGATCCTCCGGTATGTACCAACGCCCCTTATAAAGGAGGAAGTCCTTCTCTATTGAGAAATTAGGGTCAACCTTATTGTCCTTTTGGACAATGGACTTGTAAATACTTTGATAAGTATTGTCCTTTGCTATAGCGACCTTCATGTCATCAAGCATTCCGGACTTCAACCGGAAGCCTTGGCACAGTTGCAACAACTGTGGTCGCAAGATGTCCCGCTCCTGACTATCCAAATACTGTCCCGGACGGAAAAACATCTGTTCCTGACCCAATTTCGCAGAATTACTCCCCCCTTCAGGGCGGTACTCCGAACGCCTCGATAATGCATCAGCCTTTCCATTAAGGCGCCCTTCCCGATAGACAACCTTAAAATTAAATGGTTGTAGGAATTCCGCCCAGCGATGTTGCCTGCGATTCAGTATCTTAGTACTATTAAAGTACTCCAAATTCTTATGATCAGTATAAATAGTTATCTGATCCGATACTGAGCGCAAGAGATGATCCCATTCTTTGAATGCTGCAACAATTGCGGACATCTCTTTATCATGCACATCATAATTTATCTCAGCTGGCGAGAATTTCCGACTATGGTAGGCTATCGGATGCCATCTACCATCTTCACATAACTGTGAGAGTATGGCTCCCAATGCAAAATCACTTGCGTCGGTTTCCAACTTGGTTAACCGTTCCGGATCAAAGTGGGCTAGAATGGGGCTTGCAATGAACATCGCCTTCAGGCGACTAAAGGCTTCATCGTGCCTTGGACCCCATTCCCATTTGGTATCCTTCTTCGTTAAGTCAGTTAACGGCTTTGTTATCTTACTAAAGCCCTCTATAAACCGACGGTAGAAGTTTGCAAATCCCAAAAAGCTTTGAACGTCAACAACTGTCTTTGGTGGAGTCCAAACTTCAATTGACTTCACCTTTTCCGTGGTCATCATAATACCACGATCGGATATACGGTATCCCAAGAATTCTACCTCTCTTTGATGGAATGTAGATTTCTTAATGCTTACACAAAGCCTAGCCTTGCGCAGTCTTTCCATAACTCGCCTAACGAGTGAGACATGTTCTTCGATGGTCTCTGAGTATATTAGGATGTCATCTATATAGGCGATGACTCCTTCGTCTAATAAATCATGAAAGATTTTATTTATCATACTCTGGAAAGTAGATGGGGCGTTACATAGCCCAAACGGCATTACCGTATATTCATACAACCCATAACGACAGCGGAAAGCTGTCTTCCATTCTTCTCCTTCTGCCATTCGGAGGAGATAATAGCCATTCTTCAAGTCCAACTTAGTGAAGACAGTGGCTTTTCCAAGTCTATCACGCAGCTCATTCATCAGTGGTAAAGGATATTTATTCTTCACCGTAATCTTGTTAAGCCCTCGGTAATCAATACATAACCTCAATGACCCATCAGGTTTGGGTACAAAGAGAATTGGGGCTGCGGCAGGGGAACTAGATCTCCGTATCTTTCCCGTTGCCAGCATCTCATTGAGATACTCCCTCAGAATCTTGAGCTCGTTTTCAGACAATGGATATATAGGACCAAAGGGAGGTGCTGTCTCAGGCATTAACTCGATCTTGTGATCATACTCTGAGTGCTCTGGTAACGCATCTATCCTTTGTTGGCTAAATATATCGCCATAGTCCTTATATTCGGGGAGGAGACTTAGGGCAATGTCTTTCCCGTCTTCTCCTGTGAACTGGGCATATCCAAGAAGATATACCTGAGCTTGGTCTTCTGCCAATAGCTCTTCTTCGGTTATAAATTCTAACCGTCTCTGGCCCACAAGGCATCTAGCCTTACACAATACAGACCTCCAAGTGAAGCTGCGTGTTTCCCAGTCTATGTCGGGATTATGTTCATGGAGCCATGACATTGGAAGATAACCATCAATCTTCTTGTCGGACATGTCCGCCAGTTCAAATCTCATGTCATTGACATGATCGCCAATACGCATCTTCAGGGTCTTAGTGTAATGAAGCCCTGAGTTAGGAATGTCATTCCCGCTAGCATCCTTTATTGGAGCAGCAACCTTTCTCCGCACACAAGGAACTTGTGTTTCCTTAGCCCATCGTGTGCTAAGCACTGCGCCAGTAGCGCCACTATCCAACAATAACACAGCCTCGGCTGTACTGTCTCTCGCGCCACAACGCCATTCTAGTCTAACTCGAACTCGGATAGACTTTATATGTTTTGGGGGGCCTGAAAGCCGCGCCTTCTTTCTTGAGTTTTCTTTTAGAAGCATGTTTAACGGAGTCTCTTGCCTTTCGACACAAGAGTGGCCACAACGGGTCAAAATGTTAAGGTTTCAAATCACGGTATATCAATAGCTAGGGTGTTTACTATCACGCCAGCATGATTTCGGGTACTGAACCCTCCTCAGGTAAACTTGATAACAAAATTTCATTGCTCGAATCAAGGCCTGCTTGATGTGAAAAGAACTAGTCTAACAAAAGAAAACAATTTCGCTTCCAATACTAAGGAAATAATCCATCGAAGTAAGGAAATGATATATTCCCGCAGTAACATAACAAGAATACAAAGGAGAAATAAACCAAGACAAACACCCAAAGAGAATTCCCGTGCTGACCCAAATCCTCCACCTGCCTCGTTCCTTCGCAGACCGCTGCGGCCCAGAACATCTAAGAGGCCTGGTCAGTCTATGTATTGACTGCAGGATTTCTCGGGGCATGCTTACTCTCGGAGCCCTTCACATAACTTCCTAGAGTTATGTCAGTGTCTTGTTATTTCGCTGCAAGGAAAGGAACTTACCTATTCCTCAGCATCCGTATCAACCTCCATAATCTCGGGAGATGACTTTCGGATTTCCAATAACTTCTTTGAAGGTGGTGCTTCGATGCGACGGACTTTGTTGTTTGATGCTTCATTGACTTCTGCATCTTCAGCCTTCCTCTTTTTGGTTATCGCTTTAACCCCTTTGGCTGAACTAACAACAGGGTCGGTGGAGAAACATTTCCGCCAAAAGTGACCCGGTTTTCCACATCGTGTGCACTGCGACTCCTTCTTGCGCTTATCGATAAGCGTAGACGGGATATTCTTATGGGCATTAGCATGCTCAGAATTCCCTTGCTTCTGGGATGTACCCGCAGAAGATAAGGAGCGCCTAGGGTTGGGCTTACCCGAACCCTTTTCCTTCCGTTTCGGTTGTTTCCTCGAGGTTGACAACCTCTCCTCGCTCTTGCCCTGGTTATCACTTCGGCTTTTGGTAACAGTCTCGCTGAAAGTGATATTGTCCTGCAGTGCGTGGCCCGTCTTTCGCAGAAGGTCCATATATTCGGACACATCGGTAGGATGAGGGGTCTTCTGTGCCCAGACATTCCGTAGTTGGGATGTCATTGTCATCCGGATCTTGTCTTTGATCATTGTAGGGTCCGAATACCCCAACTGAACGATCAGATCCATTACCGAGTCTAAGAACTGGTCTACTTGCCCAGGCTTCATCTGCAATTTCGTCCACTCGCTAAGAGCGCGGTCCCGATCAACATGGGCACCGAAACTTGCCATTAGCCGTTTCCTAAATCCTTCCCACGTACGAAACTCATGGTTGGGATCAAACGGCATACCCACCCGGCGTGCACCGTCCTCGCTGACGTACCGGTGTAGGCCCATGTACCAAGTTTTAGCGGTATCTTGAAGAAGAGGGATAACCAAGCTGATTTTGTCCATATCTTCCGTGACTGATTCTCGGAAGTATTCGAACTTGATTTCCACATCGCTAATGAACCGCTGGGTATCGGTGGTATCTCCTTTGAAGGGAGTTACATCACCTAACTTCGCGGGCTTTCTTGGCTTTCCCCCTGAAGGAGTGGAGTTACCGGCTGGCTGACTAGCTCCAGCTGCCCCACTCATCTGCAAGAAAGCTCGTAGCAACCTTCGTGCTCCGCGGTCATAGCGTCTCTTCTTTTTCTCGCTCCAGTTTGGCTTCCGCCTCCCCAGAAACTCAGAGAAATCGGGTATGGAGTCGGCATCATCGTCATCACTGCTACTGGAGGAACTGGAATCACCCGGGTTTCCGCCAGCACCAACGTTTCCGCCAGGCGGGAGTTGATCTCCGCCGCCACCGGCATTTCTGCCAGGGCCTCCAGAGGGTCTATCATACCCGTCAAAGGAGTCCTCCCTTTCCCCTTGTCTGTCCTCTTGGGGAACCACCCCCGAACGAGACAAAGGCATTGGAGGTGGGTCAGGTAATGGAATAGCTCCAGAAGCACTCGGAGTTACCCCATACCGACCCTGAACAAACTGCTGGAATTCCAGACAGCTTTCCGGCATTGCCGGAGGTCCCACGTGCAACCGTGAACCACAATAAGAACATTTGGGCTTTTTCATCTTCGAACCTACTTCCTCAGGCTTCCGGTACACTTGACTCGAACGACTGTTAGGACAGTTGAGTGCATGTGTAGCCTTTGGAAAGTGAGGTCCTCCCACGACCGTACAACCAGTGTAACAGAAGGCCGTAACCCCCGGCGACAAAGGCCTTCGGACCCGTTCTTTCTCCGGAGCACCCCACATACCCCATTCACCCCCGGACTTGTTATATTGTCCTTGCCTAAGTTTGTCAAAAAACTCATTTGCATCAGTAGGTTTCCTGGGCGCACCAGGTAACTTAGGCATGGAAGGCATGGGAGGCAGGGGAGCAGGTTCAATGATAACAGGAGCTTGTCCTGGCTTTGGGAGAGGTGTATTCACAGCCGCCTGGTAAGGTCGGTCTGGCACAGGGACATTGGTAGAGGGTGTCGGGGTATCAGTGACTCCTGTCAAGTCTACCTGATCCCGACCAGGTTGCGGAGGTGGAGGAGGGACTCTGGACTTATCCACCCTATGACCACTATCGCCCGGACGAGAGCCTGTAGCAGGGCTAGGAGTCCGTCGGTTTCTCCTTTGAGATACCGGGGCGAGTGCTTCTTCGAGCTGTTCGTGGAAGGGGGAACGACGAGGAGAGACTAGAGCTCGTGGCTGTTGACCCGCTATCTGTACTCCTAATTCAGTCAAGTATGCCTGATATGAGGGATTGGTCAACATAGCGGTTAGGGTCTCCGCAAAGTTGACCGCGGGACGCTTCTCCATCGGAGGTGCCACTGTCATGATCGTATCATTGTCATGATCAATCTGATGCCCTGTACGGGCAGCCTCTTCCAGCGCCGCTATCCTCTTGGCTAGCGCACGTGTGTCACTAATTTGCCGTATGAACAACTTCTGTTGTTTCCGCATCCACTCCGTAGCCGCCGTAACCATCTCTATTTTAAACTTAGTCTGCGCCTGCTCATTCCAGTATTGCATCTGGCTTTGAGCTTCCTTCATCTGTTTTGTAACTTCAAGAAGGATGTAGGGTTCCATAACTTCCCTAGTAAAATCCGCAAGACTAAACCCTTGACCTTGCCTTTCTGGCACTACCGGAATCGCAAGCTTCTGCTGTGTAAACGATTCGAATAACCGCGCAGGGTCTTCGACCACAATTTCCTCGGCATCGTCGGGAAGGTCGATATTGGTAGCATTAAGGACAAGTTCAATGGGTTCCCAACCAAGGCCTTTGGCATCGGCAAATGCTTCACGCCGCATATGCCATTGGTGGGCTGCCGCCGCGGCAGGATCGAAGTGACCGGCTTGGTTCGACATAGTAATTTCCACCCGATGCTTCTGGTACCAGACCAGCGACTCGTACTCAAACTATGTCAATTCAAGGAGGTCAATACCAACAATTCTCAAGAGTAGGTAGAGTTAAGCGAGGTCTTCGCTTAACGATATACTGTAACGGGGGCTCCCTCTGGGAAGATGGATCCCGAGGATGCGACCGCACCGAAGTATTCTTTCAGAAATAAGATAAAGATAATCAACAGCAGAGCGTTGAAAAAATAAAACGGTAAAACTTAATATCGTTAAGCCACAGCTTTACTCAATTAAGTCCTGATCTCGAGAGGTAGTTGATTGCCAGAGTAGAGGAGAACTCGCATATACTTAAGTAGGTTTGGTATGCTGCCAGTTACTCCCCATCACTACTCTGCGTTCGCGAGCACCCAACTCCCGTGGGCTGTCTAGCCAACCTCTACGGGTCGGACCAACGATCCTCCGTAGCGAACTAGACCACTCGATGGTGTTCTAACATCTGCCCGATAGAAGTGTTTTAGCCGCTGCATCTCCAATGCAACCGCAGGAGTAAAAACTCTTCATATCGTGGTCATGCCAGTGGCGAGCTGTCATGCCCGTGCGGATACTATACCAACTATGGAACTCTCTACCCATATACACTTAGTCTTCTGCAAGCATTCGCGGCTCCTGAACATCTATCCGGTTCTACTCATTTCCATATCACTCCGGAAGATAGCCACGTAGCTCCCCCGATAGACCACTCCGGAGGTTGACTACCAATAGGCGCTACCCACAGTCAACCCTCCTAGAAGTAGGTCATATCGTGGCCCCAGACTAGTGTCTTAGAGTCCTTAACGATTCTCCAATACTATTACTCTTTCGGGGCAACGGACTTCGGTTACCTCGCCTACTGGCCTCCGGTAACCTCACATACTACTCTTGACTTCAAAGCAGTATTACTCCGTCAGTTTTGGTCCGTTTTACACGAAACCACCTGGAGGCTATTCTCCAGGTTCTCCTCTTCCCCCTCATATATCCTGCGGACAGCTTCCGGTCGGACGGACGGCGTGAGCGCATACGGAGTTACGGCAACATCTCCACTTGGAGACTTTGCTAGACTTACAGCAACTCTTCAGGCTGTAGCCCATGACGCTAGGGACTTATAACGGGGCCGGAGGGGGGTGTTAGCAACCACACCTCCAAGTTACAGCTTGTTCGGAGCTCAACTGGTTGTGCGGGAGTGATCCGCACAACCTGAGAATCGAACACCCTATGTAGTTTCGCGTGACAAACAATCTAGTAACTTCCCCCGAAGTCCTGCGTAACAAGTTACTTTCAAGGTAGGGTAACTTGACTCCATAGCAGGGTAACCCGTGGCCCAAGGCAGGGTAACCCTAGTCCGAAGGTAGGGTAACTGTACCCCGAGTTACCCTACAGAGTAGGGTAACTTTACCTGGACTCTCCGTCGAGTAATTCAGGGTAACTCCCAAATTGACTACTTGGGTTACCCTACAGAGTAGGGTAACCCCCAACCATTACTAGGACCTATGTACCTTTGGTATGGCCTAGCATGCCCGACTGAGGTACCTAACCACCGGTACCTCCACCCGGTAGACCTAAGTCTACCGCCAGCCCTACCGCGGTAGTCTCTTGACTCCGGTATGGGTGTAGGTTTGGCTACTTGTAATAGTACTCAGTGGAGTCTCGTTACACAAACTCTTCTGCCAGAGCACTAATGGAGAGTAGGGAAAACTTCATCTCCGGTGAATAGAGCGCTTCAATATTGATATAGTGTGACTTGCATAGAAGAAGCCGAATAAGTCCTTTCGCCTTGGCCAATACTTTATTGCCATCTCCATGTGTGATTGCACCTGGTTTTGAAAGTACTTTTAATGTATGAAAGGCGCGTTTGTCAGGACAGATATGATTGCTTGTGCCAGAGTCTACTACCCAAATCTTTGGTAAGTCTCGTCTGCCTTTCCCAGTTGCCACCAAGGTACAGGGTTCCTCAATATCCACAGTGGCGTAGGCTACTGCGGGTTCTGGCTGCTTTCTTCGTCTAAGCTCTTCTGCCCTCATTCTCAAGCGACATTCCTTCTTTGTATGTCCCTTTCGCGTACAATACCAGCATTCAACACTGCTGCGGTTCATACTACTCCAACTCCTACTGCCACTAGGATTGTCGATTCATTGGTTGAACCTAAATCGTCCTCCTGTTCTATTACCACTTCCACGTCTCCTGGTACCATGAGGTAGCCTGTAGGGCCTCCCATTACTTGTTGAAGTATTGGTAAAGAGGGCAGCGGCATGGTAATGGGCAAGCAGAGCACTATTGGCTGAGTCCGCTGTGCTTGCTCCAGAAACAAGACTCTTCTTGTTTGAGAGTTCCGCTTCACGTTCTACGATTCCAGTAATGAAGTCATCTGGGGTAAGGTTCGGATCACGGGACATTATTTGAACAATTACATCGTATTCGTTTGGCAGGTCTGGAACTAGTTGGGAAATAAAGGTTGAGTCTGTAACCTCCTCAGTTGATCCTGCAAGCTGTTGGCGTAGCTTGGTAAGCTCAGTAATAAAGGCAGTAACGGAGGAAAACAGAGAAAGAACAAGGCGGTTAAAGCGTCCTCTCAGGGCAAATCGTCCTGCTCTTGAGGCAGCAGAGTCATATTTTGCTTTCAAAGTCTGCCACATATCCCAAGTGTAACGTGTTCGCTAGGTGCTAATCACGTTTCGATAGGTATATGATAGTTGCCAGGTGGCCTGCTCTTCCAGAGAGGAGGTGAGAGCTGTAAGAACTAAAGGAGGCTTCGGAGGTGTACTGCGAGAACTAAAGAGTAACCGTTCAACCAAGTATATTGAAATACTGTCTGTCGAAGTCTGTCCTTTGCATCGTGGAATAGGACGGTCTTTAAATACACAAATTCGTTTATGTTTAGCATGAGCGAAACTAAACAAAGATATCAAATGATACACTTTGGCAAAACAACATAAGTATCATATCGATACTTAAAACAAAACATAAAACAAACTAAGTATCAAAACGATACTTCAAACAATCCAAGTATCAAAACGATACTTAAAACAAAACATAAAACAAACTAAGTATCAAAACGATACTTCAAACAATCCAAGTATCAAAACGATACTTAAAACAAAACATAAAACAAACTAAGTATCAAAACGATACTTCAAACAATCTGTATCAAAACGATACTTAAAACAAAACATAAAACAAAATCCTTAACCGAGTACCTGTACCGGTTACATTCCCCAAAACAAAACAACTGTTTAAACAAAATCAAACCTAATAATCCTGAAAATTGGAGTCCTCAGAAGGCTCGAAAAACTCGCTTTCTGCTAACATCCAATTATCGGCATTGAGACACCAAACACAAGTAGAAACCTTAACATAACAGCGGGATTCAAAGAAAGGTAAATCACAGTAGTCACGAATACCAGATTCGCGATCAGCTTCCACCCACGCTTCATTGCAGTCAGGACAGTAGTCTACCCAAAGGATAGTGAAATAGTCTTCAGGTTGGATAACATCGCGGTTCAACAACAGTCCAACAAGCTGTTGTCGCTGCCTCACATTGATCTCCTCATAGTTTGACATCGTTAAGGTATTCGGATGGTGTAGTAGGCGATTAGATGAAATCATCGAGAGCCTGCTCCATGGCCTGGTTCTCTTCATCGCTGCTTTCAAATTCGGACTCCAAGTGTGGGGCCCAGAAACCATCTCTGGCTTCAAGTTCTTTGTGCCATCGCTCAGTTTCTGGTACAGTTGGTGACCAGCACATGGTGATATAGTTGATGGTTGGTGGTAGGGAGTTGTTGGGCATGTTGGCTTCCCACCATTCATTCACCATCTCTGTAACGTGTTCGCTAGGTGCTAATCTGTTAGGAGTACCCGATTCCGATAGCCTAGGAGTACCTTAGGCAGGGTAACTTTACCCGAAACCGAGAATCTTAGTCTCCAACACCCCCCTCCGGCCCCCTAACGGGGCCCGCACGTCATCATACACATCAACCTTAGTTGCGTCCTGTGACTATATGGTCACAGAATTAAAGGTGTCAGAATAACACCGTATACGTCGCTGCCGTCCGTCCGACCGAAGGCTGTTCGCAGGATATATAAGAGGGGACCTCTGGCAAGATCTGAGAAGTGGAACGAAGTCAATCCGTCAACTGCTCAGGGAGTTGCAAGGCATCAAAGATGTGACATCTTTGATACGGGCCGTAAGTAACGGGACGTTTTCGCACAAGGTCATGAGATGAATGTTAGGATGTTCGGGATAACGAACCAATGCATTCACATCCACCCTTCGACGATTAGAAAGAGTCCAGAGCTCCTGGAAACACTACCAAAGAAGCCAGCGAGCTTCGAGGAGTGTTGCAACTATGATAAGAGGTGTACCGCAGTTGCGGGATTTACAACCAACACAACACGAAGGTCCACCCCCTCTACATAGAACAATCAGGAGTTGCCGACCGAGGAATTATGAGACTATTCAATAGAATGGCCTCTCCTCTATGAGAAGAGAGTCATCAGAAAGAATTCTATCGGTTAGTTGTTGAGTTATCACAACTAGAAGTCATCGGCTCCGGCATATCTGCATATGCAGTCTCGTATCAAGACTGATCCTCTTGGTAACGAAAAGAACCATTGGAGCCAACAGAGTTCGACTTGAGAACTCGGCTACAGGTCTATAGACTCTAAGGATCGGAGAATTACTACTGGTGACAAGTATGTCTCCCAGGCAGGAAATAGTAATTACCGAAGATGGTGTGATGGTTTTCAGGGTCTCCCGGTGTTCGCACCTTTAGGGAGAACTCGACGTTGCGAGTTAAAATTAAAGAGGTACATATTTTGTATGTTAGATAGATGTAGTCCGCGAACACTCAGACGCGGAATATAAATATCGAAGTGCCTCCCAAGCTTAAGACATCATCAAGCAACGGAGAAGAGACCTTAACAATATAATATTGTTTTTACGATTCTATTTTACTTTCTTGCACTCTTAGTAGTCATAAACGAAACGAGTTGCTTCCGAGCCTTCCTAGACAAATCTCCGTCTATACAAACGAATCTCGATTGGCCTAGACAACCCTAAGTCTTTACCGGTTGTCTCCGCCTAACATAATCACATTTCGATAGGTGTACGATAGTTGCCAGGTGGCCTGCTCTTCCAGAGAGGAGGCGAGAGCTGTAAGAACTAAAGGAGGCTCCGGAGGTGTACTGGGAAAACTAAAGAGTAACCGTTCAACCAAGTATATTGAAATACTGTCTGTCGAAGTCTGTCCTTTCCATCGTGGAATAGGACGGTCTTTAAATACACAAATCAGTTCATGTCTAGCATGAACGAAAATAATCAACGGTATCAAGCGATACACTTTGGTAAAACAACATAAGTATCAAAGCGATACTTAAAACAAAACATAAAACAAACTAAGTATCGGAACGATACTTAAAACAAACCAAGTATCAAAGCGATACTTAAAACAAAACATAAAACAAAATCCTTAACCGAGTACCAGTACCGGTTACAATCTCCATAGCATGCTCTAGTCCTTCAAGCGGTTCCCAGCTGTTCTCACTTGCGGGATATCCTTTCTATTTGACGAGGAACTGATCATTTCCGTGCCAAAGGCGGTGGTCTCGGATTTCTTCAACTTCCCATTCTTCTTTCTTGTCAATGGTGATGGGAGCGGGGTGAGAATAAATCCGTCCAGGGAACTTAGAGTCATCATTAGGGTAGAATCATTTAACCGAGGAGGCATCGGAGGTGGCAGTAGGGCGGCGGTACATGTGTCCATCCATCTGGACAATATAGTTTTCGGTGTGCTCATCGAAAGCTAAGACCCTAAATGGTCCTCTCCAGCGTGGCTGAAGCTTCTTGCTTCGTCCAGAGGTAGTGATGAACATGTTCCCTTTTACCATAAGCATTTCTCCAACAGGAATAGGCACATGTTTGCGTCTTCGCTTCTGGGCAGTGGTAGTGCTTCGGAATCGTGCAGTTTTGATAGCTTGGAAAGCATCATTGCGTATTGCCTGGTGCCGATTGAGTTGATCATCTGAGTGGGGAATTGAGGAGTTCTTGAAAAGAGTGGTAGGTAGGAGGGGGTATTGTCGGCAAAAGACTGCTTTGTATGGCGACATACCAAGGGTATCGGAATGTCCGGCATTGAGGTATGCTGCAAGCTCGACAAGGGCGGGTTCCCAATTGGTCTGTCGTTCATTAATAAGGTTCCGGATTCCGGTTTTCACTTCCCTGATCTTGCGTTCAGCTTGGCCATTGGTTTCGTGGTGTCCCGGAACGGCCATGATGTGGTTGATTCCAAGAGAAGTGAGGGTCTGTTTCCAAAATCGAGAGGTAAAGCGGGGGTCGGCATCGCTGACAATAGATAGAGGGTATCCATGGGGTGTAAAAAGGTTGCGCTGGAGGATATTCCATGTATCCTTAGAGGTGTCGGTAGTCTTCATAGGCTGAAGCCATGTATATCCAGAGAATCGGTCAACAGCTACCAGAATGGTATCATATCTGGCAGATTTGTTGAATGGTCCTGCAAAATCAATAGCAAAGGACTCGAAAATATCGGAGGGTAGTTGGAGGGTTTGAGCTCTTCCTTCAGGCAACTGAGTACTCTCTTTGTTCGCTTGGCAGAGTTCACATTGCTTAACAAAATCACGGAAGTCCTGTCGCATTTCTGGCCAATAAACATATTCACAAGCATAGCGGAGGTTTCGATCTGCGCTGTGGTGTCCTTTGTTGTGGGTTTCGGAAATGACATATTCTCTGATTGTCGTGCCATTGAACATGTGGCCCTTTGGTATGTATAGGCATTGGTAGCCATATCGAGTAGCGGTATAGACCATTCCATCCGATACCTGGTAGGTTGCGAGATCTCCATGCTTGTTGCTGTCCAGAGCTTTGAAGTAGATAGGGTCATGTCGGTATCCTTTGATCATCTGACTACGAAAGGCGGTGGTGAGTTCATCTGTGGTGGTTCTGACATCGCGGTCTTCCTCAATAAGGGATCCTCTGGTTGGCTCGATGGGTTCTTCCTCCTCTTCTTCAAAGGTTTCATATAGTTGTCGGCGGTGTTCAGGAATTGTAGGAGGCATGATAGAGACGACAGTCACGTTGTTGAAAACTCGGAGCGGTCCACCATAGGGGGAACGTGAGTCAATAGGGGGTGTAGAACGAGGTGGTGCAAAGGGCGGTGCGTGCAGGAAGGCTGATGCTTCCTCGAGTTGTGCTGCTCTTTCGAGTTGTTCTAAACCTTGGTATCTTCTTGGGGTTGGATTACCCACAGGGGTAGATGATCGGATTGCTGGGGGTGTCCATGGTCCGGTAGGTCTCTTGCCGAACTTAATCTCAGTTTGGTGAAAGGGGCATGTATCTTCGTAACAGTGGGACCAATGGACCGTGCTCTGTTCAAGGTCTTGAGGCGGCGTACTGCGGAGGGTGCAATCATCTTTCCATTCGTCCATAAGGTGTTGGCCTCGCTCTGTTCCTGCCGCAGCGTACATAGTGTAGGAGAAAGGAGGGGCTGTAGAGGTTGTGTTGACGGAAGCCATGACTGGTTCTTCCTCGTAGGTGGCGCTATCGGAACTGTCGTCACTTTGTCTAGTGTGGTCATGGACGAGAGGAGGATTAGGGAGTGATTGGTTCTCATAGATGCGGGAAAGGGCGTCAGCTAAATAGTTAGTTCTTCCAGGAGTATAGACTATTTTGGCATCGTATTTGCTGATTTCTCCTATCCATCGGGTTCTTCTCCGTCCAGGGATCTTGTCGGTTTTCAGATTGGTAAGGGGTTGGTGGTCAGTGACAATAGTGAAGGTTGTTCCCATCAGGAGGTGGTTGAAAGCGGCAAGGGCATCGATCACTGTAAGTGCTTCCTTGTCTGTGGTTCCATAGTTCATTTGCGAGTTAGTGAACTTCCTGCTGTGTAATGCTGCTGGTCTCGCTTCCTCATGGGTGGGTTCTTGTCCAACCCAAGCTCCAACACCAACATCCGAGGCGTCGGTTATCAACCAGATGGGTTCTTCTTTGGACAGGTCAATAGGCCGTATAACGTTTGCGTCTTTGATTAACTCCTTAATGTTATTAAAGGCTCGATCATGGGTAGGGGTCCAAACGAATTCAGCATTGCCGGTGAGGTCCGTGAGTGGTGCAGTAACAGTGGCGTGGTGTGGGAGGAATTGGGAGATGTAATTGACAAGTCGAAGGAACCGCATAAGTTCCTTTTGATTCTGAGGTGTGGTCCATTCCGTCAGGCAGGATATCTTTCCACGAGATGCATGTATCCCTTGGTCATCAATTACATGTCCAAGTATTTCCAGACTATCGGCAAACTGGGAGGATTTGTTTCTGCTGGCATAGAATTTGTTTTCTCTTAGCTTGTCGCAAACTAGGCTGATATGGTGCTTGTGTTCTTCTTCAGTGTTGGAGAAGATGAGGATATCGTCAATGTAGATCCATACAAAGTGATGGAGGTACTCGCTAAGCATATTTTCCATAATTCGCATGAAGGTGGCGGGCGCATTCATGTCTCCTTGCAGCATGACTCGGCTAACGAAACTTCCGAAGGGTGTTTTGAAACTGTTAAATCGCTCACTTTTCGGGTCTAACCGGGTTTGGAAATAGGCATCGCTTAGATCTATCTTGCTTCCGAATCTAGCCCGTCCCACTGCATTCAGGATCTGAGTTTGATTGGGGATCGCAGAACTGTCCATAACTGTATTGTGATTCCGTAGTTTGAGATCAACAAGGGGGCGGATTCGCTTTCCATCTGCCATAAGTTGGACAAACATAGGTGTGGTACCTGGTGCTTCTGATCGGTAGATGACTCCTCATCTGAGGTTCTCATTCACCCAGGTATTGAGCTGGTCCTTGTATGCTTCTGGAATGGTGTATGTCGGTTGATTTTTTAGATTAGTGGGGTCTTTCAGGCGAATATGGTGGTTTATTTCCCTCATGGGCGGTAGTTCTTCTGGGATTTGTTCAGGGAAGACATCGGAATACTCATCCAACAGGCTTAGTGCTGTAGTTTCACAGACAGCAGCCCGGAGTTCTCCACTTGTTGGTTTGCAAACAACCCTGACCTTGTAGTTTGGGAACTCGATAACTGAGTCTCCACATTTGATTGTTGCATTATGGCGTTTGAGGAAAGGTATCCCAATAAGGGCATCATATTTGGCTAGGTTTCCAACAAGCATGGTTTGAGGAGGTAGCGAGACTGAACCTAGCTGGATAGTAGCATCGCATGTCTTGTGGCTAGTGGAACGAGATCCTTTAACTGCCATATTGACGGCTAATGGTTGTTTAAGGTTTTCAGTAGGTAGTCCATAGGCAGAGACGAAGGTATTGCTGATTATGTCTCTTCCAATAGCGCCGGTATCGAATAGGACTCGTGCCTTCCTTCCATTGATTAATATGGTCCCTTCCAAGGCTGGGTGAGGGGTTTGCCATTGCCGGAGGTCGGGTGCTGTTGCATTCTATTTCAATATAGCCGATGTGGATCTCTTCAAACTCGCTGGATTGTTCGCCATCATCACTGAGTTCAATGTGGTTTGCTGACGCTTCTTGCTTGACTTTAACTGCCTTTCCTTTTCCCTTCTTGGTAGGACAGTTTCTTGCCATATATCCGGTTTTACCGCATTCAAAGCATTCACCGTTCCGCCTTCTCGCTTCTTTGGTAGATTTGCTTTTCTTCTTGAATGATCGTGGGGTTTCTTCTTCTGAGTTATTGGAGGTGCTTTGTCTGGGCTGCCTATTGCTACTAGAGGCTGACTGACTCTTATAGGCTTTCGTTTCATAGAGGATGGCATCCTTTCGCTCTGCTCTTGCGATTATGGTCACCATATCATCTCCTTCATCTTCTAGTGGCTCCACTTCGCGCCGGAGTAAGGGATGCATGGCATCATAGAATCGTCGCTTGAGGATGTAGCCCGATATGCTTCCCTTCTTCATCCGGCTCTGGTACATCTGTAGATCTGTCGCAACATGGGTGATTCTCTTGACTTGCATCCCATCAACTTGGTGGATCTCATTGAATCGCTTGTATGGTAGGTCATTGGTGATAGAAGATTGGAATCGTTCTTTGAGGTAGTCAAGTATTGTTGTTCCTTTAAGCTTTGGGTTTCCGCCATATTCTGAGTAGCATTGGTGATATGCATCGACAGCCTTTCCTTCACAGAATGATCCAATCCATAGACCAGTCGAGGCTTTCTCCACATCAACCTTGTTTATGAGGAGGTAGTGCGTTACTTCAGTAGCCCATCGATCAAAAGCTTCAGGTTTGAGGTCCTTTCCCTCTCCTGTGAACTTTGGTGGTAGGTGGGTCTTGATTTTCGGTAAGTCACGAAAGTCTTCTTCTGCAGGCCCGGGGGTTTCTGCCGGCCGTGACCTAGAGGGTCCTCCTGCAGTGCTTGCCATGTCGGATTCGCTACTAGAATCGGGGTCGTTTGGGGGGGCAAATGAAGGTTTCTTTGCTGGTGTAGGAGGGAATTCGCCGGGGGTTTGAGGGTTTTCCGTTGTGTCGTCTTCTGGGTCCTTCGCAGGACGCCTGTGCTGTTTCTTCTTTGTGAGGTCTTCTCGTGGGATCTGCTTCCCACTCCGTGTCGTCAATGACTCTATATTGGTGTTGAGATGAAGCCGAATATACTGTGATTCTGCCGCTTCACTCCGCTAGCGTTCCAGGTGGACGTCGATAGGTTGATCAGGCCTAAGTCCGATGACAGGTTCTTAACCACTTGCTGAGGTTAAAAAAATGTAACGTGTTCGCTAAGTGCTAATCACGTTTCGAGGTAAAGTACGATAGCTGACAGGTGGCCTGCTCTACCAGAGAGGAGGCGAGAGCTGTGTGAACTAAAGGAGGCTTCGGAGGTGTACTGGAGAAACTAAAGAGTAACCGTTCAACCAAGTATATTGAAATACTGTCTGTCGAAGTCTGTCCTTTCCATCGTGGAATAGGACGGTCTTTAAATACACAAATTCGTTTATGTCTAGCATGAGCGAAACTAAACAAAGGTATCAAATGATACACTTTGGTAAAACAACATAAGTATCATATCGATACTTAAAACAAAACATAAAACAAACTAAGTATCAAAACGATACTTCAAACAATCCAACTATCAAAACGATACTTAAAACAAAACATAAAACAAACTAAGTATCAAAACGATACTTCAAACAATCCAAGTATCAAAACGATACTTAAAACAAAACATAAAACAAAATCCTTAACCGAGTACCAGTACCGGTTACACCAAGGTTGCATAGCAAGGTTAATCTACTGACGGGTGGCAGGACCATAAGAGGTAACTATCATAACCTTGGCTTTAACACGACGTTCTTCCCAAGACAAATGGTGAGAAGCTGAGTTCACAGGAGGTTCCTCTTCTTCTTGAGTGACAATCCCAAATGCTCGCTCAATTTCCAGAAAGGCCTGAAGATCCTGAGACCAGCAGTGGTAATTGGTAGGCAGAAGCACATGCGTTTGACCATATTTGCAGCGATACGTATTTTCTGTGGATATACCACTGGTATTTGGAACAAGGGAACTATTCAACATTATTGTGTCAATGCGCCAGTCTGGGCTCATAACCTGTTGAAAACTATGTGTATTCAATGCTCATCACCCCATTCTTCAGCGCAAGTGAGGGTCTTATATACTACAAGATATGAGTCACAACAGAGTGTACTCGTGTCCTCTTCTCGGCTTCCATAGACAAAAGTACATAAATGAGGTCATCTACTGGTAACTGGATCCAGAGAAGCCACGTTTTCTAACATCACATGATGTTCCATTTTGGACTCACATGGGGTGCTTTGTAAGCTAGATAAATTCTGCATCATAAAGCTACATAGTTCAATCATATAGCACTTTGTATCGCTTTGTGGCGGCTATCGTAAAAAGTGTCAATTCTTGGTATTCACATCCAGCATATCCATATCCTACCTAATTCCTTCCTGCTGTGGTAACCCAGTTCCTACCTTCCATCCGCCCTACAACCGCCGACTCCCCACAGCCGCCGACTACCAACCACAATCCACCAACCATAAATCACTCTTACCAAATGAGCGGGAATGTGGCCTATCAAGATGCCTGCTCTACGAGGGGGACAACATAGCAGTCTTCTGCCTCCCCGTGCCGTTTATTGGGTTCCGAATGCCACCCAGGTAAGTTTTAGATGCGCGGTGTTGTTTAATAGTTACAAGAGGAAATACTGTACAGAAGAGGCCGGAGCTCTTCCTGATCACTTGCCAGGAACAGAAGAAGCCACCGGTCCCTGCCGTCCGGGCACACTCACAAGGAGGTTGGGCAGATTGCGACTCGTAGGAACTCCTGATTTATGATTATTGGAAGACAAATCTAACCATCCTTAGGATAATGTTGTTACTCGTGAAACCGATAAGGATTTCTGTAAAGCCAGTCTTTTTTCATTAACTTGGGGGGGGGGGCGGAGCAAAGGAGAGCTTTCGTAGATATGTGAGGTGAACTGTTGAACTTAGGGAGATGTTTTTGCCTTGATTGATATATGTTCCTGTCTTTTCCGCTAAGTCTAGTTGGTAGTGTTGAGCGACAGAGAGAGTATCATAAGAGTGGTTAATGGGAGCAGAGTCCCCCGCTTTTCCAAAGCCTTTTCTTGTCGATAGTAATCCTGGCTCTGTAAGGTGACTGCTGGTCTGATTTATTTTTGTTTGGCATTTTGTTGCTTCGCAATTTTTTCTACTCCGCACTTAGGCGTTTAGAGGTGCTCGTTTTTCGTTGTTGATTAAATCAGCCAATTAACTCTTGCGAGAACATTACTGTCCTCAATATCGGCTCCTCGGAGCCAGAGCCCGAGGTGAAAGGAGTGGATAGCGCGGGGGTGGATAATTATCATAAAATGCTAGTATTGGGGGGTGGGGGGAGAATGTTCAGATTAAGGGTTCCAGCTTTGCTCGCTTCTCTGCTTGCGGTATTCCAGATGGCCAGTTATCAAATATATATAAGCTTTTCCTATTGGATTTGATGTGTTCACAAGCTGCCGCCATGATCGCATCAGACTGTTCTATCTGCCGTCATGAATGATCACTCGGATGTATTGGCCTATCATCTGAGGGTCCACTTTGCACTTGCATAGCCCGCTTTGGAAACCTGATCAACTATGCATCACAGTACCCCGCTGTTCTATCATATAGTACTTGGTATCAGATGCCCGCGGCTATCGTAAAAGAGGTGTCAACTCTCGGCACGGACATCTTAGCACACCCATGTCTTGCCGATGTGTCTTCTGTGATTTTCCAATCCTACAGTGCAAAAGCAAACTCCCCTACAGTCCCTCTTCAGATACATGTAATAGCCAAGGCACGTTGGACGAAAAAGCAAGGGGAAACAAAAAAACAGAACAAAACAAAAAGGGAAGGAGGGGGGGGAAGCTATAACACAGATAGAGGCAGGATAAAGAAAGAAAACAAATAGCTCACTCTATAGGAGAAGAGAGCACGAAAAATAGTTGAACACATTTTTCCGAATCACAGCCCGAACCACCCTTTTCCACGGTGGGATAACTATGCTATCAGGCGATCCCACACATCGTGTTGTTGGCGGTGGGACACTGGCTGCCCAAATGGCGATCGGAAGGGCAAGGAGAGAGAGGTTGCAAGAAGCGCGAGGTGTGGTTTGAGATCAGGGACGGGTGGAAGGCTATTATCATAGGGGACCGAGTTTCCCGATCCGTACCGTACCTATCCCATGGCGCCGCTATTGGCACAATGAGTGCTCGTAAGATTGCAAGCTGGTTCGGTGCAGGCCGCATTCTTGACGGCATTCTGTCCGATACAGGATGTTCCGTATTCTGCTGTTATTAACCACCAAAAAATACTCACCAGTCATCACGGGAATTTTCCAATCCGGTTCGGTTTACATACAGATCAAATAGCTCTTGATGGTGGACCCGACTTTTGCCAGCCCCAGCGCTTTCCGAGTATGGTACCTTCTACTAGCCAAAATAATCCAAGTGTAGGGGGCACAGCTCCCCCTCCCCGGCTTCCGACACTATCGGGAACCCGGGGGCCGGGGCGCGGCCCGACAATCTTGAAATCGCTCCAAACCAACCAAATAGTTTGACATCATCTGTATTCATGTAACCTAAAGGAGGTAATCTCAATAATTCCTCCCATTGTCACACCCACTATCATTGACCCCAAAGTTGCCATACTATAAAATCCATCATTCAATAGTTCAAATACAATAATAATATTATGGGAGTAAAAAATCGGCGTGAAAAACCTCATGTAAGCAAGACCACATTGCGGAATTTAACCCCATGTTCTCCATAAATCAACCACTATGAGACCACTTCCGCCCCCATCCCCTACCGCCCATACTTGCCCCTCTAACATCCATAACCACCTCCGGATGAACAAACATTGAATCCAGAGTAGAGTGCCGAATAAGCCGTCCCCGGCCACATACCAAACAATAAATACAGGGTGAGGAAAGTGTCTGAATAGAAGTCATAAACCTAGATGGACAACTGGTGGGTCCGATAAAGCATCTATCATATCGTGTACCGTATGATATGACATTGCACAACTCGTCTCAGGGACTTGCTCCAGTAACCTATCTAATCGGATCGACCCCCTCTTGCATCCACCCTAGCCCCAACAGCCCGGGAACAACGATGCATCATTGGCAAGCCTGGCGGAGTTGAAGGGAGTGGAGATGGAAAAGGAAAGTTCCGGGATGGTTCCCGATTATCCGGGGTCTCACCAGCCCGGTGCGGGAACCTCCAAGAGCCACGGGCAGGACTGGGAGGCATGTAGCTGCCTGCTCATGGCTGTTTAACCGTCTCTGCTCCAGACGGCAGGCTATGGGTGATTGTGGAGGACAAGAGGGGAAGATGCCGGATAGTTGGGGACTGAGGGTTGGGTGTGAGTGATGCTTCGCGATCGCACCCCAGCTCATACTTGTATCTATCCCGAAAACCGAAGCAAGAATGAATGAACCGGGTGGGAATCCCGATGTTTGAATTTGCGGGTATGTTTTCTGCTCGGGAATCGCATCTCGGTCTTCATTTTCTGCATCAGATAATGACAATTTTAAGGGCATTTCAGGGGAGCACCACTGAGGTAGCAGACCTATCCCGAAAACTATATGGCTGTCAAGCACCCGTCGAGGGAAGGCATTGTGAGTCCAAATCAAGTGGGGATGTAATCAGAACGCAATAGTCATACCCCCGGAACGTTCTGGTTATGTATGATACCTAAAATCCTACCACGGATTTAACAGAAAAGAGTGACCCTTTCCTTCCCGATTCCCCCCTCCCCCTCCTCTTTTTATGTTGGCTAGCTGTCGGCGGTGCGTGCTGTGGCGGCGATGCTCGCGTGGTTAGATTGTCCGAGATTGGCAATTAGGATGAATAAATTGTGATTTCAAATTAAACCCCAGTGCTCTACAACGATAGCGAATGTGACACCACCACTTGGAAGATCGAAATACTCGACGCCAGAACTACCGCTCACCCTTCTAACTGGTGGTGACTGCTGCGGTACGGTACTCGTAGGTTCATGACTTGATCATTACTCTTAGCCGCGAAACGTCTCATTCTGACATTGCTTTTGGGATCACACTAGATAACAAGACGGGGCAAAAGAAATTTGGAAAAACGGAATAAAAGCCATAAGACAATAGGCGGGGTATGGTAAGGTAAAGTAAAGTAAGGGAAAGCCCGAACTGGTATGGTATATCATACCGACGGTAGATCTGTATCATTCGTGGGTTGGGGTCGGATCGACTCAATTTCGTCCTGGGTAAACCCATCGGAAGGCCTGCGAGGAAGTTTATCAGCGGCAGCAAAAGGTGGAATTATGAGTGCATATGCATCCTGGATGTTACTGGTTACCCCCGAATTTGTGATTATTTCGGCTAGCTCTTGGAGAAACGGGTTTTCGGGAGTGGGATTAGGCTGTTCGTCAACCTCGCTTTCATGATCCCCTGAGGGAGTTGCGCTTCGGGATTGAGTATCGTCAGGAACTGAGTCAACAATACCAACAATCGCCCACAACAACGAAGATAATATCTCTTGAGCACACATTTGTTTAAGTGGGGCCGTAGATACGAAAGCGAGGGATTTATAGCATCCGTCGATGTTAATTGGCTTAGTCCCCGTAATACGATAGGGTGCAATATCATCGGTCGGGGGGCTGGGATCGGTGGTATGATCGGTATGGTCCGTCACACGTGTAATTATCTTAGAGAGCTCCTGCGCGTTGACTTCTGTCGCTCGACCTTCAATTGTATTCTCCCACAGTCGGGCATTTTCCACCACTGCAAACCTTCCCCCCCTATCCATCCACCGCTCGCAGTCACTAATGAATCGGTGAGTCGCCGGCCCAAGCACTCGTAAGACCGTCTCAGGGTCAGCCCTATAACTCCAGTACTTGTAGGTATTTTGAATGTCCTTCGACTTAACTCCATAACACCAGAGGGAGATCACGGCGCAGAGCTCAGATGTATCCACGTTCCATTGGAATGAACGCCCCCTTGAGGCAGTCAAAGTTATATACTGCACTGTCCCATCGACTTTGACCGGCAGTGCCCAGTGAAGAACAATGGGACGTGTGACGGCCTTGGCAAGGGCTATTTCCCCCGAGTCTATAAAATAGAATAGCAAAGATTGGAGGCACTCGGCTAGTTTCGACGCAAAGGAATAAGAGGTCCCATCCCAGCTCATGAGATCTCCGAGGTCCTTTCGCAAGCCAAGGATCGCTTGTGCTTCTCCTATAGGCGCGATATGCTGCGTATAAGCGTCCTTATATCCGAGATACCCATGGAGGGTTATTACCTCCCAGGTAGGATCACTGTCGCGAGCACCTTCTAGCCCATTGGGTTTGGGCTTCCATAGCGCATCTTGGGACGCCCCAATCTTCACTGCGACCCAATCGATCTCATCATCAACCGGTAGCTTCATGGCTTTCGGCCGCTTAGACATTTTTCGACGAATCCAGGTTCTCACAGTGGTCATTGTCAATGTTACAACCAACTGTGCGATGGAGGCTGACCAATGCAGAGCACGAATTCCGACAAATTGGACGACGAAGCCAGCAATACCGATGAACGCTCCAGCGATAGTCAGAGTACTAAGTGAGAGAATAACATCAATGACATGCTTAGTACTACTTGAGGTCCGCGGGGATGAGTGAGGTCTACGGCGAGATGTGATAAGTTCTTCGCGTTCCTTGTCCCCAAATAGCGCATATGACTTGAAGAGCTGATCATTAACCCGATCACCCTTTTGCAGCCATAGAATCCTAAAGCTCCTCTTGGACACCCATATATCCTCTTCGGATGATGCCTGCACTACGCGCGAACACGCCATCATCCCTACAACTAAAAGGAGAGTGCCGGATGCCATAAGGGGGTAGGCGTACTTCGAATTTTTATCCTCCTTCCAATTTAGCTTGGGGTGATAGCGGGTGACTCCGATAAAGATTAAGCAACCAAATTGAAGCACAATTCCCAGAATAGCAAATACCCATAACTCTCCCTGCCCTCTGACTCCACAGATGTTCAACGATATGTTTGGGGTGCTGATAGGATCAGCATCTCTTGTCGGGGTGGTATGTTTCGGTGCAGCCCTCTGGCGCCTTCTTCTAAGCTCGTATTCCCTTCCGGCAGTGGCGTTTCCAGTATACGCACCCTCGGGATCCGAACGTACGAAGGGGCCCCTGAAAGAGGAGAGTATCCTGTCGGGCAGACCCAGTCCCGCGAATACGGTCCCCTCGCCATGGGTTGGACGATCCTCCCTCCTTTTTTTAGCGTTTCTCAAGATTCCATTTTCTTTAGCCGCCTCGAGTGTAAAAAACTTGGATCCACCCTTTCCATCCTCCCCATCCTGGAAATAAAGAATCTCGGCAAACTTTGTGGAACCCATGACCCGAACAATAGCCTCCCCATTCCAAAGTTCACACACCTCGTGCGAAGTAGAGGACATGAGCTCCACCTCTGCGACCGCCCTGCTTTCCCTAGCCCTTCCGACAACTGCCTTAAGCCAGCCCGGCCCACCGGTTCGTACTGCGCTTACTATCGCCGTTACAATACCCAATGGTGCCATGGAGAATATCACATCCTCTAGCCAGGTCAAGGACTGGGACAGAAACTGTTTGGAGACTTGCTCCCCAAACAGAGCCAGCACAGGGGCTAGGTCGGAGAACAAATTGTTTGAGAAGTCAACACCATCTGCTGCTAGTGCTTGGGGTGTCAACGCTAGGAAAATTACGATCGAGGCTCGAAGTTTTGACGCGGTTAAAGCCATGGTTCGTAGATACCAAGCTTGCTTAGCTGTCGGCCGTAATTTTTGTGCTACCCTTGTATTAGCCTCTGATCCCATCTGAAAGAATATTAGAGCTACCTATTCAAACGTTTGGCCATCTAACTTATACTCTCCAAGAGAATCCAATGAAACTGAGAGCGCTACCGCAATTGGAGGTTCAAATATCGGGAGAACAATAGGAAACTAGGAATCGCTAAGGCTTCTAGTAAGGGTTTTATGTGTCTGGAAGCTGAAAACCATTGTGCTACATAGCCCAAGACTGTGAGGCTCCAATAGGTTGTTTCCAGCACTGCAAGTGGGCAGTGCCCCCGTCAACTTAGATATTTGTTTTTGCCATAATTTGGCTCACGGAATGTCACATCAGAGCACATGCATATGGGGGCGGCTTCTCAACTAAGAAGTGTCGTTCCGGAAATGAACTGCGAGTGTATCCGGTCGTACCCATAATCAAAAGACGCTCTTGAACACGACTAATATTGCCGACCCCAGAGTTTAACTTTTCTTCAAGGATCCCGGTTTTCATGGTAATTATAAACTTATTCTAACTGTACCGACCTGGTGTCCTCTAGCCAAAACAGTACTCGGCCATGCAATAGTGGCCGTGTTCCCAAACGCAGTCCGGTCGCGAGTAGAAGTCTAAGCGGGTTATAATACGGAGGCTACCTCCCGGTACCCCCATTCAATCGGAACCGCACTTCAAGTGACACCAGCCTCATGGTTTGGGGTCAGCGCCTAGAGCCTTTGCGCCCGGGTATCTGATCGAGGATAGGGTGGGGATCGGTCCCGATACCCACCCCATAAGCTTGAATAATCGCGAACGAGATTAGTGTTTCTGGTATCTCCTTTCGGGATAGGAGTACCATAGGGGACGGCGAAGATCCCCTCTCCGCCCTTAGTAAGAAAAAGGAAAAAAGGGGAAGGAGGAAAAAGAAAACAGCCCTCGCTTGGAGGGTAGGGTAGGCTCTGACCTCCTAGCGAGATTCCCGATCCTTCCAGTTTTCACGGTATCATTTGGAGAAGCACGGCAGGGAATGGCGATAGGGGACATCCCGGGAACTCTACTCGTAGGAGAATTGCGGCCAGCTGTGTTCTCGTCTTGCTAAACAGGGGGTGTGCACCGGAGGATAATAGCACGGATACTCACTTAACCGAGTACTTGTACGAGTACTCATACAAGTAGACTATGTCAAGTATCCGATAGCAGCAACCTAATTTACATCCACTCTACAAGTGCGAGTACCGTACTAGTACTTAGGTACAACTAGCAATCGGGCGGCCCGCAGAGCCGCAATTACCGCTGTCGTTGTCCTAGTTGGGACTCACCGGTAGCAGCAAATCATCAGTCTGCTAAGCTCATCTTAGCGCCCATGTAAACGAGACATTGTTACCGGTATGAATACCGATATTGTTGCCTAGTTCGTGGATCCCCCCCAAGCACATACATGCAAGCGCTACAAACTACCGGTACAGTCTATGGCGGATATGATTAAAAGGCTACGAGTACGAGTAGACCTGGAGTGCCCCTAGCGAGGCGCGGCGCGGTAGGATACGTGTGACCTAGAGGGAGTTTGGTCCAACTCCTCGGAATAAACGGATGCAAAGAAGACGGACGGATGAGGCGGTTATGGCTAGTATCGTACCGGTATCATAGTCACTCAATGAAGAATAAAAATACTTGAAATTGTCCGAGTAATGAAAATTCAAGATAAAGCTGCCTATCGAGTCACAAATAGTGATTGAAACATGAATGGAGTGAATGTCACTCCAACTCTCGCCTCTTTAGATGTTCAGATGTCAGATGTAGCCTTGCCTTTAGAGTGAGCTTATCAGGAAATGTGTGGGTAAAGAAACATCAATCTTGAGAGCTAGCCGCATTTGTGGATAACTGGTTGCTGCCTAACCATCGTGGCGCACCCAAACTGCCGCGCCTCGCTACGGGCACCACCAGGTCTATCAGGGAGACTACAAAGACGCCACAAATAATTGCCGACACAGAAGCCGACCACCCACAACTCGTGCCAAGGTTGTGGCTGGGCACTCCGGAAGAGTTGCCTGACAGCTAAATTAAACACAAGTTTGTAGCATCGCTCAACTTTGTGGCTTGGTGTCTGTTCCGATGCCACCGTTCCATCGTGCCACGCAAACAAACATTCTTACTCTACTAAAGGAAATATGGTGGTAACTTTGTGTGATACCGAAAAAGACCACTAACGTATTGGACCGGGAAGCGGATCAGACGAGGAAGTGAGCCAGCTAAAATACACCAAAAAAGTCGAAATTTAAAATTCTCAATTATCGCCTGACACTAGGTAGACAAAATTCTACAGCGGAGGAGGTATCCCAGATAGAAATTCATTCCAGATTTGAACTTTCTTGGGGTAAATTCGGATGTTTGGTTTTAGGGAAATTTCTATGGTGGCGGTTTGAACAGAATTCACATACAAAGTGATTCACTTCCGCGTTTGATCCGCTTCCCGGTCCAATAAGTTACGATACATAAGCCGTGGAGTGATGTTAAGCCGCAGAGTTACTCGTACTATTGTGAGTCACAACCCTGGCACGAGTACAGTCCTGTCCGGAAAGTCTTCACACCCCTACACGGCAACCGCACAACCACAACCCAACATGATAGAAAATTCAAAAAAAATGTAAATAATTCAATTAAAGAAATGATGATAATATAGCTAGTAAACAATAGAAAAACATTTTTACCATTTTGTGTGACCTCCATCTGCATCCAAAACAGCCTGAATTCTCTCAGGCATCCTATCTATCCAAGCATCCAATGTCTCCTAGGGAATTAATTCCCATTCCTCCTTTGCTACTTCAAACAACTCAGCAGCACTATGGAGCCTTCTCTCAAGCCTGGAGAATCGCTTGGTGAGGGCTCTTTTGAGTAAAGCCCAGGTGTTCTCAATTGGATTGAGATCTGGTGAGTTGGGTGGCCAGGGGAGTTTTTTATAACCACAGTCTGCCTCCAATTTTCGATTTTCCTCACCACCATGCCAGGAGGCATTGTCTGCTGCTAGGTAGATGTTGTCAGAAGGTCTATCCAGACCTTCTATAAAAGGGATAAGGTATGGTTGGTGGATCTCTGTTGCATATTGGTGGGAATTGAGGCCAAGTCTGTCTCTTTTGCTGGTCCTTTCCTCCTCCCTCCTCTTTCTCACAAGAATTAACTCAGTCTTTCCTCCCTTCATGATTGCAGCATATACCCCAATGCTAGTCCTCCCAGACTTAAAGCTAGGCTTTAAGTTTTTTTCCTCCAGCTCTTCACCAGGTCTAACTCTGACCTTTCTGCCAGTAGGATTTGGATCATAAACAATAGTGGCTTCATCCACAAAAACAACCCAATTCCATGCCCCCTTCCAGTTCCTCCTTCTTCTAGCAAACTCCTTTCTCTTCTCCTTCTGTCCTTTCCTCCAAAAAGGTTTTTTCCTAGGTATCAGAAGCTTAAAACCAGCTTCTGATATGATCTTATCAATAGTAGTCTTGCCCAAACCAATATTGGCTTTTTTGGTAATGTCTCTTAATGCTAAATGAGGCTCAGCATCAGTAATAGACTCAACTATCTTTCTTTTTTTGTCGGTAATCTTGGTTGGTCTTCCAGCTCTTTTTGCATCATGGGTGTTTCCACCTCTAGCTTTAGCTCTTTTGACAACATGGTGAACAGTAGCTTTGGAGATGCCAAGAGACTGAGAAATTTTACTATATCCCATATCTGTATATTTATACAGGGTATATATTTGTTTATTCAGGTCTTCTCTTGCTCTTCTGGTATGTGGGGAGGTCATGGTGGAGGTAGTTGTTGAGGTGATGGAGTGTTTTCCGGTTGCGCTACAGGGGTGTGAAGACTTTCCGGACAGGACTGTACATCCCCCCCCCCCCCACCAATCAACGGCCTTTGTCAGGCTGCAGGCTATTTTTGTTCTTACCCGATATGGGAGAACTTGAAGTTTATAGCTACCTCTATAGGACCCATAAGGACTTTCAACTTTTCATTCTGACATTTTTGAGGGTTTCAGCTAATGGTTTTCACTTAAGCTGTTAATATGATACTTTTTTTATTTTATTCAAGCGTAGAAGATATCAGTTGGAGGTGGAGAGATATTTGGCTGTATCTAGGTCCTGCCACATGTTGAGATATTATCTTTCACTTTATTCTTGTATCTATTAGTTCTCTCTCTTTTTGTCCCCATTTCTGTATGTATGTTTCTTTTATGTCTACTTGTTAAGCTGAGGTTGCAATATCCTCAGGTATTTCTGATATCTTGTACTGTTTTTAGTTTAACAGTACATCTAGTTGCCATCAGTATTTCAAAGTAGTAAAATGACAAAATGCTGGTTGCACTGGCACCCTACAAATGTAGTTATTTCAAATTAGTATAATTTATGAAGATAGATATCAGAGTTGCATGTCTGTTTGACACCCACAAAGGGCAAAATACATCAGTATATTATGTAATTATACAATCTACTTGAAGCATGAAATTGCATCAACTTAATTGAAAATAATATCAATCTGCCTTTACTATTCCTATTTTTATTTTTATTTTTTCATCTTATTCAAGTTAGTAAAAATTACAAAAATATTAAAGACAAAATAGACTGAGACAATAGTCACTTACCTGTTGTAATTTTTTTCATATTACATTGGCAGATTCCTACACATTAGTCTGCCTATATTTCCATCCCAATATGTAAAAGATTTTATCTTAGGTGTTAGTAAATATTCATTAATTAGACAAGGAGAACTTCAAGTTGGATTTCAGCTTATTTGGTTACTTGTTTTCCTACTCACATCGGGATATTTCTACCTACTAGTCCACATATGTTTCTGTCCTGCCTCAGTCTGTCCCTATTCTATACCTTGTTTTATTAGTACAATTTCTTCTCATGTACCTATCCTCATAGGTTTTTTTCTTATTGATATTAGTATATTCTACTTGCAATCACATTAGCAAAAATTTAAACAAAACTCAATTACTTATTCTCTCAAAGCTTTTCCAGTATATTGTGTCAGGTTGCCTACCTATTTATTTTTGCTGATTTTTTCAGGTTTATATTAGCAGGTTGCCTATCTCCCTACTACAATAAATTAAATGTCTACTTAGTAGAGGATATATAGTTGTTGCATTAAATGTTACTAATAAAAATAAAGACATTTGTATAATACAATCAAGTAAGAAGAAAAGAGAAGAAGAAAAAAACAAACAGAATCTGATAAAGGTGTAGCATGAGATAAAATGCAAAACAGAAAAGAAACAAGGTAAATAATAAACTTCCCCTATAAACATGCCTTCAAGTAGAAATACTCAGGCAGTCATAGTATGGGTATGATGTGAGACATCCAAAGGGTATACTAAGGGGTGGTATGAGAAGTAATACTTAAGTAATATAGATAAGAGATATCTTGTACAATAATATTATTATTGTGTGAGATACTCCTTCTCCTGATTACATAAGCATCACATTTGATAACACCCCTTGGTACACTCTTTAGGTGCCTCACCTCATAGGAGATACTAACATTGTTGTATATATTGGTGTATAGAAGAGAGGGTTAAAGAGAGCATTGAGGAAAAAAGAAAGAGAAGGAGGAAGGGAGAATACCATTATATAGATCTGATGCTGAAGTGCCAAGATATGTCAGTAAAAGGGGGGGGGGGGATATAGTTCAGGCTTGCGTAGGTATGAGGGGTGAGGGGGCATGTATCATACACAATATACATCATGAAGGGAATCATAATACTGTGCAGAAGTCAAAACCCCAGACCAGTTAGTTAATTGCATTACCACTTACTTTTTTATTTCCCCCTAAAGACAGTAATTGAATTATTTAGAGATTCTAAAGTTCTACTCTGGCTCCCAAGCATTCCCTACAGGGCCGAATACAATGTCATAATTCTTTCCATATCTTGCACTATCATTCCTGACATCCTCCTCCTCCTCTTTTAAGGAAGATATGATATTCCACCTGACACTCTACTCTGGACTTCTCATGTTGACCGGGCATTGTTCTGTTTCTTCTTCTTCCACCTTGATAATATTGACCAGGCACTCACTTACTCCCCTGCACTTTCTATCAATTATATGAGCATGTTCATATACCCACCTACCTACCTTACCTTGCCTACCTCCGGATAACAAAGTACCAGTTAAATACCATATCCATAAAGTTTCGCAATATATGATGCTAGAAGATGGGGAGGGAGGGAGTTGAGCCGGCTTCGCTTAACAGCCCTTCTCCTCCACTGCGATCATATAGTGCTGTACCATGAGAATAATACCAGTACTCGTACTGTAGGATGCGCTTGGTTATGCTATCCACCCCCCCTGCGAGATGCTGATGGAGTGAACGTTAGTAAATACCATGAGTACCCGAACAACGTGAGAAATGTGCCAGGACGCTACGACTACCCCGCAGTACGGTAAGGCGCTAGGTGCTTTTCTCTTGTCTTAGCAGGTGTTTATTCGCGGCGGGCTCTCCACCCTAGCATCCCAGAAGGGGAATTTCAACGTCTGACAAGAAACTAAAACCTTTCTTGCAGCTCCCACTCGAGTACCCACGTCTAAGACGGAGGCGAAGTGACTCCCCGCTAGTAAGTTAACTAAAATTTCGAAGATATACTCCCGCGGCCGAGTTGATGTTGGACACTTTCTATGGGAATTTGCATTGCAACCTTCGCTGTCCAACCTCAACTCGCCCGCGGGAGCACAGACGCCAGATGCCCGTACCAGTACGCGCTAGCTCCTCAGGCTCCATATGGCACATCTTTAAGGTGGGGTGACAGGATAAGCGAGTATAAGAGATAAAGTGAGTGATCGCTTATCACAGTAAAGTAATCCCGATCGCCATTTCTGAGGACAACTACCGCACTCCCCACTCTTGCACTTTTATTTAGCTAGATTTCGCAAACCTGGAATCTGTTTTTCCACCAGATCTAAGGTGGGAAAACAGCAAGCCGCCCGGACATTCCCTCGCTCAAACAGCTAAACTTGAAGAGAAATTTTTCTTTGGCATAATTGACCCATCAAATATCGCATCTGAAGAGATTGGCGGCCGGTCTCCTTATAGGAAATAAAATGAAGGAAACAAGCGTCTGTTCTAGTGGGGAGGTGTCCGAGTGGCCCCGTGCGCCAAGGATCCTGGGATCAGTAAAGTACAGGTCCGTATGATACATACGATGTTTGGGGCGCATTAACGCAATATAGACTTCATAAACTCGCTACGCGACAAAGACCGCCACACATGCAGCGCGGCAAGCATGGCAGTATTTTTTCACCAGTTCACCTAATCTTGGCGTTGTCTCTGGAGAACGCAGTGATGGCTACTTGTTAGATTTGGAATCAACCGTTCTTTCTTGTACGTACTGTCGGAAACGGAGCCATCTTCACAGTAATTGAGAACCAAGCATGTATCGTGATATCCGGCACTCCATACATTAACATCACCGGGAAAAAATCAAGAACCAGCAACACACATCCGGAGTTTCCTATTTCCCGTATAAAGAGCAAATATCAATGCCTGCTAGGTCTGAGAGAGAGGTGGTAGCATTGAGAAAAGAGGAGGAGTTACAGTGAACAGGAAGGAGGAGAAAGGGTTACTAGCGATGACGATGCTGGAAGGAGAAGGAATACTAAGGTTTTCCAGATTTATGTACCGTATTTAAAGCACATCAGTTTGGCCGTAGTTGAAGTGTGGCAAGAATTGAGATATGGAAACCAATCATATTTATTCACCGTGTTTAGAAGGCGGGGTATCTGAGGGAAGAAGCAGAGCAGGGTGTGAAAAGTTGTTCAACAATCTAATCTAATATTCACCATGGTAGTTTGGGCGCTAGGAAAGTGGACATTGAGTCTGCTACGATACAATTACCAAAATGCTGGGTGACCTAGTAGCCATTCTGTCCGACTAAACTTTAGCCTACATGTTATCAGCCTTACAGATATATTCAGGATTCCCGACCCGGATGTTAGCTTACGGGATAAAACACTTCCTTTAGGAAGGATCATAGTCCCGACTTTTTTACCACCGCCAAAAAAAAAAATAGTATTCGCCAGTCATCACTCGAACCTCTCAATCTGGTTCCGTCTGCATACAAATGCAATAGCTCCTAATGGAGGCCCAACTTTGTCAGGCGCCAGCGCTTTCCAGGCACCTTCTAACAGCTGGAGAAAAAAGTCCAAGCGGAGGGTTACATGCCCCCCCCCTCCAAAGCTTCTGGTACGATTGAGAATCTTGTGGGGGGCGCGCAGTCTGACATATCTTTGAATTCTTCCAAAGCCACCGAATGATTTGACATCAGCCGTATGCAGGAAACCCTAGGAAGCAATTCAATCATTTCTCTCATGGTCATATTCACCATTATAGACCGCCGAGTTGCCATTCTACAGAATCCATCATTTAATAGATCAGATACAATACAGGAGTAAAGAATCCAGATAAAAAGACATCATGAAAGCAAGACTGCATTGCAAAATCTAACCCCATATTTTCCATATATCGACCAGCATGAGACCACTTCTGCACCCCCCCCACCTACCCAATCCAGCATCTACAGCAACCTCCGCAGGAACAAACATGAATCCAAAGTGGCGTGCCCAATTAGCCGATCCCATCTCGATAAATACCAGATGAGGAACGTACCACCTGAATGGAAGTCGTAGACCCAGACTGAGAATTGATCGCCGGGCGAGTCCGAGGCAGCATGTATGACACGTCACAGCCTATATCAAAAAATTGCTGCGGTAACCTATCCAACCCGATGCATCCCCATCTTACTTCCGCCCTGGACCCAGCCATGCGGTAACCGCGATGGATTACTTGTAGCAAGCTTAGCGGAGCTCAAGGAAGCAACAATGTAAAAGGAAGGCTCCGGTAGGGTTCCCGATTATCCGGGGCCCCATTAGCGGCGCTAGGACTTCCAAGGGCTACGGACGGGACTAGGTGGCAGGTATTTGCCTGCTCACGGCGGCGATATCTTACCCGGTGCGACCGCCCCTGCTCCAGACGGCGGGCCACGGGTGATTGCGAAGGACAGGAGGGGAAGACGCAGTACAGCGAGGGACCGAGGGTCCGTACGAGTGATGTTTCATGATTGCATCCTACCGCATTGTTGGATATTACGGGTATTTGCCAAAGCTTAGTCATTGGTTACGGGACCCGCTTGTCTTGTTTGTTCTCTGTTCTGTTTCGCTTTCGTTTTCTTCTCTCCTCTCAACAACCTCATACCTACGAACAGCTAATAAAACTGTTTTCAACACAACCTTTATTTGACCTCTGATCTCTCTCCTTTGCTCTCACATCCCATAAATCTTCACCCGTATTCGTCAATTCATTCCTGCTGTTGTCCAAAGTGCTCGGTCTGCCACAAATCGATTCTAACACCCATACTAGTCTGTTTCATAAACTGAACAAACAAGAATGAATGAGCCGGGTATGAATCTCGATGTTTGAATTTGCGGATACGCCTTCTGCTCGGGAACCGGGGATCGTTCATTGTTTCCCGCATGGGGTTATGACAACTTTGCGGGTTTTGTAATCGGAGGGAAGCGCCACTGAGGCAGTACGCATACCCCGAACACTGCAGGGCCGTGGGCCATCCGTCAGGAGAAGGAAGGCACTGCGAGCCCAAATCAAGTGGGTGTGCAACCAGAACGCAATAGTCGTACACCTCACGATGCCCATGTCATGTTCCGCATCATACCTAAAATCATACCTGGGATTTCACAAACAAGTGGCGCCCTTCCATTCTCGCTCTTTTTTTGGCAGGCTTTCGGCGGTGCGTGGTATCGCCCGGGGACTAGCATGGCTTGTTTAAGCCGAAACTAACGAATTATACGAATGAATCGAGGTTCCGAATTAAATACAGCGCTTTACAGTTATCGCAACAGTGATATCACTACTTGGCTGATCGAAACACTCGATACCAAGACCACCCCCTTCCAGCTGGTCCCGGTGCCGCACTCGCAGGTTCATGACTTGATTATTTCTCTTAATCGCAAACCATCCCATTTTGACACTTCCCTAGCTATCGCACTAGACAACAAGACAGGACAAAATTGTGAAGTATATAGGGCAAAGGTCGAGTTTCCGGTATATTCACCCCCATCGAGGTGCAACAAGGAGACTGACAAAAGAGTGGATTGAGAGAATCTTAGAAAATAGAGAAACGCATATGAGTATGAGAATAATGAGCGGAAAAGAAAGACAAAGTGAATGGTCTCCTATAGAGAGAAAGTCGGCGAAAAACACATGTGCCGGTGGAAGAGAAAAATACCAAAATAAATCCACCACACTCCCTAATCATCAGACACTACTCACATGAATTCAGTGAAGATATCCAGTATCTGCTCCCATCCGTTTCATCCTTAAACAATCTGTGTTTGCACTATATATAGTCAAACAGATATATGTTTTCCCAAACACCGAAGGTTGCTGATGCGGTCGTCGAAACACTAGGCCCAGCCATAGTACGTTTCAACAAAAATAAAATTAGGAAAATGGGTAAAAGTCATAAGACAATAGACAGGGTAAGGTAAAGCAAAGTAAGGGAAAGCCCGAACTGGTATGGTATATCATACTGACGGTAGATCGGTATCATTCGTGGGTTGGGGTCGGATCGACTCAATTTCATCCTGGGTTAACCCATCGAGAGACCTGCGAGGAAGTTTATCAGCGGCAGCAAAAGGTGGAATTATGAGTGCATATGCATCCTGGATGTTACTGGTTACCCCCGGATTTTTGATTATTTCGGCTAGCTCTTGGAGAAACGGGTTTTCGGGAGTGGGATTAGGCTGTTCGTCAACCTCGCTTTCATGATCCCCTGAGGGAGTTGCGCTTCGGGATTGAGTATCGTCAGGAACTGAGTCAACAATACCAACAATCGCCCACAACAACGAAGATAATATCTCTTGAGCACACATTTGTTTAAGTGGGGCCGTAGATACGAAAGCGAGGGATTTATAGCATCCATCAACGTTAATTGGCTTGGTTCCCGTAATACGAAAAGGTGGAATATCATCCGTCGGGGGGGCGGGATCGGCGGTATGATCGGTATGGTCCGTCACACGTGTAATTATCTTGGAGAGCTCCTGCGCGTTGACTTCTGTCGCTCGACATTCGGTTGTATTCTCCCACAGTCGGGCATTTTCCACCACTGCAAACCTTCCCCCCCTATCCATCCACCGCTCGCAGTCACTAATGAATCGGTGAGTCGCCGGCCCAAGCACTCGTAAGACCGTCTCAGGGTCAGCCCTATAACTCCAGTACCTGTAGGTATTTTGAATGTCCTTCGACTTAACTCCATAACACCAGAGGGAGATCACGGCGCAGAGCTCAGATATGTCCACATTCCATTGGAATAAACACCCCCTTGAGGCAGTCATAGTTATATACTGCACTGTCCCATCGACTTTGACCGGCAGTGCCCAGTGAAGAACAGCGGGACGCGTGAGGGTGTTGGCAAGGGCTATTCCCCCGAGTCTATAAAATAGAATAGCAAAGATTGAAGGCACTCGACTAGTTTCGACGCAAAGGAATAAGAGATCCCATCCCAGCTCATGAGATCTCCGAGGTCCTTTCGCAAGCCAAGGATCGCTTGTGCGCCTCCTACAGGCGCGGTATGCTCCCTATGAGCCTCCTTATACCCGAGATACCCATAGAGAGTTATTACTTCCCAGGTAGAGTCACTGTCGCGAGCACCTTCTGGGCCGTTGTATTCGAGATGAGGTTCTCCTGGCCCCCAGAGTTTATCCAGGAGCGTCCCAAACCTCACTGAGAACCAATCGGGCAAATCTTCAACCGCCGCCTGAAGCTTTATGGCTCTCGGCCGCTTAGACATTTTTCGACGAACCCAGGTTCTCGCCGTAGTCATTATCAATGTTGCAACCAACTGTGCGATAGAGGCTGACCAATGCAGAGCACGAATTCCGACAAACTGGATGACAAAGCCAGCAATGCAGACGAACGATCCAGCGGTAGCAAGGGTATTAAGCGAGAGAGTGGCACTGGTGCCATGCCTTGGTGCCATGCCTGGCATTGTCTGAAGTCTGCGGGGAATATGCGTAAGGGCTACGGCGAGATATGATAAGCTCCTTTCGTTCACGGTCTCCGAATAGTGCATATGAGTCGAATTGTTGATCATTGACCTCCGTACTTTTTTGCAGCCATAGAATCCTAAAGCTCCTCTTAGACACCCATATATCCTCTTCGGATGATGCCTGAACTACGTGCGAACATGCCATCATCCCTATAACTAGAAGCAGAGTCCCGAATGCCATAAGGGGGTAGGCATATTTCGAATTTTCGTCCTCCTTCAAAGCTAACTTGGGATGATAGCGGGTGACCCCAATAAAGATCAAGCAACCGAACTGAAGAACAATGCCTAGAATAGCAAATAACCATAACTCTCCATGTTTCCTAGCACAGATGTTCAACGACATGTTCGGGGCACGTCTAGAATCCGTATCTCTTTGTAGGGCGGCGTGTGTCGGTAGGGCCCTCAGGTGCCGCCCCCCGACCCCGTGGTCCCTCCCAGCGATGGCGTCTTCAGCATCTGCACCCCCCAGATCCGAACGTCTAAAGGGACTTTTGAAGAAGGAGAGTATCGTATCGAATAAACTAATTATCGTGAATGCAGCCTCCCGGGCTTGAGTTAGACTATCCCCCCTCCTCAAGATATTACTCTTCAGAGCCGCATCTAATGTAATATACCTAGGCGGACCCTGTCCATCCATCCCATACGGGAAATAAAGAATCTCGTCAACCTCTGGAGAACCCATGACCCGAACAATACCCTCCCCATTCCAAAGTTCGCACACCTCGTGCGAAGTAGAGGACATGAGCTCCACCTCTGCCACCGCTCTGCTTTCCCTAGCCCTTCCAACAACATGCCTTAAGCCAGCCCGGCCCACCGGCTCGTACTGCGCTTACTATTGCCGTTACAATACCCAATGGCGCCATAGCAAATATCACATCCTCAAGCCAGGTCAAGGACTGGGACATAAACTGCTTAGAAACTTGCTCTCCGAAGAGAGCCAGAATAGGGGCTAGGTCGGAGAACAAATTGTTTGAGAAGTTAACACCATCTGCTGCTAGTGCTGGGGGCGGTAACACTAGGAAAATTGCGGTCGAGGCTAGAAGTTTTAATGCGGTTGAACCCATGGTTTGTAGGTATTAAGCTTGCTTGGCTGTCGGCGGCGACTGGCGTGCTACACTGGTATTAGCGTCTAAATTAGTGCCACTTGAAAGAATATGAAACCCACCTGCTCAAAGGTTCGATTTTCTGTATTCCCAAGAGAATTAATGAAGCCGAGAGCATTACCGGTAATGGAGGTTAAGAAAAAGAAGAAGAAAAAAGAAGAAAAAGGGGAAACTAGGAACTACTAAGGCCCCTTGTGGGAGTTTTATGTGTGTCTGGAAGGTGATAGCTACCGGTATTGTGTGAGTACTGTACTCGAGTACTGTACAACACTCTGGGACACTAAGAGGTAGCTCCAACCCGGTAAGTAGGCTGCGCTCTATTTCAAAGTAAATATTTGTTATTGCTGCCAGAATATGGCTCATTAAAAGTTGCACCAAAGCACATGCATATGGGGGGCCTTCGCAACTAAGTGTCGTTCCCTAAGCGAATCTCCAGTGCATCCGGTAGTACCCCTAATTTAACGACGCTTTTTCACACAATTTCTATTGCATACCACCAGAGTTCGGCTCTTTTTCCTGTATCTCAGTATCATATTAACACCATGCAGTTATCCCAGCTGTATTGCTCTGGTTTCCTCTAGCCAAAACGCTCCTTAGGGATGCAATAGTGGTTGTCTCAAGAATGTAGTTCAACGACCAGTAGAAACCCAAGCGGGTTATATTACCGAAGCTGTCTGTCCCAATTCGGTTGAAACTGCACTTTAAGTGATACCCACCTCACGGTTTGGTGAATGCGCCTCGAGCCTTTGCATTCAAGCATCCCATCGAGGGCGGAGCGGAGATCGGCTCCGATACATGCTCCATAAGCTTAAACACCGTAATTGAGACTGAGATTGGAGTGTCCCGGATTTCCCTTGGGAGGAAAATAGAACAGACCCCGCTCGGAGGCAGACTCTAACCTCCTAGCTAAGTTCTCGAGCCCCCGAGTTTTCACGGTATGGAGAAGCACAGCGAGGAATCGCGATAGAGGACATTGTAGGAACATTAGGGGAGTCATGGTCAGCTGCGTCCTGTTGGACAGGAGATGCACAAGGGAGGGTAACAGTATCTGTACACACTTACAGACCCGAGCATATGTACCCACCCGTCAGGTACAGCACCCGGGTATGGACCGTATGGTATAATAGCAACCTATCGCACTATAATTTACACCCACTCTACAACCACTTGAGCACAGTAGTAATCAAGAGGCCCGCAGAGCCGCAATTACTGCTGTCATTGCCCCAGTTAGAACTCGACAAGAAAATATGAGTTCCGCCGAGTGCTGAAGTATCGGTATTCAAAATGGTACCGTACTTGTGCCTTATTCGCGTATCCCGTCCAAGCACATCCTTGTCGGCGTTACGAACCACAACCCATGACGGACGGATGAGGTGGTTAAGGCTAGTAGTCGTCACCGAATAAAGAATCAAAATACTTGAAAGTGTCCCATTATGAAAATTCAAAAAAAAACATCTTTTGAGTGTTGATGTTGATGTGGGTAGCCTGGTAGGCGGGAAAGAGACTACGCATGAAATGGAAGCCGACCGAAGATCTTGGTAGAAGATATTCGGAAGGATGCACAGAACCCCGGTAAGGGAGAAGGATGGTTCTGAGTGAACCAGAAATAGATGGAATGCAGGAAGCATAGGATAGAGGTTTCTGGTTGATGGAAATGGTTGGTTCCCCCCCTATGGGGGGGTTGCAGTGAATAGATCCATGCGTTGTTTTGGTGGAAAGTTTTGGAAAGGAAAGGGTTCATGTGGTGATGGAGAGAATTTCCTTTGTGCTTTCTATTTAGATTAGTCTTTCTGTCAATGTGATGAGGGATGAAGATAGGCATCGTTTTTCCTTAGATCAATATCATTGAAGTTCACCGTTTCCACCCCCGCTGCGCACGATAGTTACGCTAAGATCGAGTCACAAATAGTGCGACAATTGAAGGGGGTCATGGTCAAAGCAGAAATGAAGTGAACGACGATCCAACCCTTACCCTTTCAAATGTTCAGTCAGATGTATAGCAGGCTTTTCCTCTTTTTTTTCCGGAAAATTCAATCGAGGTTAGCAATTGTTAGGGAAGGTTGTAGGTGCAGTACAGTACTCGTACGGAGTATTGTAAGCTGATCAATACTCAGAGCTACCGGTGTGGAGTGGGGGTTGGGTTGATAGGGTATTGTCTGAGAGCTGTGAGGTTTTTACCTAGTGATGGACACGATCATGCTCGAGCATGATCGTGTCCATCACTATAAATTTTACCCCATGCAGTTTCCTGTCTTTGGACATGCCTTGGCATGAATACTTTCCTGTATTTAAGCTGGGAGCTGGCCTTCTTAGTTAGGCAAGCTCAACCACCCCTTGTCAGCGTCAGTCTAGATCACGTCAATCCTCTATCTAAGTTGGGTTCAGCTTCAACCCCCTTTTGCTTTATCTGTGTTGGTCTGTTTACTACAGTATGATTGGATCCAAGTCAATTTCCCTTCCTCTATGCATCGCTTTATCGGTGAGGTCACAGAGCAATTATAGCCACAAGGTGCATGCTTGGTCGAAATACCATCCAACTAAGGGAAGGCGCATCAAACCTCCCACACCAGTAGCCGCATTAAATTTTTAAAATTTTGTTGGTATCATAACACAACCGGTTGCTGCCTAACCACATCATGTCACACCTAAAGTGCGGCACATCGCTAAGCGCACCACTTGCCACAACGAACTGCCGACACAGAAGCCGACCCACTACCTCTTCCAATCAACGGCCACGAGGGTATCAGTACTATGAAGTGCTTGTCTAGGCTATCCCCCACTCTGCGGGATGCCAATGGAGTCACTGTTGGTGAATACCATGGGTACTCGTACTCGAACACATGAGAAATGTACCGGGACGCCGTAACTGCCCCCTCGTGGTGAGGTGCCAGGTGCATTTCTCTTATCTTAGCGGGCCTGGATTCGCGGTGGTCTCTCCCCCCGCATCCCAGTAGGGGAATTCCAACGTTCGGCAAGACATTGAAATCCTCCAAAATTTCCCAGATATACAGGCCTCAGACGCCGGTCCCAGTATCGTAGCAGCTAGCACCTCGGGTTCCATACGGCACAGATTTCAGGCTAGGCAACAAAATCAGCGAGTTTAAAAGATATATCGAGTGATCGCTAATGATACAGTAGCGAGCCAATTTTCCGAAGCTGACCCAGTATATTGAAGATAGCTAGAAATGAAAGGAAAGAAAGTACCATGCAAATTCAGAGTCAACAACGTCAAAGGAAATACAAAGAAAAACATGTTGCAGATTGCTTGTTCCATGTTCGAGCTGTTCCACTGGTGGAGGCTTTTGGTGAGGTGGCCGCTGCCCTTGCCATGGGAGATGGTTACCGCCGATGTATCCCAAGGTGGCAATGTGGGCGCATGAGGGTCCTGTAGGGGTGGCGGGTGGGTGATAAAGAACGCGAGGTGTAGGAAGCGGGTTGTAGGAAGTGTGGTGATCTGGTGTTCGTAGAGCTGGGAGATGGAATATATAGGGGGTCCATGGACTCAGTGTCTCAGCGCTATGACCCCGCCCTACCCCAGCAACCGGAGATACATTTTTCCACTAGGGTCCGACACCAGGCTGTTTACCGTGTGGAATCCTGAATGCTTCGCCCAATTGGCAATGGGTTCTTCCAACCCTCCATGCAATCCGCACTCTCCACTCCTGCACTTTTATTTAGCTAGATCTCGTAAGCGTGGAATTTATTTTGCCGTCAGGTCTAGAGTAGGGGAGACCACAAGCCACCCGGACAGGGCTCGCTTGGGCGACTAAATTTGTGGGGGAAGTTTGATGTGGTATGATACTCGTATCATGGGCCCCCCAAAATAATACAGCTGGGAGGGTCAGCGGGTGGTCCCTAGAGAACGCAGTGATGGGTATTGTACTTCCCAGAATGACACTCGGCGACTGCCGTACTGTTGGGGACGCAGCCGTCTCCGCAGCTGTTGAGATGCGACCATGGGCCACTCTGCGGATGATTGCGACCCCGGAAAGGTCTTGCGAATCGAATCCTTCTGATTCAGGAGATGTGAAGGGCCGCGTTTTCCCCCCCTTGAAGGGCGAAGAATAGCAGGCAAGCAGGTGAGAGGCGAGAGCAAAACACTTTTATTCATGGCGCCGGAATCGCCTTTTTCCCCCTCTTGCTTCTTTTTCCCATTTCACAACTACCCGAGCCGGTTGAGAGTCGCGATAGCCCGGCGAATGCAAGCCATCCAACCGGAACGCCTGGCAGACCCCCGAGAATGAAGGTATACACCAGCACCTACCCCACCGGCCGCTACTGCATGCACAATGCCATTAACTGCGTAGAAATTCTGACGTGCATAATTCACCTCCTAAACAGGCAAGACAACAATCTCATGCTGCCATGCCCGTGTCGATGTTCGAGGGAGGCTGAGGTTTATAACAAACATTTTTTCTTAAATATGATACCAAATTTCGCAGATGCGCAGCCCAGACTTCAGACCCATCAATATTAGCTACATGACGGCACTTGCGCTGATAACGACCGAGGAATACTGAGGTACGGTAGTAGTCGAGGGTCGAGAAGCCGACACAGGCCACAAAACACTCGATAACAAGGGTGGCGGCTATCTCTCCCTCGGGCGATTCCTTTCGGACCGACCCGGGAAGAACCCTATCATGCTTACAGTAGTGCAAGGCAACCCTCCCGTTGTCACACAAGTGCCCCGCAAATGTTTGTGTTCCCCCGATCGTGCGCAGCGGCAAATAGCCGGCCATTCATAAAGTATTCGGATGCCTTGGCGCCAAGGCATCGGTGAATGGTCAAGTACGATACTATACAAGCGAAGGCTCCCAAAGCCGAAGGGAAATTCACTGTGGTGCCGGAAACGATCCTGGGGAGTGGATTAGATAACCCCCCCCCTTTTGCTGCGGGATGGCTTATTGAATCCATCCCGGTTCTAAGCTTCGAAGTGGTCTAGTCGGCGGGGGTGTTTGTATTGTACTCGAGAACTAGGACCCAAGAGCATTTAGGGAGCCCAGTAACACAACCTCTCGCCCAAGGTGTTTCTCGAGTAAATCGCCACTTCCTTTAGGAAGTAGTCCCGACTTTTTTACCGCCACCAAAAAAAAAATTATTCACGAGTCATCACTCTAACCTTCCAATCTGTTTCGGTCTACATACAAATGCAATAGCTCCTGATGGAGGCCCAACCCTGCTAGCCGCTAGTGCCCCCTAGGCACCTTCTAGCAGCTGGAAAAAAATAAGTCCAAGCGGAGGGTTACATACCCCCCCTCCAAAGCTTCTGATACGATCGAGAATCTTGTGGCGGGCGCGCAGTCTGACATATCTTGGAATTCTTCTAAAGCTACCGAATGATTTGACATCAGGCGTATGCAGGAAACCCCAGGAGGCAATTCAGTCATTCTCCTCACTGCCAGATCTACTATTATAGGTCGTTGGGTTGCCATGCTACAGAATCCATCATTTAATAGATCAGATACAATACACTAGTAAAGAATCCACATAAAAAGACATCATGTAAGCAAGACCGCATTGCAAAATCTAACCCCCAAATTTTCCATAAATCGACCAGCATGAGACCACTTCTGCCCCCACCCCCCTCCTATCCATATCCAGCATCTACAGCAACCTCCGCAGGAACAAACATGAATCCAAAGTGGCGTGTCCAATTAGCTGATCCCACCTCGACAAATACACCATGAGGAACGCGCCACCTGAATGGAAGTCGTAAACCCAGACTGAGAATTGATCGCCTGGCGATTCCGAGGCAGCATGTATGACATGTCAGAACTTATATCAAAAGTTTACTGCGGTAGCCTATCCAACCGGATCCATCCCCCTCTTGCTTCCGCCCCAGGAACCACGATGCATCGCTCGATTGTGGCAAGCCCGGCAGAGCTAAGAGAAGCAAAAATACAAAACAAAGGTTCCAGCGGTGCTCCTTATAATCGGGGATCTTCCAACGGCCACTGACGGGACTTGGAGGCACATGGTTACCCGTTCATGGAGGCAATGCCTTACTAAGCACGGCCGTCCCCACCCCCGGATGGCGGTGTGCGGGTGATGGCAAAGGACATAAGGGGAAGATGAAGGACATCTGGGGGTTAAGGGCTGCACGAGTGATGTTTCATGATTGCACAGTAGCGGATATGATACTTATATCTATTTCCAAAAGCTGACCAAACAAAGAATCTTGATTTTTGAATTGGTGGGTGTGTCTTCTACTCAGGAATCAAATCTCGGGCTTTATTCGACCCCTCGGATAACGTCCAATTTTGGGGGCGTTCCTTGATCTGCGGGAAGAATTGCCGGGGTAACGGGCATACTCAGAACACCATGGGGCCGTGAAGTATTTGCTGAGGAGAGGAATATTGCAAGTTCAACTCAATCGGATTCATAATCAGAACTCAACAGCTAGATCCTGGGGTATGCTTGTCACTTGAAGTCATACGACTGATTTAACAAAAAAGAGGGATCCTCTCCTTCCTGGTTGTTTCCCGTTTTGTTGACTGGCTGTCGGTGGTGCGTGCTGTGGCGAGGGGGCTGCCATGGTTTCGCTGGGCTGAAATTAATGAATAGGGTGAATAAATTGAGGCTCCAAACTAAATCCCGGTGCTCTACAATTATCGCGAAAGTAATGCCACTGCTTAGCTAATCGAAGAACTCAAAACCAAGACCACCACTGACCCCTCTCACCGGCGGTGGCGGCCGCCGTAAGCAACCGTACTCGTAGGTTCATAGCCTGGTCATTGCTCTTAACCGTGAAATTCCGCATCCTGACACCTGCCTGGTGATCACATACAAGATAACAAGTAGATTTAGAGCGGGGCAAGAGAAATTCGGGAAATGGTGAAAATCATAAGACAATAAAGGAAGTAAAGTAAAGTAAAGTGAGGTAAATGGAGAAAACTTTGGGCTCGGTGCGGTATATACCACTGACTGTAAGATAGGAATCATTCGTGAGCTGGGATGGGTCGGGTCGGCTCAATTTCGTCCTGGGTTGGCTCATTGGAAGGCCTGCGAGGAAGTTTATGATGGGTAGCGAAAGGTGGGACTATGAGCGCATAAGCATCCTGGATGTTACTGGTTACCCCCGAATCCGTGACTATTTCGGCTAGTCTTTGGAGAAAAGAATTTTCAAGCTTGGAATCGGGCTGTTCGTCAACCTTGCCTCCACGACCCCTCGAAGGAATCACACCTCGTGATCGGGTATTCCCACGAATCGGGCGAACGATACCAACAATTGCCCACAAGAACGAAGATAATATCTCTTGAGCACACATTTGCCTAAGCGGAGCCGTAGATACGAAAGCGAGTGTTTCATGACATTCGCCGATGTCAATTGGCTCGGCCCCGATGATGCAATGGGGTGAAATAAATTTCATCTGGGGATCAGTGGTATGCGCCGTACTACCCCTCCTAAGCGCAATTATCTCAGAGAGCCCTCGCGCCCGGACAATCGTCATCAGTCTATTTGGCTCGCCCCGCAGTTTGCGATTCTCCATCACCGTAAACCCTCCTCCTCTATCCATCCACCGCCCGCAGTTGCAAATAAATTGGTCCGTCGCCGGCCCAAGCATTCGTAAGACCACCTGAGGGTCGGTCCCAGTATCGCTCGACTTCACACTGTAACACCAGAGGGAGATCACGGCGCAAAGCTGAGATAGATCCACAGCCATAAAGCGAGCACCTTCTGATGTGGCAGTCATAGTTATGCACTGCCTTATCCCCTTAACTTTGACTGGGAGAGCCCAATGGAAATCCCTAGGAGCCTGGGAGCTGGTGACTGGATCCCCCGAGGGAAAAAGCTGATCCAGTAAAGACTCAAGGCAGTTGCCTAGTTTTTTTGCAATGGGATAGGAGTTCCCTTTCCAACTTGTGGGGTATCCGAGGTCCATTCGTAATCGAAGGATATTTTGTGCGTCTTTTATACCCTGGCGATGTTCCTTATTCGCGTCCTCATGTCCGAGATACTTGTGGGTGGTTATCACCTCCCAGCTAGGATCACGAGCGCCCTCTAGGCCGTTGTGTTTGAACTTCCATAGTGTATCTAGAGATGTCCCAAACTTCACTGCAAGGAAATCGATCTCATCATCAGTTGGCAGTGTCATGTCCTGCGGCTGGTCGGACATTTTTCGACGAATCCAGGTTCTCACAACAGTCATTGCCAATGTTACAACCAGCTGTGCGATGGAAGCTGACCAATGCAGAGCACGAATTCCGACAAACTGGATGACAAAGCCAGCGATACCGACTAACGATCCAGCGATAGCAAGGGTACCAAGTGAGAGAGTCATATCAAGGACATGCTTAGCACGGCTTGAGGTCTGACGGGACGTGTAAGGTCTCCGGCGAGATGCGATAAGACTATTGCGTTCCTTGTCTCCAAATAGTGCATATGACTTGAATAGCTGATCATTTACCCGATCACCCTTTTGCAGCCATAGAATCCTAAAACTCCTCTCAGACACCCATATATCCTCTTCGGATGAGGCCTGAACTACGTGCGAACATGCCATCATCCCTGCAATTAAAAGCAGGGTCCCGGATGCCATAAGGGGGTAGGCGTATTCCGAATTTTCGTCCTCCTTCAATTTTATCTTGGAATGATAGCGGGTGACTCCAATAAAGATCAAGCAACCGAATTGAAGCACAATGCCCAGAATAGCAAATAGCCATAATTCTCCATGTCTTCTGACTCCACAGATGTTCAACGATATGTTTGGAGCGCAGGTAGGATCTGTATGTCTTGGCAGGGCGGTGTGTATCGGTATGGCTCTCCGGTGCCTTCTGCGCTCGTGTTCTCTTTCGGCAATAACAGCTTCAGTATCTGTACCCCCCCGACCCGGAGATAATAAGGGACTTTTGATGGAGGAGCGGGTCCTGCTGAATCGACCCACTCTCGTCCAGATTGTCCCTTCGCCTCTTGTTAGAAAGCTCTTACTTTCTTTAACATTTCTCAAGATTCCTTTTTCTACTGCGCCCTCGAATGTAATAAACCTAGATCCATTCTGTCCATCCACCCCATCCTGGAAATAAAGAATCTCGGCAATCTTTGGAGAACCCATGACCCGAACAATAGCCTCCCCATTCCAAAGTTCGCACACCTCGTGCGAAGTAGAGGACATGAGCTCCACCTCTGCGACCGCCCTGCTTTCCCTAGCCCTTCCAACAACTGCCTTAAGCCAGCCCGGCCCACCGACCCGGATTGCGCTTACTATTGCCGTTACAATACCCAGCGGCGCCATGGCGAATATCACATCCTCCAACCAACTCAAGGACTGGGACAGGAACTGTTTGGCAACTTGCTCTCCAAAGAGAGCCAGAAGAGGAGCCAAGTCGGAGAACAAGTTGTTTGAGAAGTCAACACCCCCTGCTGCTAATGCTTGGGGTGCCAGCACTAGGAAAATTGTGGTTGAGGCCAGGAGTTTTGATGCGGTTGAAACCATTGTTCGTAAGTATTAAGTTCGCTTAGCTGCTTGCGGAGATTGGTGTGCTACGCGGGTATTAGCGTCTAAATTAATCCCATTTGAAGGAATATGAGAACCACCTGCTCAAACGGTCGATTTTCTATATTCCCAAGGGAAGGAATGAAGCCGAGAGCACTACCGGTAATGGAGGTTAAAATACCCGGAAAGTAATATGGAACTGAGAAATGCAAAGGCTTTTCGCGGGGGTTTTATGCGTCCGGAAGCTGAAAACTACTGTGCGAGTACAATAGTGTGAGGCTCTAAGAGGTATCATAACTCCGGCCCCGCAAGTGGCCTACGCTTTCCTCAAATTAAAACTTGTTTCTACCAGAATTTGACCCATGGAAAGATGCACCAGAAATATGCATATGGAGCCTTCTCCATTATTAAACATCGTCCCCCAAACGAAACCCTAGTGCATCCAGTTGTACTCGTGATTGAATGGCGTGTCCGACGACAACAATTCTTGCATACCGCCAGAGTCCAGCTTTTTTGCCTAGATATCGGTGCCATGCAATAGTGGTCGTGTTCAGATGTGCAGTTCAACAACGAGGAGAAGCCTAAGTGGGTTGGAATATTGAAGCCTATCATACCTACCCCACTCAATTGAAACTGCACTTCACAAGGGACCCTCCCCATGGTTTGATAGATCGCCTCGAGCCTTTGCACTTGAGTAGCTAATCGAGGATAGAGTGGGAATCGGCTTCCATACATATCACATAAGCTAGTATAACTAGGAACGAGGTTAGTTTTTAACAAGTCTTACGGACATCGGTTTGGACACTTGGTTGGATGGTATGGTAAGAAAATCTTGCGATATAAAGAGCCTATACAGATATCCCAACCGGCGAAATATTCTCGAAAACAACGAATAAGAAACGAAAAAAAAATTAATTACAGATAGACAAAATACAGGTGACTGACTAGAGAGGGACAGAATGGACGATAGATGAAAACAAATAGCAAAGGAAATAGGCCGGCTTTTATCCTTACTAGATTATCTAGATCCCCTCCCGCATACTCGCAGCATATGTCGGAAATTTTATCACACTCTACTCCCCATTTCGGTGTCATCCCCGGTTCCCCCGATTTCCTGCAGAGGATGGGAGTAAATGGCAGAGGGCATGAGTTTATCGAGGGTATGTCCGGCCGAGGTATCTCGGCATGGTAGGAGTACTTTCTTCAAAGGAGATTTTCGGATATGTTGTCGCAAGTGGTGTTTGGTATACATGACCAGCTATCCGTAAAACACGCAGAATAGTGGTGTATATGCTGTACGTGGCAGAGGTTGGGATTTCTTAGCCAGAAAAACACAGAAATGGCATTCTGCGTGTTGGGGTTGTTGTTGTGCGTCTGGTAAAGCGTGTATATACGGTTACCAGCGAAAATATTTCCCGATCCAACAATTGGGATTTCCAGAATCTCCACTTGATTGAGAGCAGATAACACAGCGAAAAAGAAAGGAAAAAAATCCAACCCCCAGCTAGGAAAAAGGAAAAGGGAAAAGAAAGGAGACCTCATCAGCAGGGCAACTCCATCTCCCTAGCGAGACTCTCAATCTCTCCAGTTTTCACGATGGAGGGGCCCGCCGAGGAATCACGGTGGGGAATATTGTATGAGTGTATGAGTGTATGAGTTTTAGGGAGGTTCCGGAGGGCTGCGTTCCAGTCTTGCTGAACAGGAGATGTCCACGGAAGGATTATGGCAGAGGACTGAGGGTATTTCATACATACTAGCGCTGTACAGTACAGTATAGTACACTACTCGCTATGTCAGGTATTCGAATAGTAGCAACCTAATTTACACTCTACAACTAGTATTAAGCCACCTGTAGAGCCGCAATCAGTCACCATGTCAAAGGTAGAACAGCAAAACTTGAGCTCGGCTGAGCTAAATTTAGCGCCGAAACAGGAGAAGAGGCGCCGCATTGAGACGAGAATTGTTGGTTCCGATACTTGACTACTTAACTACCAGTATTCAAGATAGTGAGACACTTGGTTCGTAAATCCCGTGGACCAGCAAAACATTGAGACTCCCACGCAGCTCCTTCCCACATCTAGACAGAGCTGAACAAGTAACTATGGTTTGCAGCCACCGAAAACGTCACGCCAAACAGCCCCTCCACGTGAGACCTCAATCCCGTCGCGACACCCCGTCAATTGTGCCGGTCTCTCATTGGGCCCCTCAATCATGCGCAGCGGTAAATATAATCAAGGCTCCCCAAAGTGAGAACTCCTAGAAGGAAATGCATTGCGGTGCCAGAAGTGATAGGGGAAGTCGGGAACCTCCCGTGCTGCTAAGCGGCTCGCGTGCAAACGTTGAATCCATCCAGGCTCTAAACTTCGAAACGGTCTAGTCGGTTTCCGTGCTTGTATAGCACAAATGCCTTCTACTGACTAAAAAAAGGTCAAAGCGAGGCTTGCACACTCCCCCATGGCTCCTGGCACAACCTTGTAGCCGGGGCGTATTGCGACTTATCTACTCAAGTAAGTTATGATACCTTGAAATTTTTCCAAACCCAAAAAGTATAATTTGGTGGCAGTCGCATACATGTAACCTTTAGCCTCACGATCTCCGACGTTTCCATCAAGCAGAGCGAGATGCGAGCTATGATACGAGAAAGCGCATCACAAAACTTGTTTTCAGAAACCTATGGCACTGGCCTACCATACAGTAATAACCCATTTCTTGTAGGACGTCCAAAATTTCCCCCTCTAGATTAGCGGGAAAAATGGACGGCAAAAAGAGTAGGTTTCAGCCCTCAGGTGAGACAAATAAAAAGGAAAAAAGACAACTCCAACGTCCTAGAGACCCTAACCCTACGCAAAGTCAATGCGCGCGTTGACAGCGGGCCGGTGCACAACCCAACCGGCGTGCAGAAATGATCCACACATATCATATCATACCTCACAAGCTGCAAACTCCCCCCCATCAGCTTATGTGACAACACTCTGCAATTTAATATCCGCAAGACCCACTCTGTCAACTCGGCCAGCGTGTAAGAGAACAGGAACATCTATGAGCGTGGAGATATAACCAGCCGAAAGATGGAAATACGTGCTGCCGTAGATGTCTTTAAGAAATCGCCTACTCGCAATTTCCTGACGTTTGTGAACACGACTGTTATTGCGCACCATCATAATCTCGAGGCTCCGGCCGAGTTTTTGCCCATATGCAATAGTATCACAGCTATATTCACGAACGTCAGAAAATTACGAGCATTGTGTGATGCCCTAAGGATCTAGGGCTCAAATCGATTATCCACACTAACATGCGAATTGGATGGAATCAACATAACGTTCGGTTGGCAATCATGAGTTCTGATCCCGTACAGTACATGCCCGGGGGACAATTAGTGAATGAGAAAAGGTACCGGTATGGTGCTCGCAGCCATACGCAGAGCTGGGCTTTTGAAAGAGGCGCATACTTCAGATAGACAAAGTTGGCTCCAGGACGATGAGCAGAATAACTAGCATATAACAACCCCAAACCATTCAAATTTGCGCCATCCCTTCGATACATTCCGAAGCTGAGAACAAATTAAAAAACCAATAGTATGATTATATCTCAAGGTCCCCCGGAATATCTCCCCAAGTATGATACTCAAATACGTTCAAAGAATCGTTGGCTCCTCCGGAGCGCGAGATCTCAAAATTGAAATTTAAAAAAGTGCAAAGCCTTCCCATTTCTCATATCATACAAATCTATGAGAAAAATGCACCGCGCCAGTTTAAATACGGGTGCTCGAATGGTCAGAATGCGCCACACGTAGACGAAGATCTCGCCCGGGTTTCATAATCGGATCAGCAGTTGAAAGGTCATGAACACGACCGCTTACAGCAAAAAAACTCCTCATACACTACTGACCGTTTTGGCGCCAGCTAACTGGAGGCCATCAGATACCAGTACTGTACAAAAAAAAATACAGAGCTAACATCACCCACAAGCACTCGCCCCAGCCAATACAACGAACAATGAAACCAGAAAATCAATTTCCCATAACAGTCTAGCTAGAACTGTTGGCATTTGAAGTGCTTTATGTCATTCCGACGCGCCCACCATGGAGAGAGAGAGAAAACACATAGATAATAAAAATCCAGTTATCATTAAACATTAATAATAAAAAATGTAAAATATATATTAGTTATAGTAACATGTGCAAGGTATAGGTAAGCCAAAATACTAAGTATCACACAAGAAAATATAAGTTATTATCAGAGGAAATCTGTGTATGAGGCAAATCAGAAATTTCTATAATATTATATATTTTACCCTACTCCAAGTTCTAAGTGCCCCCAGAATCTCAAGGAACATCTCAGACACCACCAGGATCAGAGAATTGATAAATACAAGTTTTTCAAATACCAGCAAAATCTAAACCAATAGAAAGATAAAATAATTGTTCACATTATAGTATATTCATTTGTAGAATATTTCTGTAAGGCTTTAAGTTAAAAGAGTAAATCTTCAAGAAATTGTAGACTCTCTAAATACATAAGATTGTAGCTAGGAATTATAATAACGATATAATATTATTAAAACCAAACATAAAACAAAATAACATGCAACCCACATAATCTAAATACTATTTCCAGTTACAGAAAACATAATGGAATCTGGTTATTCTCTACCAATATTACTAGTTTGATGTTAGTACTTGCCTACTTAAGATTCTTTCTAATAGCTCATATTCCTTGTACCAATTAGCTCGTATTCAATTAAATATATCTCCCTTATTTACTTATTTGTACCCTTTGTAATACTAATATCTAAGTAGATATTCCCTTATACTAATATTGCTTATAAATTATACAATAGTAGTAACTACTTGTTTTACCTTATATAAATTCTATTACCTTTTTTATTAGTTTTTTATCCTATTACCTCAAGCCTACTCCTTCAGGACCCTGATTGATTTTCAAGTTCTTTCACTACTATATTGACAACGTAAATTTTCTTTTTGGATACAGTCTTATTGTTATATTTCCTAGTTACAATCATCTGTATTTAAAGAAACTACTGTTAGGCGGAGACAATCGGTATAGACTTATGGTTGTCTAGGCCAATCGGGATTCTTTCGTATAGACGGAGATTTGTCTAGGAAGGCTCGGAAGCAACTCGTTTCGTTTATGACTACTAAGAGTGCAAGAAAGTAGGATAGAATCGTAAGAACAATATTATATTGTTAAGGTCTCTTCTCCGTTGCTTGATAATGTCTAAAGCTTGGGAGGCACTTCGATATTTATATTCCGCGTCTGAGTGTTCGCGGGCTACATCTATCTAGTATACAAAATATGTACCTCTTCAAATCTAATGCGCAATGTCGAGTTCTCTATAATGGTGCGAACACCGGGAGACCCTGAAAACCATCACACCATCTTCGGTAATTACTATTTCCTGCCTGGGAGACATACTTGTCACCAGTAGTAATTTTCCGATCCTCAGAGTCTATAGACCTGTAGCCGAGTTCTCAAGTCGAACTCTGTTGGCTCCAATAGTTCTTTTCGTTACCAAGAGGATCAGTCTTGATACGAGACTGCATCTGCAGATATGCCGGAGCCGATGACTTCTAGTTGTGATAACTCAACAACTAACCGATAGAATTCATTCTGATGACTCTCTTCTCGTAGAGGAGAGGCCATTCTATTGAATAGTCTCATAATTCCTCGGTCGGCAACTCCTGATTGTTCTATGTAAAGGGGGTGGACCTTCGTGTTGTGTTGGTTGTAAATCCCGCAACTGCGGTACACCTCTTATCATAGTTGCAACACTCCTCGAAGCTCGCTGGCTTCTTTGGTAGTGTTTCCAGGAGCTCTAGACTCTTTCTAATCGTCGAAGGGTGGATGTGAATGCATTGGTTCGTTATCCCGAACCTCCTAACATTCATCTCATGACCTTGTGCGAAAGCGTCCCGTTACTTACAGCCCGTATCAAAGATGTCATATCTTTGAAGCCTTGTAACTCCCTGAGTAGTTGACGGATTGACTTCGTTCCACTTCTCAGGTCTTGCCAGAGGTCCCCTCTTATATATCCTGCGAACAGCTTTCGGTCGGACGGACGGCAGCGACGTATATGGTGTTATTCTGACACCTTTAATTCTGTGACCATATAGTCACAGGACCCAGCTAAGGTTGATGTGTATAATGACGCACGGGCCCCGTAAGGGGGCCGGAGGGGGGTGTTGGAGACTAAGATTCTCGGCTTCGGGTAAGGTTACCCTGCCTAAGGTACTCCTAGGCTATCGGAATCGGGTACTCCTAACAACTACAATCTCTTAAGAATTTAGTCTCTCAAGCTTCATAGAAACACTCCTTTAAATATACTATATGTTGCTAGTGAATAGTTACATTACATTTTCCTTAGCTCCACTACTATTAAAGAAGAATTCCATAGACCCTTCTCCTCCTATCCCAATAGTGTCCAGGAATCTCTTTAAGATTCTCAAGATACTTAAAAGTAAGTTACTGTAAGCTGTACTGGTACTCGGTTAAGGATTTCGTTTTATGTTTTATTTTAAGTATCACTTTGATACTTGGTTTGTTTGAAGTATCGTTTTGATACTTAGTTTGTTTTACGTTTTGTTTTAAGTATCGCTTTAATACTTAGTTTATTTGAAGTATCGTTTTAATACTTAGTTTATTTTATGTTTTGTTTTAAGTATCGATTTGATACTTATATTGTTTTACCAAAGTATATCACTTGATATCTTTATTTAGTTTCATTCATGCTAAATATGAATAGATTTGTGTATTTAAAGATCATTCTATTCTACAATAGAAAGAACAGACTTCGACAGACAGTATTTCAATATACTTGATTGAATGGTTACTCTTTAGTTTCTCCAGTACACCTCCAAAGCCTCCATTAGTTCATACAGCTCTCATCTCCTCTCTGGAAGAGCAGGCCACCTGTCAACTATCGTACACCTATCAAAACATGATTAGCACCTAGCGAATATGTTACAGTTACAGAAAACCTTTTCCCCACACACCTACAAACCAACTCCACAACACCCTTCTATCCTCTATTCTATCAAACTAATAATCACTACTAAAATATATATGTAGGGGTATTGTCTACCCTATGGACATAATTTTAAGCGTTATCAAGAAAAATATAGATATGAAACAAATCAAAAATTTCAACAATATAATCTTTCTAAAATCTTTTCCCCACACACCTACAAACCAACTCCACAACACCTATCCATCTTCTATTATATCCAACCACTTCTTACTACCAAAGTATATAAGTAAGGGTATTGCCTACCCTACAACTCTGGTTTTGAGCCATACAGTAATGCTCAATTATGGCATACCAATATGCAATTCCAGTTATTGCAATTATTGCTCTTCAATGAGGAATTCCTAGTAAGTGTATGAAGTAAACTCTTAAGTCTAAATCCATGCTGGAAAGCCTGTTTTTTTCCTTTTTGGTTGTACACTTCAAATGTGTTTCCCTTTTCTCTTGGATTTTGCGCTTCGCGTTCCTTCATCCGTTCTGTCTGTGGATAGTAGCCATAGTTTCAAGCAAAAATGTGTTCCAATTCAATCCTAAAGTATTGAATCTATCAATCTTGAACATCATTTAAGCAGGACTTTTTCTTTAATTTTTTCTTTTTCTTTTTTTCCATAAATTATTTGCTCTGACACTCCTCCTATTCCTGATTTTCAAACTCCTACCTACTCTTTTATTTCTCATTGCTTCCTCAGCTTGAATAAGAATTTAACCTAAAGACATACCAAATTAGCTAACTTGATTCCAAATTATAGTTATGTAATAAGAAACTTACTAATCTTCTCCATGAGCCTTTTGGTACAGATATTCTTGCGGTTCAGCATTACTCAATCTGCCTTCATGTTGATAGCCCTACCTCTATCAAAGTAGTATCAGAGAGAAGGTAGAAGTTTTTTGCAGATACCAGATTCTATCTGTTAATCTGCAATCAAGTATGTTGGACTAAATCTAAAAATATTCTGTTAGTAAATAATATATAAAAAGAAGAAAGAAGAAGAAATACACTACTAGATAGTAGCTAATAGCCTCTTGCAACTTACCTGAGAGGTTGGTAAATCTCCTTACTACTAGTAATGAGTTTCTTTATACTAGTACTCTTTATTACTAACTTTCTCTAACTGTATACTGGTAATCTGAATATAAAATTGTTAGAAATGAGATGTATATTTTATATAAAGCACTTCTTGAATAGAATTACTTATAGGTTACAACACTATAGAGGTGTAGTGTGTATATAAGATGATTTGGATAGCAAAAATGATAACTCAAAGAATTATCTCTCAAGTAGCATTATGGTCGGAGAGAAGAGATATGCAGAAGTGACAGTTGAAGTTGTCAACCATATCAGTTCCTAAAATTTAACTACCAAATTAGTTAGGCCAAACTTAAATAAAAACTTATAATAATAACAAAACTTGTTTAAGTTATCCAAGGACTAAACTTACCTAATAAGAGAAACCAAGTATCTTTTATAGGCCTTTCCCACTACTACATTACTGATGTAATGAGGGCAATGGATAGGCTACAGAGGAAACACCAGTAGTATTTGCAGAGTGCTAAATAACTTGAATAATTAGTTTTAATTCCAGAAAAAGTAGTAAATAAGAAGAAGGTAACATACTAGTATGTTGTAAATAAGGTGAAGAGAGGAAAATTCTAACCACTAGGCAGAGAACTGCTCCTCCTTGCATCATCCAATTTCTTTATGAATATCAAAGAAAAAAGAACCACTGAAAAGCTCTTATTACCCTCCCGCAAGAGAGGAAGGAGAGGAAAAGAGAAAAGGGTGGAGAGGGAGAAGGAGGAAATGAAAGGATGAAAGACAGACGTTCTGCGGCAAACACGGCCGACAAACCTCCTATAGTGATGATGGTGGTGGGAATAGTCAAAGAAGGGAAGGAAGGAAGGGAGAAGGTGGACCCATTGTGCCTATATATACCCCCTCCACCTCCGCCAAGACTCCCAAATTCCTGTCACATCCCTACCCACCCCGAAGGGCACGCACGGTGTGTGCCCTTCATGGATTATCACACGGTCCTCACGCAATACACCACACCATGTTGGACATACTACATCTTCCGTTGTCCACAAACCCTTTTCTCCCCTTGGCTCTCACGTGCTGCCTTTCTGATTCACCCCTTTATACTTCCGTTCGGGTGGCTAGGCAGTTCTGGTTCCGATTATTGGGCGGCCATATCGTATGAGCTACGATAGATATCTTTATTCTCTTCAGGTTTGGAAGCGTATGCCGGCGTAGGAGTGGTGATAATGCGGTATGGGCTAAAGACGGGAAACATGTTTCCTCTTATGAAGGATGATGTCACCGGTACTCTCAACAGGTGTCCGGATATCAGTCCTTTTCAATTGGTTTCTCTGCATTAGTGATGTGGTTCATTTTGTGGAAGTCACAAAATACTACTGTTCCTTTCGTGCATATCAGAACTCGTTCCAACACTGTTGGAGGTAAAGTGTGCAAAGCAAGAGATTAGGGAGAAGGCAAAGACCAAGGAATGTAGAAAGATATAGGGAGGTACAGATTGGCTGTAAAGAGTGTTATTTTTCTTCTCCCGTCCTTCTACATACGCCGGTGATGGCTACACTATACTTTTACCTATAAACGACGCCTATACAACTGTATGAGGTCTGATGTTCCGAGCTGAAGATACTCCATCACATTGAAGCAATACTTTTGAAGTTTTAAACTTATTTCCTTGGTCCCGGGGGCTCCTGAACAACTCCCTAACTCGGCGATCCCTTACTACTTGAAAGTTCTATCCGGTAGAAGGTAATCGTGACTAGCCTTTACCAGATCGCTCGGAATTTACAAAGACTGACGTTTTCTCTCGTAGCCCTGTTCTCTGCTATGATCATTAATCCGCCATTTACTAATATGTATCATAACAGCTTCGATACATCACGCATGAATTGAAACTAAGGATGGTATATTTCAAGACCATCAAGTTCCACCATATAATGTCACCAATCCCCTCTTCCCATCCTCCATACATAAAAAACTAATCAAACACATATCATATTATGATACAAAAAAAAAACCACTACGAACTTTTCCACCATCATCAGACTATCAACATTGAAAATCACCTCCCACTCCTCAAAAACCCCACAACCCCAGAACAATACCCCACCAATTCCGCCAATCTGCCCGCCTCCCTTTTCTGTTCTACCATCCATTTCCTCAATTCATCCCTGAGCTCCTCCTCGCTCATCACGGCCTCGGAATGACACTTAAGAAACACATTAACCCAAGTCTGCACGAGCTCGTAGTCTCTCCGGCTCCTCAGTCGCTGTGTCATAGCCCGCACGAACTGTGCCAACTCGTTTACTTGCAAACTCCTGATTTCTAGATCTGCTGTCGAGGGTGAGAGCGTTTTCAGATGGTCGAGGAAGACGGTGTAGTCTCCGTCATTGCGGTCTGCTGCTTCGCGAAGGAGTTTGGTGAAGGTAGATTCACCGCTATCCCGGCTCATGCGGAGGACGCGGGATCTCTCGGCTTCAAGGGTTTGAGAGTCGGTTAGTTGGGCACTGTTGGTGCCACCGATCATCTTCCCGGCAGCTGGTGCGAATGAATCAGATTTTGCGCCGAGTGGGGGGAGAAAGAAAGGGGCTCTCTCAGGAGCTTTGGGAGGTTCCTTCGGTCTGTTTCGTTGCTATAATGAAAGATTAAATCTATTTGTTTAGATGCTACGGGGTGAGGGGAGGGAAGAGGGATTTACCTTGATAACGTCAAGGTTAAGTAAAGTCTGCCATCTTGTCCTTGGGACGAGTGACATTGTCAACATGTTGCTGCTCAGTTGGTCTAATGTGGCGTATGTGCGGGTGCTGCCATCCTCTCCATCGTCCTGGGGGCTAAGTGCAGCGTCAATGACACCGACACCCCCTTCTCCAGAGGCTAACGGAGCAGTCATGTCTACTATGTCCTTTTCATCAAGATGTCTAGTCGGAACGTGTTTGAACAAAGTTCTATTTGTCCTGTTTCAACATCAACAGCAGTTAGCTCCACTTCAGATAAGTGCGGGAAAACAAATCCCACCATAGGTTTATCCCAACACTATCAACATGAGCCGTCGCCAGGAATTCACCAGTTCCAGAAAACGCCATAGCAGTAACAATACTCTTAGTCCTAATACCATCAATCAAATGCCCAGTTGGTAAATCCCAAATTCTGACAATGCTATCCGTCGAAGCGCCTATGATCCATCTCCCGTCGTTCGAAAAACAAAAGTCATTTATCCTTCCTTGCGCGCCCCGAAGCTCTCTCACGGTCTTGCGGGTTTCAATATCCACCACCCGAATGCAAAGATCATCGCAACAAACCGCGAGGAGATCAGAGTGCCTGTGTAACTTCGCTTTAGTGATTGCGCCAGAATTACTCCAGTGGATTTCGTGGACGATAATTCCGGTATTGAAGTCCCAGAACTTGACTTCCCCATCTAGTGATGTGCTAATCACTACTCGGTTTAGAGAATCGACTACAATTCCCGTAACCGCCTTCGTATGCTTTCCAATACCAGCCATGCCCAACTTCGCCGGCCCGGTACTATTTTTAAGACGCTTTGCCACGGCGGCTGATACTGGCTCGGGGAATTGACGCCTTTTAATCCCACTCTGGATATTATACATTGCTATCCCACCATTGCTAGAGCCTACGAAACAGAAAGTCCCGCAAGACGACACAGTTACGCTCCAGACGAATCCACCATCAGTTGTTCGAGCCCAGCGCCCTCTCAAAGACTTGTTCTCAAAGCTCCAAAGTCTTCCGGATTCAGAGTCCCGATGACCTGTTATTATTCCTGCTAGGTCTCGTGCCGCGTTTTCTGCATTTCCGGCACCATCTTCACCCGCTACAGTTGCTATGCAAGTTACTGGGTTTGGTGCCGAAAACCCCCCATTGGCCCAATTCGTGCCCTTTTCGCCACTTCGTGGAGGTTTGTTCGACCTCTTACCTCTGGCCTTTTCTGAGAAAACGAACGACTGCGCGTCATTTCTCATAGAATGAGCTCGAAACGAAGAATCATGTGAGCCAGAGAGGAGGAAATGAGAAGTGGAAGGATTCAGGAAGGTTAGAGAAGTTATGGGTTTAGAATGCCCAGATCGGGAGCGTAATACACGGGGAAGTGTAGTATGTGGAGAATCGAAAATCCATTCCTAAAAATCCGTCAGCACAAACAAACGCTTTATTAGACGAAGTAAAAAGAACCCGAAAACACCTTTATACTATTGTCACTACCGCTCGTAACCAAGACACTCTGTCCCGCCAGCCACTCAACAATAACGCCCCCACCAGGTGGCCCATCATGAGCATTCCGCATGATCGCTGCGATTCTACGTTTTTTCAAGTTCCACAATGTGATATCGCCATCGCCATGTCCAACGGCAAGCATGTTGCCTCCAGAATCAGTTGCTACTCTTGATTTTCCTGCACCAACTGCCGGGTCAGTGCAGAATGAGATACTCGTAACTCGTTTCTGACCACAAGAAGTAGCAGCGACAATATCACCAGCAGAACCGCCTAGCGTAAACAGAGGATTATCGGTTTGTATATTGTGAAGATGAACCTCACCCGTCGAAAACCCAATAGCAAGCACAGATATAACCGGGGTTTGCACTAAAGAAGTAATTTCTAGCGGTTCTTCACCCGTGGAAGCCACCGGGGGCAGGACGGTGTAAATCTTCTTACTGCAAACCACAGGATATTAGCAAAGCGCAATGGAAGATGGAAGAGACGGACCAATTCGCACCTAGTCTTCACATTCCAAATCTCAAGCACCCCACCCATCCTCGCGATCACCATCTTATTCAAATACGTGCTCGGATGCACCGCAGCTGTAATCCTACCCCGATTATCCATCTCAATCTCGGTATAAACCTCCCGAGTTTCCCTCCTCCAGACGACCATCCCCCAATCCAAGACACCCACAACCCAATCTCCGAAAATTACCAAGTCCCGCCATCCGGTGATCTTCTTCCTCCCCTCACCTGCAACAGCCAATTCAGCGACCTTTCTTCCCCTCTTAAACACCCAGACTCTGACGAGCGGATCTTCAAAGGCGACATACACCACATCCCGATGTGCAACAGCTCGACGAATGATCCCGGGAGTAGGCGGTGATGAGACGAATACAAGGTTCAGTCGCCGAACGTCGTAGGTTTGTATGGTATTCGAGAGTGCAGTCGTAAGCTGGAATGTCTTCCCCAGTGGCAGGATAGAAAACGGTACGGGGGGCACAGAGGTAGACGTTACGTGGCCAATTGCCTACAATAACCCATTACAAGCCATCAGTAAGAGAAATCCCCCCCTCGCGCCTAAAGCATTATAGACGAAGACCGAAGCATACCCTGAAAGGCGCGAGAATGCGCGAATGGGTGGGAGGAGCGGGTGGATTCTGCGCAACTGAATCGGCTATCTTGCGCCGATGTTTGTTCAGCGTCATTGTGAAAATTAAAGATCGCCTTGGTGAGTAGCTATCGCAATAACCGATCTGCGAAGCCCTATCGTGGTTGTTATCGTCGTTACCGTTGAATGGAGGAGGGGTGGTTCTGAGGTTCTGTTGTTGGAGCTCATCTGGTAATTATCGATCACCGGTACCGGCACGACATCTGAACTTTTTTTCCTCTCTCAAGGCTGAGTGATAAGACGTGATTGTTACCCTACCGTTACTCATATGATATCATGCTTTGGATGACACTTGCACTTAGAGAGAACCCCCTCACCACCCCAGCCACAGGAAGGGCAATGGTTCACTTCCCCCCCCTCAAGCAATCTGTTAATGCGGGCGTATGATACGAGTAGGGCAGGTATGATAGCTTAGATACAAAGCTCCAATTAGTCGATCTCCGTCACAAACAGGGAGGAATCAAACAGCCTACAGAGCAAATTCTTTCATCGTAAAAAACAAACAAGTGACAAGGAGATAGGAAGAATGAAAAATTCTACCACTCCCATCCGATAAATCCCCTTTACTAAGGTGTCGTCCTCTCTCTCTACCGGTACTACCGCTCTGTTGCCCCTACTCCACAGTAACTTACTGCCTCTCCCGCTAGTGTGTTGATGCCTGAGGGAGGGCTGAAAAATTCCTCCATCTGGATGTTAGTAAAGTGTCCGGACGCCTAGCGCCAAGACAGGTACTAATAAATGTCGATTGTCCGGACACTTTATAAATAGTTACAATAATAGGTACAGCAGCAAAATCGAGGGATGAGAGGCAACCCTCCTCAATCGAGAATCGACAGAAAATAGCGCTAAGTTATCATACACCTATCACAGCTACAATTGTCCGGTCCCAGTCTAAGCCCTTCCTCCCGCACCAAAAGACATGTCGAACGCCAAAAGCGAGATTCTCCCTCACCGCACACATCATCTCTGGACACCCATGACGAGGGAAACATGGGCGTATACCGGTACTCCTCCAGCATGGTTAGAAAACTAGGTAGTACTATACAAATGGGGATAGGGACTATAGTAGCCTACGCCCCATGCAAGGAATTTTGACGACAAAATCAAACAGTTGGCCTAACATAGGGAGGTTTGAGACTTGCTCTGGTTACCTTCCCACGCGAGTGCTGTACCAATAATGCTACATTAGAAGCATTCAGCCCTGGGATTGGAAAACAGCCAAGCTCCGTGCAAGTTTTTCAAGTCGAGGGAGTCTGGTGCGTAAGGCTTTTTGCATACAGATATGGCAGATCCACTAGGAAACTGGCACTCGAAAAACTCCTTCTCAACCTATGGCTGAACATCTCTGGTATACGAGTACCGGCGGTGTCTCTCCAGGAGGTCAGCCATGCCTTTAGTTCGCACGATGAAAAATTTTCCACAGCTACCATTCGCCTTAGTCGAAGCCTTGCCGCCCCTCTAGCAACATTATGTGTGCCGGTACAATGGAGAAGAATCCACAATTCTCGAGTGCTACTTGGATGGCGCTGCTCGAGGAGTCGCCAAGCTCCAATCAGTAAATCTCCCCCACATAGCGTATTCCCGACAGCCATCATACTGGTCTGCTGGTACTAGGTGTGATAGGGTAATATGTGTTCCAATCGCAAGAACTGGAGGGTGCTTTTTTTTCTCGATCAGTGGTCAAAATATTAGAAGTTATATCACACAGCACATGCGGGCGAACTGATGAGAACCTATCACCACTGCAGGCCCTCGAACCTGCGCAGAAATTGTTGCAACATGGATTTACGAGTGACAACCCATGTCTAACCCCAGAAACTCCTTAATAGAACAAACTACTTGTAAAAACTCTTGTAAAAAGCCTCATGTGCTCATAATAATAATAACAGATGGATTGGCGTCGATTATAACCAACAAAATGCAAGAAATCCAAAAATATTCAAAAGAAAAATCCCAACCATAACTTATGATACAGCCAAGCTTTATCATAAGTTATGTAAGAATGGCTTATAATAAATGATTGAGCCGCACAGGTTACGGTAAGTGGGAAATAGGGATGGTAAGTTAGTCTAAGGCTCGAGTTCCAACCACATATGACAGCCAGCTCGCCAGCTGTCCTTCAATAAGTCCAATCCCCCCCCCACCTCAACCCTTTCTTCCCCGGAAGAAAAAAAAAAACATCGTGCGAAGTGGGAGACATGATGGATTCTCTCGAGTTTTGGGGAACTCCTCTACTTTTTGTTTCGCTTTCGTTTTCCTTGCTCTTGCTGTGCTTACCGAGTAGGCATGTTCCACCTGGGAGGGGCGAGAAGCCACGAGTTGTGGTTTTAGTGCTTGGGGATATTGGACGGAGTCCTCGTATGCAATATCATGCTTTATCAATTGCGCGGAAAGGTGGATTGGTAGAATTGGTTGGATACGACGGTATCTTGAGCTTCCGTCCGAATCTATCCACCGTGTGCTGAAAGGAGCTTAGAATCCGCTCCGAGACCTGAGCTCACGGATAATCCGAGTATCAAAATGTGCCCGTTGCCCCCGCCTCCAGGCTTCCTCAGAACCGATACCCCAATTCGATTCATTTTGTTTGCTCCTTTGAAGGCTCTTTTCCAGCTTACGTCTATGCTCTACTTGCTCTGCTACATCATCCCACCATCGACTGGATACATTCTGCTCCAGAACCCACCGGCGATACCTACGCTAGCTGTAACGAAACTTGTCGGGGCTCTACGGGGGATGAAAACTGTTATTGATTGGCATAACTTCGGTTGGAGCGTCTTACAGCTCAAACTCAAGGAGCACCCGATAGTCTACTTTTGCAAATTTTACGAGATGTTTATCGGAAGGGGCGCTTATGCAAACTTTACAGTAACAGACCGTATGGGCCAGACTTTGAAGAACGATTGGGGGGTCAAGTATTACCTCCCACCCCTCTCTCCAGCCTAATTCTAGAAAAGGGAAAAAGAGCTGAGCTGACAGCCCCAGAACCCCCATCAAAACCCTGTACGATAGACCACCAACCCACTTCATCCCACTCTCACCCGAAGAGCGCAATAAATTCCTAGAATCACACCCGGCAACTGCCCGCCATGCATCTGCAATAGCCTCGGGCTCAACCCGCCTCTTAATCTCCAGCACCTCCTGGACTCCAGACGAAGACTTTAGTCACCTCCTTGGGGCTCTACTGATTTACGACCGATGGGCTTCCGGCGTCAATTTCCTAAAGCCCGGATCTGCGCCTTCAATCCTTGCGGTCATCACTGGAAAGGGACAACTTCGTGACCAGTATATGGCTCGTGTAGAGACACTTGAATTCCAGCACGTTACCATTGAGAGTGTATGGCTTGAATCTGAAGATTATCCTAAGATGGTTGGATGTGCGGATTTGGGCGTTAGTTTGCACACCAGCACGTCTGGGGTGGATCTTCCGATGAAGGTGGTTGACTTGTTTGGCGTGGGGGTTCCCGTCGCAGCATTTGAATACTTGGCTATTAGTGAGCTTGTGAAGGATAGGGTTAATGGAATTGTGTTCAAGACCGGGGAGGAGTTGGGTAATGCACTTGTTGTAAGTCGCACTTTCTCTTTTGGCCATGAGAGTTGCTAACGGGAGTAGAATTTGTTCAATCCTGCGTCGCAACAGTTGAAGAAGTTGAGGGAGGGGGCTCTGGCGGAGACCGAGAATCGCTGGGATGAGAATTGGGATAAAGTTGCCGCGCCGGTGTTTGGGCTTTGAACTTGAGGGTTTCTCTTTCTTGGGTCATTTGGGTTAGGCACGTGTGGGAGTTGAAAGCGTTTAAATCTAGCGAGGATAGATCACCAAATATTCAGGGAGTTTCCCCCAAACAATTTTCTCAAGAGTGCATATACCGCTCTGCCCGCGAGAAATTGTTTGTCTAATGCTATCACAGGCCGCAAGTACAAATCCAACTAGAGGTATACCCACCCCCCCATTACTGTAGAGTTTAAAAATGACAACGCCAATCCCACTTTTCGTACACTTTTCGTACACTTTTCGTACACTTTCGTTCACCCCCAGAACCCCTAGAACCCCCAGATTGCCGCTACATGCAAAGACGATAACTAGCATAGCGCCCACTAGTCTCACTCTTCCTAACAATCTTAACCACATGCCCCCTCTTAAGTCCATAATACCTAGCAACCGGGTCCGCCCCCTGAATCCTCGGCAGCTGACTCTCCTTGAGCCTATACCTCTCGAGCAACTTCTTCTTCTCCTCCCTGCTGAGGAGGATATGGCGAGGGACCAACTCGTGCTTGGTAATGTTGACCAGCAAGTCGCTCTCCAGAAAGACCTCGATAACGCTCGGCAGCACGGTGGGGACGATCTTCATGGCGGCGGGAGTAGGGTGGCTCGAGCAGATAAAGATGCCAGTGTGGAAGTTCTCGCTGTTGATGGTGTGCGCGAAGGCGCGCATGTGCTTGATTCCAATGTTGCTTTCCGCGCTGAATTCCACCCACAGGGTGCCGACGGTTGTAGGCTGATTGGGGGCTGGGGCGTGCTGCTTGATCATGCTAGGGCTGGGGTTGGCCTTGAAGGTGAGGTTTTTGCGGCTGTGAGGGAGGTTTTAGTGTTTTATCCCCTGTCTGTCTGTCTATTTAAGGGGATGGAAGGGCTACATTGGACGACCTTCGCCATCGCAGTACTGGTGGCGGAACTCTTCGAGGGTTATTGTGATTTCTTCTTCGGAGATTTCATATCCCTAGATGCGGTAGTTGGTACTGTGTTAGTCCGGTTCATTTGTCTGTTCTACTGTGGCTTTGGTGAGTGGAGGGGAGGCGTACTCTATCTTTGGCCATTTCATGAACAGTTCTCCAGGCACGCCAAAGGCGTGAACTTTCTCTTTCGGGATCCATGTTTTAGCGGTGGAAATGCTTGTAGTAGGTTTGTGGTTGGGGGTATGTGGGGGAGGGGGGGGAGTGAGTAGTGGTTGATAGAAGGGGGAGAAAGAAGGCGACGAAGGTTTATCCGCACAGGTTCGGTTCGATACGTATCATATTCGAGTATGACAGCTTTGCCCATGCCTTTCCTTGAGCCTCTTTCCCTGTCAAATTAAGTGACCGCACCTGCAACCCTCAGGCTTGAATTTACCCTATCCAATGGAACATCTCATCCCACAAAACTTCCAGATTTCGAAGGAAAAGAAAGTTCAATCATTCACGACCACCGAGGCTAAACGTCATTTCAACCACTACCACTACAATGGGTTCCGGCAACAGCAAACCCGCCGAACGTGTTTTCGATGGGTAAAAAACACAGAATCCCCTACGATCCTCTCCAGTGAAGGAAGGAAATTGGAAATTAACAAATAAAAGAGAGGGTGGCTAATTCAAAATGATACAAACAGCAGCGAAACTCCGGTGCGTTTCTCCAACAACCTCGTCGAGTCGCTACAACTCTCCAGCGAGGTTTTTCTTTTCCCTCCTATCCTACCGCATTGCCCCCTAAATACAGTTATTCGACAACGAACTAACACAATCCTACCCGGGCGTAAACAATCAGACAAACAGCACCCGGGAAAAGTCGTTAGAAATCCAGGTCCAATCCCGCGTTGAGAGCGAATTGCAGCGTCTGCATTCGCGGGAGTCCCAGATTCTGGTCGATCTGGAGAGTAGGCTCTCCGAGAGCGATAAGGATGGGGATACGAAGGGGTTAAGTAGTGAGCAGGTGCAGGCCGAGATCGATGCGCTGAAAGAGAGGTTGGAGCGCATGCCTAGGATGATCAAAATTGATGGCGAGGTGGAGAGGGCGAGGGGGGAGGTTGTCAAGTGCTTGAGATTGAAGTGAGTTAAGCTTTCTCGTCTCCAAAGGATGGGGCTGTGGGGGATCGGGGTGGGGGTGGGGTGGTGGAATGGAAGGGGAGAGATGGCAGAGGGGATGGGGGTGGTAGGCTAATGGAGCGCGATAGTGACCGGACACCGTTAGATTGTTACAAAGAAGTGGAGGAGTTCAAAAACCAGACTAGGCGGATGGAAAAGGAATTCGTTGTCCGGACTGTGGGAAGGGACTACCCGTGAAAGGGAGCTGATTGGTATAGGGAGGGATTTTTTGCAACTACGGTAGATCTGGTGATGGGATAGTTTAGGTTGTTAGTGGGCGCCTGCATTATTGGTTTTGCTCATAGGAAGGTATCTCTATTTGGTACTAGAAGCTATGATACCTCCCTCAGGCCTCACCTGGAGGATAAAATAAATGGATAGATTTCGGATGTCAATTCCGTTTCGGCGGCGCAAGAGTGAGCTTTGTTAGTCGTTTGATTGTTTCAAGGGTCAATTGGCCCTGCTCTCAATATCATAGTTCCACCTCGCGATAGGAGCCCTCATTTTACCCTCCGAAATATCTTGGCTCGTGGGGGGCAATTCTAGCAAACTCGCGAGAGCGGAGGGCACGGCTGGGTGCAAAGTCGACTCGTAATATGGCTTGGATCATAATGAACCCGGCACTGCAAGTTGCTGTAACAGCCAAGTCTTAAGGGAGTGAATCCCATGTTCCTGAAGTACCGTACTCCGGAAAACAGATGAGACCTCAGTTTTATGAAAACAAGTCCCTTGGTCTACAGTACACTGCCTGTCTCGCAGATTTATCGGGCAAAGAGTCCTTGGGGGAGAAAAAAGGAACGAAAAGAAAGAAATCCTGGACGAAAGTCGCTTCTAAACAAGACCCCGGTCCGGGGTTCATTGCGGGGCTAGGGAAATGAGGTCATGGCGGATCACTCGAGGGAATGATGGAAGACTTGTGTCTGGCCTATTTAGTTATCAAAAGGTAGTTGATTAGTTCGAATAGTGAAGCGAGTCTGTCTGTTTGTCTGTCTCCGCATGAAACGAAAAAAAAAGGAAGGAAGGGGAAAAAAGGAAAAACTCGAGACCAAGTGTCCTCCTTTTATTAAGGCTTTCTCTCCGAACCGGTTGGTCAAAGTGGTGTTAGACTAAAAGCTTTTACAACCAAGCTTTTTAGCGCTTTTAGTACTCGTACCGTGGGTGCTGTACTCAAATGCGGGTATTATACGAGTACAGTACTTGCACAGTGCCCTAACATAGGAATTTCGCAAATGAACGGTCAATTGTCTGCGCGCGTCAGCGGTGTATTACAGTACGGTACCGGTAGTATGGGGAACAATGAATGAACGGGAAGGGGTCCCCGTTTGTTCGTTGCCCATACTCGCACAGAATTCGAAGTCAGATGTACTCGTACTCTAGTACTGTACAGTATTTGCTCCCTGCGAACAGTGCAAAAATGCGCCGGGAACGTTGCAATCACTCCCCCCCCCCGTATAGTACTAAGGTGCTGTGCATTTTTTTCTCTTTTGGCCTCCAACTGAGGGATGATGAGTTTCCGGTGATCTCTCCACCCCTATTCCTCCCAGAGGGGGAATTTCAACGTCCTCGGGCATTTCCCTCGCGCTTTGGTTTGCGATATTGCGGTTGGTACAGAGAAGTTATGGTGCGTGCTAGTCTGCGGCACGAAGGTTCAGTAGCGAGGGGATGAAGCGGTCAACAGATATTTCCCGCTTACTACATCGGCCACAGTACTCGTATATGCTGGCAAAATGGTCTTGGCGCCGGGACATGAGAGGTGGTAGTGGGAAGAGTGGTGCAAGTTATTACGAGAAATCTTGGATGGATTTGGATCCCGTCATACTGGTTTGTTTAGATGTCTTCGGTGGCTATGTTCAAGTGGTTTATCATATGCGATACTTCGAGTTGGCTGGATTGGGATACGAGGAGATTTTCCAGCAATTCTGGACAGGGCGCGGCCAAAGCGGAGAAAAGGAATTGAGGGATGTGTGGCTCATCTGGTTCGTGGGTCTTTGCCGGGGTTGGGGATATACCGTAATAAGTCAAGTGTACGAAGAGTATGGTACTGTACTAATGTACTGTACTACGGTAGTACGAGTACTCGAGTACATTTTTCCCCCCTCGTCAATGACCCGGATTGTGGGAGACACTGATTGATTGAGCGTATTGATGCTTAGGCGGCACTTTCTTTTTTTTTAACCCCGCTTGCTGAATATAGTATATCGGTATCCTTCCTACGAGTACTGAATGCCCTGAGGGGCTATTTCCGATTGGGTTGCTACTGACCCCCTTGAGGTTGGTCAAGAGTTGGGTAAGCTAAGCGTACAGCATATATACCGCGGTTAGCTTCCTCATAATGGTGGAGTTCTCCCCGATTCCACTTTTGCTCCTTTGTGAAATTTTGGGATAGAGTTTGACACCCAAAGCTTGAGAAGAGATACCGAGGAATCCCGGGATTCCATTGGCATAAATTGGCCAGTAAGGCACACTTGTGGAAAATGATATACTGATAGAGCACGGCACCGGCATCCTACTGGTATGTGGGGGGGAGATTAAGTACCGCCCAGTACTCGAGTATCTGCAGTCGTATTCCTCTGCGCGCCAGGAATGTTCAGGGTCGTATCGTAATGTTATCGGTATGCTGGATCATGAACACTCACTGACTGCGAGAGGAAGAAAGAGCAACCCCCCACCTTCTAGGGTTGGGCATACGGTACTGTACTTGTACTTGTACCGCAAGAGCCACGGCATCTCATGCTAAATTTGGTGCTGAAAAAGAGAAGGCCTCAAAGGGGAAGGGGGGAGAAAAGAATTTCATACCCATGATCCATGGAACAACTTCGACCTCATCCTTCCAAGCACTCACCCATATAATAAGCAAAAAAGACTATTGGCGAAATGCGGTGCGACGCCCCGAGTCCGGCACCAGTACCGGTACCTGAGCCCTGATTTTCTCCCATGTCGAAGACAGATGTGACGACTCATGTCCAATGCCCCAGACAATACAAGTATGGGGGTGAGATCCTCTAAACTATATTCTCACTTCCAGCCGGCCAGCATAGTTTCTCCTCGCGGTCACTGCTGTAGCGTTCCTTTGGCGCGGTTGGGTGTTTACCACCATTCACTCCTTTCTACCATAGTTATATCTTCTACATAACTTCTTCACACTCATTTTTCGAAGTTTTGTTTAAACACAGGATGTTTTCTTCAATGCTCTTCTCCACTTTCTGCCTCGCCTCAGCGCTCCTGAGCATCGTGCACGCAGCTGTGCTTCCGGTCTGTGGAGCCCGGCAGGAACCGGTCAATTCAAAAGCCGGGAAGACAGTAGCATATTTCGGCCAGAGTCAGTCTCAGTCTACAGATTCCCTCGCAAAGTTCTGCGCCGATACGTCTGTGGATATCATCGTGCTTGCCTTTGTCAATGTCATCAAGGGGCGAAGGGGACTTCCCGGCTTGAACCTTTCCGGGTACTGCTGGGACCCAATTGATGGGACGGACTTGCATCGCTGTCCCGAGTTTGGCACCGCGATCAAAGATTGCCAGGCACGGGGGAAATTGGTGCTCATGAGCTTGCAGGGAGCTTCGGGGATGCAGACGTTGGCTGATGATGCCGCGGCGTGTGAGTACGCGGATAATCTTTGGAGGCTCTTTGGGGAAGGCACAGGACTAGAGTCCATGAGACCGTTTGGCGATGCTAGGGTCGACGGCTTTGATATTGGTATATTCCTCTCCTCCCCCACCCCCCACACCAACCGCATAACGGAGAAACCCATTATTAACCGCCACAAAAACGTCAGACAACGAAAACAACAACTCGAACGGCTGGCCGAAGTTCATCTCCGAGCTCCGCAACAAGTTCATCTCCGCTTCCAAAAAGTACTACATCTCCGCCGCGCCCCAGTGCGTGCGCCCCGACAAGTCGATCGGCAACGCGGTCTACCTCGTCGACTACCTCTTCATCCAGTTCTACAATAACTACTGCGCGACCACCGGTCTCGTCTCCTGCTTCAACAACTGGTCCGAGGATATCGCTGCCAACGGCATCGCCGGAGCTAAGATATTCGCCGGCTTCCTCGGTGCCCCAGATAAGGGAAAGGGCTATGCTTCACACTCCGAAATGATTGGCTATGTCAGCCAGATCAGGAGCAAGTCCAACTTTGGCGGTGTCTCGGTGTGGGACGCTACGTGTGCTAACAATAATGTGGACGCGGGTGGGAGGACATTCTTGAAAGCTATGAGGGATTCTTTGCAGTAATTTTTTCTATTCTTCGCCATTTGTATATGTTTAGAAGTGGGGGTGGGGGTGGGGGTGGGGAGTTATCTAAAGATTACGATGATTAGCCGGATAATGTCTAGGGTAGTTATAAAGCGAGTCTGATTGACTGACTGACCAATGCCCCTAATAATAGACGAAGAGGAGCCACCGGCCTGATGGTGCGATTCCGAGCGCAAGACCTGCTATGCGCCATTAGAGGACCGACAATGGTACCTTCCCAACCATTGTACCACCCAAGACTCATAAACATGCCTCCAATTTTCACAGACTCGGCGCACAAATCGCCAGATACTCTGGAACCAGCGGGCACGGCACCATTCCCTGCTAGTAAAAAAAGGGGGGGGGGAAGGGAAAAGAACAAAACCAAAGCTCGCTATATAGTTCACACATCATCACTCGCAGCAAGAAATTGTTAGAATGGATGCCTGGGTAAGTAAATAACTCACCGCTAGTCACCCCCGGCGCGAGCACAGTACTCGAGTACACCTGGGCACAGCAGAACCACACCGGGAAGGGGAAAAAAAACAAGAAGAAAAAACACGAGTGATCCGAATCCACTGCTAACCCCTGATGAATTTCCACGAGGACATAGACTCAGTGCGTAGGAGGAATTGGCGATGGTATCATAATCCGGGTAAGTTCGTCCGAGACGTTTATCGACATCAAGTACCGTAACTGCGAACGGGGAGAAGAAAAAGCTCGTGCTGTCATATTATATTGTTGCGAGATCTGACACGGCTAACTGATCGATCATTCGCTTATTCATTCATTCATTCATCCATTCGCAAAGTTATCTATTTCCGCGTCGGGGGAGGAGGATACGCCCAGCGTGAAAATCAAAACATAAACTTAATCCGTCGGCCGCCCATCCCCACCATATTCCTACATGTTGTGGTGGCGGTTTGATACTGAGCTTGTTCATTCGCTGATTTATTTGTTCGGATCCGTAGCATGATAAGACCGGGTCTCTACGTGTAATTTGCTATGTCGGGTAATACCGTAATAGGAACACTGACTTCAAGTTCGCACAATTTTTTATTGTTTTATCCTACGTATAGCATACATTTTTGTTATAAAAATAGTCACAGCACAATACGTTCTAGTGCAGTGTAAATGGAAAAAGAAAAAAAGTGGATCCCACTGGAAGTTCGCCTCCACGAGTGATGACGCATGAACAATAGAGTGCCCATCTCATCACTCGCTAGCTCTGAAATCAGAAACAATACGGTACGCGATTAGCCGGGCTCTGGCTTTGTAAGGAAGAAACGATAGCAAAAGCCCGCGAAATAATTTCAAGTAATTTAAATTTTCTCAGAACTATACATGACTTCGGGGGGCAAACCCCCGAAGTGGAAGAAAATAGAGAAAACAGTAAATGAAACAAGAAGGAAGATTGTAAGTCGACCATCACCCTCTAAAGGAAGCCGGGAATTAAGAGGGGGGAGGAAAGGAAAAGGGACAGACAAAAAAACAAAATAAGGTAAAAAATCCATTTATTGTCCACCAGCAAAGTTTAAAACGTGAAGAAAAAAAGGCATGGAGGAAAAAAAAAGCTTTTTTTTTTGACTGAAAATGATGGTGATGAGGATGATCGAGATGAAGAAAAAAAGAAGTGGAAGAAGAAAAGAGAAAGAAGCCAGCACGCCGTACTCCGTATTTCCACACCCTTGAACAACACCAGAAAACCCATTCAGCCGATTCCCGACCCGTCAGGCCATCCGGCCAAACTGCTCGCCCCGCTCAAAACACAATACAACTTCCGTCACGGCCTCATCGTATGCTGTCACTAGAACCCATGAGTAAGTCTCTGAGATGTTTCGCAAAAAAGAATGTATGCTCCCGTCCCTCTCAGGCTCCCGCGATGTTCGTGAAATCGGCTTTCATAAGTCGTAAAGGTAAAAGAGGGTCGAGCAGAGAGAAAAGGAGAGAAAGAAAGAAAAAGAAAAAAGAGTACAGGAGGGGGGGGTATTTTAGCCCCATTAAGTGGTAGGGTGGTTTTTTTTATACAAACGGATGGCTACCGTTCTATACAAAGGAGTGCTATGCCTCCATTCTTTTCCTTTCCCAGCTATTCTCCAAGGGCCTTGAAGTCTGAAGGGCGGATTCGTTTGGGTCGGGAATGTCTGTGCGGGTTGACCGGTTTTCTCATATAGGGACTGTCCTCCTCACTTGGGAAGGGCTCACTGAAGACGGTCTTCTGTTGGTTGGGGAAGTATCCGAACTTAGCACGTGGATCACCCGGAGGATGCTGGTGCTGATGCTGGAACTGCTGGGCGAAGGACGGGTTGATCATTGGATTTCCACCGTGTCCGTTACTAACATTCACGGCCGCCCCGCCACCGCCACCACCGTTCATCCCCATATGGTATGGGTTGTGAGGACCCATCCCACCCATGCCGCCACCCATACCGCCGCCCATACCGCCGCCCATACCACCACCCATACCACTGCCCATACCACCGCCCATACCACCGCCCATCATGCCGTTCATACCCATTCCGCCCATCCCCACCATCCCGTTGGGAGCATAGTGACCGTTCTGAGGATAGTAATTGCCGTTCATAGCGTTCATGTTGTCCATGCCGTTCATGCCACTAGGATACTGGTTGAAGGCCTGGAATTGATGCGGGGGCAAGGGAGTTGGTTGATGAGTATTTTGATTTGGGAACTGGTGATGGAAAACCTGTTGGGGATTGAACATCCGGCCATTGTTATTATATCCACCACTCTGCTGTTGAAGGGGTTGCATTGGATGGGGCGGTGGCTGCTGGAACTGAGGGTTATTATTATTTCTCATGGCCGCTGGGCCACGGGGGATTCTAGGCTCGAACTCTTCATCCGCTTGTCTCTTTCTCGGATTAGGGCCAAAATTCCCAGCCATAGAACCATGAACAGACGGGAGTGCTCTCCCATGGGAGGGCGCAGCAGAGGGTGTCCCGTCGCCGCGTTGGGAGGCACTAGGTTCCTTTGCTTTACCAGCAGAAGATGATACAGAAGGGCTCTTGGATTTCTCTCTCTCTTTCAGGTCCTTTTCCTTGGCATCCCTTTCCTTTAGGTATTCCTCTACCTTCTTTCTGATATCTTCATCAGGCACAATGGCATCCAGGAGGATTTCCTTTGCATCACAATTCGGGCAGACAAAGTCGGTCTCCAGCAATGTAGTGTGAATACAATCTTCGCAGTACACTTTCCCGCAGCACGGGGTCTTTGATGCATCACGCAGAAGTTTATGACAGATTAGACACTCGATTCCTTTATCCTGCAACTCCTTACTACCAACTGGTGCTGCAACCTTTGAATTAGTTGCCGCCTTCTTCTGGTAAGACTCCCATGAGGCCTGATCAGGCTGAGCGACAACATATTCGCCATCAGCATTTACCATGACCGAGGTCGGGTTAGAGTGAGCAGTGGTATTATCATCATCCCCGGATGGGGGAAGCGGCTTCTCAACTGTCTTGAGGAAACTACGGGGAATACCAGTCGTACGCTTAACGCGAGGGCGTCCGTCAAAAGTGGGATCAGCATTTGTGGGACACTGTTGAATCCAATGACCTGCCTTCGTCAGTATAATACGTCTTAGAAGCGGAGTTAGTCATATCTCACCTTTCTCGCCGCAACGATAACAGATATACCCATTTGGTGGCGGGTGTCCTGGAGCTGGTGCATTGTTCTTTTTGAAACCCTGGTTTCCACGATGAATGGGAGTAGCACTGCGAAAAATCACACCTCGTGTTAGTATCTCTAGATGCACATGGCAACAAATTGTCTATCATATTCAAGCTATATACGCACTTTGCCATCTGCTCCTGGGTTTTATTCCACTGCTCACTAGAAGCTTGAAACATCGCTGCAATTTTTTCCTCTTCAGATTCTCCTCCGGTTAAAACAGGAGCACTACTCGTAGACTGAGGACTCCCGTTCTTTTTAACAACCGGGCCACCATTTCCAAAGTTCTTCTCTCTGCGCCCAGCATTAGGAAGAGCATTCACGGGCGCCTTTCCACTGACATAGCGCTGGGCAGTTCCACGCCCTGGCTTGCTGGGGGGGAGACGGGCAGCAATGATAGATGTAGAACGGGGAATTATAGTAGTATCATCGTCATATTCTATTTACCGTGGTTAAAAAAACGTGCGGCCGACATTTTGAGATGGAGTTTGAACCATACCTTCATTTGTATCGGCATTATAAATTGAGAAATCAAAGTCGGTGCCATCCCCAAGACGGTTGAGAACGATAATCTGTCTCTTCAATTCAAAAACCGAAATGCCAGTACCGTCAAAAGTTACTCGTGTTGACTCCTTGTGAGACTTGAATCTGAAAAATACAGAGGAGGACATCGCCGCGATTCCAGATCCTCTGTTGGAGAGAAAACGGCGTAAAAAGATGAAAAGGAGGATAAAGGCGAGCTAAGTATTTCCCAGTGTTGATAGTGACCCGGTTGTATCGAGCGTCACAATGAATCTAGGCGACGGTTTAAGAGAATAGGATTATTCGCTTTGTTTTTTTTTGTTTGGTACGATTGAAGAGTAAAAAATGTTGGTTGGAATTATACCAGTTTGTTGCGAGGGAGGGACGATGGGGTAAGGAAAAAAGAGAAATGGGTTAAAACTGTTGTGACGAGGAAAATGTTCAGGGTACCGTCAAACACCCAGCAACTGCCCTTAGCCTAATAGAATATTTCTCTTTTTTCTCTTGCTTTTCCTTCTCGTCAAGATTCTCTCTTTGATTTGGGGAAACAGATAATTATATGTTCGAGCCGAACAGTACAGACCTGGGGCTTGACAAGAAGTAACAAGTCGGAAGGGAAAAGAAAAAGGAGAAATCAAGGAAATGAGTAAATGACAAGATGAGTGTAAAAGTAGTTTTCCTCAGCGGAAACAAAGTGTGCTGTACAAAGAGTCTGGAGATGAAAAAAAATTCCAGTCTCGCGTTCTGACTTCTCAAACCATGCAAGAGCGGTGCTAGATCTCTCTTTTAAGGGCAAACACTGAACGAACCTGAAGCAGCGTGGCAAGACAGCAGGCGAGTAAGTGAGTGCCGGTATCGCCACGAGATGTGTCGGAAGCGAGGCGAGGCGACAAGAATTGTAAAAGCTGTGAATTTGACGGTTTGTTGTTGAGGCAGACTGAGAGGTGAAGCTGGAGGAGAAGTTGACGTCAGTTACTGGAAAGAAGGTCAGTCCAGAGAAGTTTGCGGATGGGGATGGTGGTGTTGGTGCTGTTGGAGGGAGAGATGATGGAAGTGTGAGGGAAGCGTGAGGGAACAAGAGAGGTGGAGACCCCTTAGACTTTTACGTAGAAGCCGCATATGCTAAGCGACCAAACGACATCCGATTGGACGTGGGGTAAGATTTGTCATCTATTTGTCATCTTATCCACAATGTTTTTCCAGAGATTTATGTCTTGGCAATTCTATTAAATTTTAGTAATCCAAACAAAAGGTGCCTTGGCTAGCCGACCCAGCCCAGTGGGCAATAGGGCATTTAGAAGCCCTCAAGGTTTAGCACACGGTAGTCAAACTGATCACCCTGCTCTCCCTATCAAACTTCACCTTTGTTTAGCCAAGGAGAATTTCTAACCTCCTCTTCCTATTTTCCCTTCCTAATTCTCGGCCGCCTTGCTGCTCTCTCGACTTAATATCGTTTATATCTTAATATCATCCCTCATATTTTTTCCCATGTCGGCAGCTGGTTCTCAGCGCGAGGCCTACCAGCCCCCAGCAGCTGGCTCTTCAGGCGTGGGTCGTTCCTACGTCCCGGCCCCAGCAGGCACCATGTTTTATCTATGCGCCGAGTGTGGTGTCAAAGTTGGCATCAATAAAGGAGAGCCCATTCGCTGTAAAGAATGTGGCCACCGTATCCTCTACAAGCAAAGAACTACACGGTACTTAAAATCAAAATCCGCTATTCCGGGATGATTGCTCTAACCCCAGTTATCCTGAGTCTAGTATGGTACAGTTCGAGGCTCGCTAAACGCAGCTCACCCACTCATACGTCCAAATACATGAGTGACCTGACAAACCGGCGAGGCGGGAGGGATTGGGGGGATATGTGATTTCTGGGTTTTGTTTTTGGGAGAGGTTTTTTATTGTCGGCGTTATTCTTTCTAGATGATTTGTTATAATCGGCTGTGGCTGCGCGTTGAATTTTCACCAATCGTTGACTTTCCAAAGAAAATTGATGAACCCAGTTGTGAGCATGGTAATTCGGCCCACCCATTCGGCACAGCACGGTGCTCCAAAGGTATCCGTGGAAACCTTAACCATGAAATGCCGCCTTCAGCAGGCAGCTTTGTCGAAAGTATCGGTATTGGACCAACAAACAGAGAATATTGGTATTTGTGGCTATCTATATGTCTCATCAATTACGTGCATTCTCTTCCTCAGCAAGCACTCCTTCCCTTCTCCGTGACCTGTCCCTCCTAGTGCTTCTTTCTCCAATCCCAACAGCCTTCCGGGGCCATCCCCGGGCAATGTCAATGTTACTCCTAGGGAACAAGAACTCTAGCAACTATCCAGTCTATCAGCAAACAATCAGGATATTTAGCATGGCGGGAACAACATACCACCCATATCAGATAATCCACAACCACGCATAAAACAAACAGCTTTCCAGCCCAAACGCCGCAACCGTAGTATCTCTTTAGCCTCTCCATTAGACCCACCCTTTCGCCCCTGCATATGCCCTCATATACTCGTTCCGTTCTCTCTGCTACATCCGTCCACGAGTACATACTTTTAACCTGCTCATGAAATTTGTCCGTTCTTACCCTTCCCATTCTGATTTCCTTAATTGCCCGGCTAGTGGCGTTGACCAAATCGTCCTCCTCGGGTCTTGCAAAAACGGTCATATGACTTGGGAGGACCTCGGGAATGCCCCCCACACGAGTACATACAACATAGAGTCCACAACTAGCAGCCTCAACCAGCACAGTGCCAAATGCCTCTGTTAATGAGGGGTGTAGATATATGTGGCCACGAACCATGACATCCCTGACCTCTTCATGCCGTACTGGCCCAAGCATGGATACCCGGTCTTGGAGCATGTGTTCCTCTAGCATCTGTTCAAGATCAATCGCTTTTGGTCCTGAACCAGCAATGATAAAATGGACAGATGGATGAAGTTCACATATTCGAGGTATCGCAGCAACAAGGAGATCTGTGCCCTTGTTGTAGAAGAGGCGTGATATGACAACTATGGTGATGTGTGTTTTAGAAGCGGCATTTGGATCAGGTTGAAAGTTCTCGGCGACCACAGCGTTGGGTATCACAGAAACCATAGAAGGATCAAGCGCGGCGCGAAGGACGGTATTCTCCTTGCTAATGGAGATTAACAGAAGGCTAGCCACAAGAAGATCTTCCCACTCTAGGGGACTTACCAGGTATGGCTCACACAAATGACATGATCAACATCACTCAATGTGAACTTCAAGAGTTTATTCGCTAAGATACTTCCAGCGTCGGAGAATCCAAACAAACTGTGATCTGTGAAGCAGGTCCTTAAACCCATTGTTCTTGCGTGCAAAATAGCTTCATGACATAAGCTACTCATGGAAGCATGTCCGTGAACGATCTCGATATTCTCTCGAATGATGATATTGCGGAATATAGGGAAAAAGGAGAAGACTGTTGGGAATGTGGACTCTCGGTATATGACGAAGAATGGGACGTAGTAGACCTTAAGGCCATTGGTGAGGTAGCGCACACCGTGACGGGTTTGATAGGAGTGGGTTATTATTATTACTTTATGGCCGCGGTCCCGGAGTTTCTGGAGGGGACATGGAGGTTAGACGTGGAGAAGGACGCAGGAGCAGCAGTAAGGGGGTCGGACAGTAGCCAGCTGATAGATGTGACTTTCGACTCCACCTGTGCAGGGAGAAAGTATCAGAAAGGTCGGAATCGATGTTGGCGCTAGGGACGGACACCCACGTACCAGGCTGTGGATAGAAGAAGTCACTTGTCATTCTGGTTCAGGGGAAAGTTAGAATCTCAATGCCTTATGGATGGAGGGGGGGCTCAAGCAAATGCACGAGTACATACGCTATATTGTAAGGCATGCCGAAAATACCAGAGTTCTCATGAAGATAGAGTAGTATTGCCGAGGTTGTTGGGTCTGGGGTTTGAAATACCGTTGGTATATCATATCATAGCATGCAGGAGAGCTCTCTGCCATGCCATTTTTTTTTTAGCCCACCACACTCGAGTAGTCTGTGAGTTACGTGCTGGGTGGTACCCGTATCATATGTATCATAACACACGGTTAGCCGCTAAGACCATACTCGAGCACAGTGCAGCTACTGTACGGTAATTTACCGGTATCAGTGCTACTACGGAAGGGATTCCTCGCCTTCCTTACCCGATGTCTTGAAATCGACCCTCCCACAACCAAAAACCGAGAACGAACCTACCGATGCCCCAACAACAACCAACTATTTTGAGCAAAACTCTATATAACTGCTCAGAATTGTCCTCCTTGATCGCATATAGACTCTACATTCATTGAGTGAGAATGGTATAAGGTGGTGGACACATACAAATATATGCCAAGGCGCTAAGTTTTGCATGTATTACTAAGCAAAGAAACGTGAACCTGATGTGACTATAGTATATCATAAGTTAAATTCACACCTGTAATCTACTCGTAAGTGTAACTTAACCGCATTTTTTTTTTGTGGTACCAAACTTGTGTGATACGGTACTCGCACCCGGAGCTGGCATCGCCGCAGGAGGAGATCACCACCGGGAAATTTTCATGCATCAAGTAATTTTCAAACGCCAGGCACCGACAAATTTCTTACAAACAAACACTGGTTTTCAAAATTCTACTCTACCAACTCACTCATTTTCAATTCCTTCATCCGATCTAAAAAATCGCAACCAACGCAAAAATGGAGACGATCCGGCCCGCACATCCTACGACCATGGGAAATGTTCAACCTGCAGTCGTTCAACCCTCATCCCAGGTCACTGCAAAGTGGGAACTTGGTGTGTCTCTCATATTGGATAACTGGGACGTCCTCACGGAAGCTGTGAATAATCTGTGGGGCGGGGAGGATAGTTCAGGCAAGCGGGATTGGCTTGCTGGGGCTATCGTCGAAATGTTCGTGGGGCGGCCGGAGACCGACGAATACGACATCGAGGAGACTCTATTGCAGGTCATGGGGGATGAATTTTCCGTGTGTCTGGAAGACGACTCATCATGGGTTGTAAGTTTATCATCCCACTCGCCCATCCTGTACAATAAAGAAGCTAATAGGAATGGGCGATTAGGTAGCACGCCAGATAATCGTACTGCGAAGGGAGATCATGGACGGCAATTTCTCTACCGTCGATAAGCTCCACGCAAGATTCCTTGCGAGGCCTGGGAACCCACCAGCTTCAATGTTCAAAGAGGTGGTTGACGAAAGTGGCCCATCGTCTAGCGAGGAGGGCGAGGGTGACGAAGAAATGGGAGATGCTCCCTCTGCGGCGCCATCTGAACCCAGGCAACCCCGGCAACCACTAGAGCCAACCATCGATGAGGAAGGATTCGAATTGGTGCGGAAGCGGGGAAGTAGGAGGCGATAGTTGAGGCGTTGGGTTTGAAATTTCAACGTTGTTCTCTTGGGATGGAGTTTTGTGGTTCTTTTAATAGAAAGGCTATTTCAATTTATGTTACAATAATTCTCTGGGGGTTAAACTGAATTCCGATGCCGAAACTCCACCACTTGGGTAACGGCACTTGTGCCCAGGCCTGAAGACACGAGCATGATACGGGATGTGCAATTCCCATAGAGCGGTAGGGCTTGGCCATGGCCACCATGATTCCTCAAGTTTCCTTAAACACAGCTCACAGGGTGGTACCGTACTCGAGTACAGTACTCGTACTAATCCATGAATCCTCGAGTGGTTCGCCGTTCCGCAAACCCTGCCTACCAGCCTATGATACCGATCTATGGTGCATCGTTCCTAAGACTGGGTCCCGAAACCCACAATTCGGCGGTGGAACAGGACCCCCAAAACAATGGATAGACTATCAGTGTACAGTACTCGAGTAAAGAAAGCTACAGACTACTCAAAATAACAAGATCGATCCCCGGTAGCGTTTTTCCCCGAAACAAGGTATCATAATTATGAAAATAAAAAAAGCAATTTAATTTATATCATAGCAGACTTTACTCGAGCACTCGAGTAATAGTCCAAATACTAGGGAGGTGGTGCTGTTCCACAACCATCCTACGAGTATCCCGAGATACAAGTAAATTAATACCGGTATTAGCTTGACTACCGTATATTCAGTCGAGGCTTGGCACAGACAACCTTGGGCTCTCCCCAGAGGGTGTTTTTCATCGCCAGTCCTCTTTTTGTATCGGTTGCACCATGCCCCGCTTGACCCCCCACTACCGCATGATACTGTATGATAGTAGCCGACTGAATCCCACACTCCACCTCGTCGACGAGCGAACTATCATAGGTGTGACACGCCTGACTCGTTACCAACGGCAAGTTTCCTCGGAGGCTTAGCAACGCCCCCAACACGGAATGGATTTCTTTCTTGCAAAAGTATCGCAACAAGCGGGTATGTCTCTGGTTCCTACTGTCTCTCGAGAATCTTGCTGACTTGATCCAGTTTCATTCGCGATACGGTAGGCTTCGAAAATTGTATCGCTTATCGGGCATATTCCTCACTGACGGACCTAGGTCGGGCATCATTGTCACGAGTCAGTTTGCTATAAAAGAATGCAGTCGCTATATATCTGTAAGTTCACAGGCTATGGCCAGGAATTGGACAGTCCACTTGCCCCGTTTTCTGGGCTAACGAGCTCTATCCATCGCAGTCAATCAAGGGGAAGGATAGACAAGAGCTTCAAGCCCTGCAGGATAGACTGGAACAGAAAATCAGAGTCGGTCCCGATCTCGAACGAGCTGGCTTTCCGCTGCTAACTGTTAGCAGATAATATCTCCAGCAATAGACTTGGTGGAGATTATGTATGTCCCCTGGTTATGGAACTTCCCGCCTACGGTTTGACTAAACTGAGCCATACAGTTCTGCTAGAGGAAATACCTCACTTGAGAGTGCTCTGACATTGACGAAGAACATAAGACATGACATTCAATCACTAGGGGTCAGAGTTGCCGGCTTGTCCGCTCAGGGAGGTGGCCGTAAAAGACGCAGGAGCCAGGATGAAATCAACGCTGTGGTTCAAGATATCAAGCAACTTCTAAGGAAGATTGAAGACGTATTTGCCATCACACCTCCTCCCAGCTAAGCACTTGAGCTGACAGCTAGCTGTAGGCGGTTCCTTTCATAAATCTGGCCATTACTACATCCGGAGTGAATATCTCATCGAACATCCCACACAATGTCTCGCCTTCCCGTCTTATGCAAGCTTCAACCTTGCTTACTGCTGGTGATACCGCCTATTCAATGAACCCCTTCAACCCGGCGCAAATTGGCACTACTTTCACATTGAGTCTCTACATGCTGTTTGCCGGTCACTCACATCGACAAGAACATGTCTCCGCAAAGGATTTGACGTGGCAGGAGGTTGTTTACAAATGCAAAGTCAAGCTTCAGAGGGTGCCCTTAGTCTACGATGACGATCAAGATGAAGATGGGGCGAGTCGTAACACCAATCGGCTCCGTGCTCAGAGCAAAATTGATGAATATTGCTATGAACTTTGTCTGATCGAAGATCTGGATGACGGGAGAATGCATGAGGTTGAAGAAGGAAAACAACCTCCCGGAAGCTTTGACGATGTAGAAAAAGCCGGATTAAGAACCAGGATACCAATCCACCAGATATCCAAGATCTTTTACACTAACTCTGGACAACTTCTTGGGATAGAAGATTCGAGCTCCCCGATACTTCTGGTTAAGCGAGATTTAAATGCTGCGCCACCCCGAAAACTAGTTGATCGAGCTGAACAATATGATTATGGTGATAGTGACAGCGAGGGAGAGTACCCCTTGGACATGCACGAGGGGGATGGTAGGGAACTTGAACCCCGACAAGAACTTCCGGAGGAATACGAACTTCCCCCCCATCTTGACCCAGAGTGGTTGGCTTTTGAAGTTTTCACAGAACCCGAGCCAGACTTCGATGATGCAGCGTCTGAATATAGCGACGCCGAAGAGTCACTCCCTGTGTCGGGGTCACCTCCCCCAGGATCACTTACCGATCCAAATACCTCCATAGCGCAAGCTCTATCAAATGTTGAGTTAAGCATCAGCGAACATCCCCCGTCACCCACACCATATGTTTCTCCGAACGTCAAATCCACACTTTCAATCTTGGAATGCCTTCTCAGGCTTACCATCTTGCAAAACTACCAACAAACCTCGCACCTTGCTGTCCACGACGAGCTCCTGAACCTTTTCCTATCTGACTCGGCATGGGACGGCACTCGTGAGAGCAGACGGCAGGAGCGAGAGAATGCCCGCCGAAGGATTGGGTTCGACCCCTTCGGGTCGCCCACGAAGCCGGCCAAGGAGGCGGAGGTTGGTACTATCCAGCTCACGGGGGGCAGTAGAGCCAGTAGTCACCGAGGAAGCAGGAGGGGCACCCCGCAGTCTTTTGGCAGGGGATACCGCCTTGATTCAAGTCTACCTATGACACCTAGCTCAGATTCGGGGAAGCCAATGCGCAAGCTTGAGGATCGTGAGCAGCCGGTATTGGCAAACAATCGAGAGCTCTGGACACCGGAGCAGCAGTTGAGCTCTATGTTCAATAGCCCTTACGGAACGAGTCCATTGTCCAAGAAGAATTCCCCGGACGGTAATAAGTTTAATACGGAAGAGGGTTAATGAATCTAGAAACAAACTTTTCATAATGTTACCCCGTCTTTTTGTTCTCCTTTTTTCTTTCTTTTCTTTCCTGTCGGCTATTGGCTATAGTGACGATGAGGAGGCGTTTGGTTGTATCATAGCACATTGGCAGTTGGCTAGGTAATTGTACGAAGAGGATATCATAGCGCTGAGATTACTAGTGGTAGAATTGGGGTGTAATGGTAGATGGCTACTCTTTTTTCCCTTCCTCATTTATAATGCTAATGTGATAAGTTGGGGCATTTCATTAAACCCTCTCGTGAGCTGTGGATCCTCAGCTCTCCGATACGAGTGCGCGGTGGTAACTTAGTATCATAGCAGTATCAAGTTCTAGTTATGATACGAAGGCAAGCCAGTTTTCAAGTCCCATTCTCACCCAGTCCGCCCTGAAGAAAAAACAATCATAGATATCGCCGGGTCATGGCATGTCAACCCCTTCCGCTGTGCCCGCTCGCAATATCAGGACTAAAAGCTAGGATACCGTATGCAAGGATATCAGAATATGTCCACCGAGATCGCGAACTTAGGTTGGGTACCTGTAAATTTATATGCACTAAGAAATGCTTGCCAGGCTGCTACTCTACACATTACCGGTATGGCTTGGTAACGGACCGTATTGCTTCCTTCCTGGCGGGGGTTATCGTAATCGCGAATGAATGGATGAGTGAATGTTATACTACACTATAATATTCAATAACTTTTCTCTACCCCCCCTCCCTCTCCAAAAAAAAAAAGTGAAAAAAAAAAGTGAAAAAAGTGATACAATATGATACAGTAAAGTAAAATACACCTCACTTGAGGAAAAGAAAAACTTTAAAACACTTTTTACAGCAATCAGACACCAATTAATACCTACCCTCCAACCTCATCGACAACCCTCCTCTCCTCCAGTCCCAGAAACCCCGCACTCATCCCCTCGCTGTTCACCAGTGCTTGGGCAAGGTTCACGTTCCCGGCGGTCAAGTACTTTGTCGAGAACCCGGCATTCACCTTCTCCCTCAACAACGCGGCTAATTCCGCCCTCCAGGACGCGACTTCCGCCTTAGTAGCCGTGACTGCGGTCTCCCTGCGTTTCTGCCCGCCCTTGCCCCTCTTCCCCACCGCTGCCCCACCACCACCGCCGCTGCCGGCGAAGCAATCGCTATCATACTCAACGCCCAGATCCTCCGCGGCAGCCTTCAACCACTCATCTTCATGCCCCTTCTTCGCCTTTTCAATCTGGCAATCGGCTATTTTCTTCGCGAGCTCGACGCGGCGCTTTAGCCTCGTGACTAGCTTCCTATCGGCGTCGAAAGAACGCATGGCGTAGCGTGCCGTCGATAGGGATTCCGGGTCGTGCACTTTCGCGACCAGCCTACGCACGCCGATGACCTCGTCCGGTGAGCATAGTAGGATACTAACCCCACGGGCATCTGTGCCGCGCGCTGTACGGCCCGAGCGGTGGACGTACGTGTCTGCGGTGCGGGGGAGGTGGTAGTGGATTATAAGGTCGACATTTTGTATGTCGAGGCCGCGCGCGGCGACGTCTGTTGCTACCAGGATGGAGTGGGGGGAGGTTGGGGAGGAAAAGCGTTCTAGGGAGCGGAGGCGTGCTTTTTGGATCATTTTGGAGTGGAGGGGGTGGGCGGGGAGGTTTAGGTTTGTTAGGAGTGGGGAGAGGCGCTTGACGGAGGTAATTGAGTTGGTGAAGATTAGAGTTTTGGAGGGGTAGCGGAGGAGGAGGTAGTATAGGTAGAGGTCCTAGAGGGGAGACTATTAGTATTTAGAAGATATAATATTGGGGGTGATTAGTGCCTTTTCCATAGCGCCGCATCCGATGATTCCTTCCTTTAGCCTTTCCGCGAGCTGTCCGACGGGATTGGCGTCGATGAATTTGGGAGCTCTATCTTTGAACTTGAGCTTTTTAAGCAGATACTCCATACTCTCCTTCTCATCCATCAAGTCACCACCCAACCACTTCTTCCCACCCTTCCCAGAAAGTTTCTGCTGCAAGCCTTGATGAAACGTTGCCGAAAAGACCAACGTCTGCCGCTCAGTCACCTGCTCCTGACGCTTCTTCTTCACAGAATTCCTCTTAGAATACTCGTCCTCATCAACGTCACCCCCACCCTCACTATCACTCTCAGCATCTCCCCGCCCAAGGAGGTCCATGACTTCCTCAACCTCCTTAAAGTGTCCTTCCTGCAAAAGCCTATCTGCTTCGTCCACGACCAAAAACTTCAATCCCCTCTTCAACTTAGTTACCCAACCCTGCCCCTCAGAAACGACCTCCCATAACCTCCCCGGCGTAGCAACAATCACATCGGCGCCACCCCTCTCAGTCAATTGCCGAAGCTGCTTCTGCAGCGAGAGCCCTCCAGTGACTGACACTATCGACATATCCGGTGCGTATGCCGTCAGTGCCCTCAGGTGCGCATGTAACTGATGCGCGAGCTCCCTCGTCGGGGAGAGTATCAGTGCCATGGGTAATTTCTCCTCCACCTCCCTCCCCCTATCCTTGGAGCTTTTTCGCGGGCAAGAGAGGTAGTGCTCCAGAATCGGTATGCCAAATGCAAGGGTCTTGCCAGAACCTGTGCTGGCTTTGCCGATTAGGTCATGGCCTGCGATGATCTCGGGGATCGCGGATGACTGGATGGGTGTGGGGGTGTTAAAGCTTAGTTTTGAGAGGGCGCGGAGGGTGGGGAGGGAGAGGTTTAAGGAGTCCCAGGCTGGGAGAAAGACTGTTTGACAGATGATTAACTTTTTACTCTGATAGGTAGTAGGGGTGCCTGGGGAGAGCATTTACTATCTTCGTCTTCATCATCCAATAGTAAAGCAAAAGAACCTCCGAGCTCGCTGTCCTCGGATCTAGACTTTCTAGCTTTCTTCTTTTGTACCTTTCCGGAAATCACCGCTTTCTCAGAATCCCCACCACTATTAATTCCCTCCCACTCATCCTCATCATCCACTTCCACTTTCTCCTTCTTCCCCTTGTTCTCCTTACCACTCTTATCAACCTTCGCCAAATTATTGACCTAAAGCTCCCATCAGCATCCTTCCCCATACCACAACCCCCATCCAAACCACAAACCTTGTACTCAACCCTTCCACCCCCATCAATCTCAACATCCACTCCATCAATCTCGTCGAGTCCGTAAAAACCCTCGACATCGTCTAACCTATCCGGCATAGGAACCTCTTTCCAGCCCAACTCGTCGAGGGTGACTTTGTAGCCATTGTTTGTTTTCGCACGCTTAATTATTACTGGCTTCGAGCCTGCGGGTTGGCGGGTGCGTTTTTTGGATTTTATGGCGGGGGGCGGCATTGGTGGTAGTCGTGGCTGCTTTAGTTTCCGTAACCTTCCACGACAATTTTCTCCTCAAAGATACGGTACTGCAGGCAAGGGTACTTGCGGGTGCTGCCGTGTGGGGTTGGTGTCGGGTGGTGGTTACCCTGCTTTGGATGGGGTGTGCTGCTTCGTCATGGGGTATCACTCTTACAATGTCACAATGGCAGGTTGTATTGGATGCGGGTTTGGGTGATAAATGCTAGGACTAAAGGTTAGTAGATTTTGGCATGCCAAAAGAAGAGAGATGAGTGAGAATAGCACAAAATTTAATGTTATAAATTCTGATCTGTAAAGAGCACTAGCGACCCACCAGGCACAAAGGAAATTGAGAAGAAATAAAAGAAAGGAAAAAAAGGTCTAACCCAATTACTTTTGTGGAGGTATATAGAAGGAAATAGTTTACAGTACAAAGGGATTAACCGGAAGCACTCCCTACTAGCAACATGTCCAACATCCCCACAACCAGGCTCGATTGTTTTGAGTTCTCCACTTCCTGTTTGACGCGGAGATGAAGCCTTCTAATAAGTTTATCGAATTCTGGAGACTTCCCCAGGTCGTGAGAGTACATATCTACCAGTTATCAGCGTGGCAGAGGTAGGCAGCTGGGGAAGGCAGACGGGTCATACCAAGGATTAACAGAGAAACTTCTACAATGGTCGAAACGTACTGGATGTCAGGGAGATGCTTGATCAACCATTTTAGAATAGGACTGAGGGTATTTTCGTCGCGATTGGCTAGTGCTGCATTGATGGCATTGCGATAGCGGAGCTCCCCGAGAATTGTGAAGACAGTGATATGGGGTTGGCCCTAGAATGTTTATAAGTATCAAACGGTCAAGATATAGATGGGGAAGCAGACCGAAGTAAGAGCAGAGTCCAAGGCATCACCGTAATTACCTTTACGGAGGTGGTGTTCCCAGGGCCTCTCTTTCCTCCTTCGGGTCTCTTGTTCCACAACTATATCCGCTCCTTCCCCCTTGTAATCCATTCCCTTGGTACGTCTCCTCTGCGCACTGCTCTTTGACTTGGGGCCGCCCGTGCCGGTAATGGGGTCAATCCCAGCAGCAATCATGTCCAAGACCCTCTCCTTTTCTTTGGCCTTCTCCTTCTCCTTGCCGCTTCTACGGGTACGCACACTGAGCAGCCCATTGGACATGCCAACTGCCAAATGCTTTTCATCGGGGGAGATACCAATTGCGAGAATCGGCGCGGGATACTTGACACCATGGACAACCTTCCAAGTGGTAGGATCGTAAACCTTCACATGGCGGTCAAGTGCACCGGTCAAGACTCTCCTCCCGCCTTGCCGCGGCCCGGTGGACAGTGCCAACGAAGTAATACTCTTCTGATGGTTGTGGAGGACAGCAACACGCTTCGCTGCAATTATATCCCATACATGAACAGTTGGTCCACTGGAGGCCAGAATGGTTGTTCCACCTGGCAAAACCAACAATGCGTCGACAGGAGCTGGAGCATTGAATTCCATGCTACAATTGTCGCCGACGGACCTGGAATCCCACAATCTAACCGTCCTATCGTAACCTCCAGACACAACCGAATAGGGAGAACCGGGAACAAAAGAGGCAGCCCGGACGTAGTCTTGGTTTCCGATAAATTTGTGAGTCGACTTCGGTGAGGTCAAGTCCCAGAGACGAACTGTCTTGTCATCAGAGGCAGACAGTACTTGGGTCACAATTGTCGGGGAAAATTTTGTGACACTAACGGTGTTCCCCATGTGCTCATCCCATGTCTTGATGACAGCTCTCGAGCCAATGTCAAAAACCTGAATCAGTCCACTGTCATCAGCGGCAACCAAAACTCTTCCGTCAGAGCGAAAGCTCCCGGATTGCGCAGGTGCCTGGAATCTCGATATTGTCTTTGACACTACTCGGGTTTTCGATGAATACACCTTGACGAGGGTAGAGGCGGTGACAGCGAAATCATGGGGGGAAACCGGGGAGAAATTGATAGATTTGATTGCTCCGTATTCTTGAATTAGAAGGTGCGACTTGAATGTTCCCCAGTAGCGTTGCTCGGGAGTTGAGGCGGCGGGGAGAGCGGGCAGCCTGGCGAGTGGCATACGGGTGACTGGCGCAGCCATGATTATAGATGATTGACCAGCTGCAGCTGGCTGGGGTGGGCTAGAGCTGTTAGGAGAGAAGACAGGGATTTCTAGACAGGTGAATAGGGAGCGCCGAGTAGTGAGGGCGGGGGATGAACGAAGGTATTAATTATAATAATATTAATACGTTTGTGGTGAGGAACTTTAAGTGGCTTTGTGAATTTCTTCTTTTTTTTTTTGTGGCTCCGAACTGATCTTATCGGGAAGCATCAGCCTTTATCCGAAACGCCATGGTCACCAGCCACGCACTAACCACAAACAGGTGTTGCAGCAGCCGCAACCCAACAAGAGAGTGCGAATGTCAAGAGATTTTAGGGTATTAAACTCGAGAACGAGCATACCGGCAGCCAGCAAAACTACTGCACCTGCACCCATGGGCTACAGAAAGTGGCCTCCGCTATTCTACTCGAAATACATGTACTGTACCGGCAGAGCACCAAACACTGGTACGATCTTGGCGTAAAGATCATGAGCGTCATAATCTAGCATCTTACATCAAAAATGTGCAGACTTACGGCTCACCCAACCAAAGTATGATAGCATTATAGGCTTCGCAATCGCTTCAAGTTTTTTCAGTAAAAAATTGGGTGGATTTTGTCACCCTCATGTGAGTGCTGATAGTAGCGAAATGTTTGTTCTATAATACCAACTGGGTTATCAGATTCTACAGATGCTAAGGTTTCCAACTTTTGCCGTAGCTTCCCCCCCGGCAACCACGAGCTACAGGTTACCCAAAATCGCAGCGACCATTCGAGCAGCTGGGCGGTGTTTGAGCGGATTAATCTCATGGCTTGTACTGTGTCGGGATAGTGTTTACCGCTTTACTCATTAACTGATCAGCTCTTTAAAGAAGCTACTGCAGGCGCTAGTGATAACCTGGACTTGTATCACAGGACTTTTAGGCCATTGGTAGGTATGTCTTTCGATGCGGATATTGAAGTATTTTTCCTACCGTATCCGCGGCTCGCAGAGGCTTTCACAGATGCTTTATCTACCTTCTCCGGCGATACCGTAGGTATTTCATTACCCCAATCTGGCATGGCAGTCTTCTGTGCTGCATGAGGGACGTGGGTGGGCGGGTTCAGACAATGGCCTGTGTCGGCACGCTGCCAGCTTATCATACCTTTGAATCCAGCTTGATCATTTTGGGCTGTGGGCTGTGTTGGATTAATACGGTAGGGTACACCGCGGTACAGTACGGTACTTGTGCCCAAAGTAAATGCGAGAACGTTCGACGCGCTGATGCATCATACCTCTGGAACCTCTGGAACCAGTTCCTCGTAAAAGTATAGTTAGAGCACATTCCATAGGTATACCCTGCGCTAGGTCACAGGTTGGTGGGTGGATGGTTCCTTTGACAAAGGAGGGTGCGCATTACTGTACTAGTACATAAACCTTGAGCCAAGCTGTGCCATGGCTGTCTCGTATGTGTTGTATGGGCACAATCTGAGTTAGGCACCGCGATCCTCACGGGGGGGCCACTTAGCCTTTTTTGCTCCTGCACGAGTACGAGTACTTGTATCATACTTCAATGAGTTGATATTGGATCAATGAGAAGACATGGATTATCACTGGTTCTTACTGTACTCGAGTACTGTACTCCTACCAGCATCTTGGTAGACCCTAGCTTGGCACGCTTACTTGCAAGTAGATCTTTGTATCATAATATCATACCGTATTATGAGTGACCAGCTAATATTGTGAGCGATCTGGGGGTGTTGGACGCGTTACAAGTACCATCGTTTTAACCAAGTTACCGTGGAGTGTAGATTGCAAACTGAATAAATAAGGGCTTGTGTTAATTGAAAGACGCATACCGGTAGGTGAAGCGAGGATAAAGAGTGCCGGTATTGCACGCTTGTTATGGTGCCACAAGATCGGTCGGTAGTATATAATAAAGTGGGATTGGGGTCCTGAGAAAGAGGAGGTGGTTGACCAGAGCATCGTTGTTACTGTTGGAAATACCAATATTGCACGATACTGTACAGTACTCGCACGGTAGCATCCGGCATATCGGCAACTACTATAATATTATACCATTCACCCCTTTTACTCTTTGCCCTTCTTTGAACCAACTGACTGAAACTTCTTTGTGTGTGTGTGTTCTGTGGTTCTGTGCCCCTAAGCTCTCTGTGTTCAACCAGCTTCCTTCGCTTATCGGTATTTCCAATCGCGTGGGGGATGTCACCCTTCAACACTTTCACTGTCGCTTCTGCTGCTACCCCGACAATAGTTTCCACTGCTCTCTCTCACGTACAACGAAACACCCTCCCCCCTTTTCACCTTTTAAATCATCCAAAAAAAACAAACAAGCGAAGAAAGAAAGATGGAAGGAAGAAGCTGATCCAAAACTACCGTAGTTCCTCGATAATAAACATCTAGAAAACACACCAAAGGCCAATCTCTCGTACCACGGGGGCGTAGAGCTTGTCCGAAAGTTCCTGGTCTACGCATCTCAACACACCGTCGAGCAGCTACAAGCCTTCACCTCGCAGTACGTCCCGCACCCTATTTGGGTACACACTGAAGATGAATCTATTCCTGCCGAGTTCTTGGAAAAGTCTGCCGCACACGTCGTTGAACACCTTGGCCCGGATGGCGTCGAGAAGGTCGGGGGCGAGCAATGGTGGAAATGGGCGCCGAAGGAGTTGACTGCTGAATGGGTAGAGATGAGGAAAGACTGGTGGGCCCGAACCAGGCACCCGGAAACCTTACCGAGAACTATGTTCTACGTTCATGGAGGTTGGTTCCAGCCCCGACCTGTGAAAGGGATAGAGCTGATCACGGATTCTTGGTTAGGCGGTTACTTTTTCGGGAGTGTCGATGAACATAGGTATCAACTACAGAGACACGCCCGGAAGCTCAAGGCTAGAGTATTTGCACGTATGGAATCTTTTATGCTATTTATTAGCCTATACTCACCTTACGGGTTCTATAGCACGGTACCGCCTTGCTCCGCAGTTCCCGTTTCCATGTGGTACGCCGCCTTCGACCACTAGCTTACAGTAGATATTAACAAGACTAATAGCAATCTATGATGTTCTCGCATGTTATATCTATTTGATATCAATACAGAGCCCCGAAACAGTCATCCTAGCTGGTGATTCGGCCGGCGGAGGGATGGTACTATCTCTCTTGGTGATTCTTCGGGATCAGGGACTCCCAATGCCTGCCGGGGCTGTATTGATTAGTCCTTGGGTAGATCTTTGCCACAGCTTCCCTAGCATCGTCGCAGGTAAGTTAGAACCGAAAGCACAAGAAACGGCGGGGCTTTAACCACTCGAGTGATTCTCGATGACCGAGTCCTAGACTCTCTGATGGCGGTGGCTAACAAATGACTAGGAAATGAACATGATTTCATGCCACCCCACGGATTCTTTCACAAGCCTTCACAAGCTTGGCCGCCCCCAACCGAAGAAGATGTCGAAGCTTCAACGGATCCAGAGAAACCACCAATAATCACCGTTCACAAAAAAACCGTAACAATAGCCGGAAGCCTGGTAACCCTCAAGGACCAAATCCACATGTACACCACAAACGACCTAATGGACCACCCCCTCGTCTCCCCAGTCCTACAGAGCACCCTCGGCGGCCTCCCACCACTACTAATAATATCAGGCGGCGGCGAGATCCTAAGAGACGAGCAAATCTACATAGCGCACAAAGCCGCGAATCCCGACAAGTACCCAACCTGGCCCGGTCATTTAGCCAAAGACCCATCGGGGCGCCAGCAAGCAGCGCTGGGGAAAAATTACCCCCCGACAAGAGTTTGGCTGCAAGTCTACGACGGCTGCTGCCACGTCACGCCCACACTTTCCTTCACCCGCCCGGCAAAACTGATGTTCCGCGTGATAGCGCACTTTGGTGCATGGGCGCTGTCGAACGCGACAAACACGAGCATAGAAGTCGATGAGGACGATGACATCTCCGTGATCTCCACAGACGAGAGCAGCGCCGTCCCCCCGGGCCACCACAGGTTGCGCCAGACTGGCACAATCAAAGAGTCCAATTCCCAGAGCGTGCCCCCGTTTGAGGACAACATGATTAGACAACAGATCGACCACCAGGGCCGCATTTTCGAATTGCCCCCCGTACAGGAACTCCCCGGGATGCAGCTGGCGCCCGACCAGATTGGTGTTGTTAAGCCGGAACCAGTGCGCAGGTGGCTGGAAGCGAAGGCTGGGTCGGATGCTAAATTCTCGAAGACTAGGAAGAAGGTTGAGAAAAAGCGCGCGAAGGAGGTGCTCGCTATGATGCAGGAGGGAAGGGGAGAGGGGGAGGGGGGGAGGGAGAGACCACCACCCAGTGCGCTTTTCGGAAGGATGAACAGGGAGAAGGTCTGCAAGGGGGCGGCCGCTGCTGCCGGTGGCGGCATCGGTGGGTCGAGTCTTGGATTAAGGTTTTGGAGCTTGATGGGGTATAGCCATGATGAGAAGACGGTGAGTTTTTTTCCCCTTCATGGAGGAGCTTGAAACTGACTGTATTCGGGATGGGGCGGGATAGATGGCGAGAGAAGAAAGGGCAGAAGCGAAAGTGGAGGCGGCTGAGAGTGCACAACGCTCCTCCGGCACTATTTACAACAAAGATGGGTAAATTGCACTGATAGTATCGTATCATTATTTTTTGGGTCAGCATATAAGATATCATACAAGAGAGCACGGATATTTCCTTCCACCGCCCCCTTTCTTGCTTCGTTCCCTTTATTCTTTCACTCTTTCAACATCCTCTTCCTCTCATAGGAATGTGTTGGACCACCGATCTTATTTATTTATATAATTACGACTTTTGTTTAAATCCTTGAATATGACAATGATGAAGCTGCCCTTTACAAATTGGCCTTTTATTACAGCAGGCGTAATTAAAGAAACGGCCGCAGTAATACCATACCTCCAGTAACCGCGATCAAGTACTGTAAGAACTGACAACACAAGACATTTCGAATATCGCACTGCATACATAATTACATGCTAATAACGCGCTCTCTTATATACTTTAACTGACCTTCTCCACTTTTCATGACCTACTGCTGGAAGGGGGGGAGGTGGGGGTACACTCCTATCTGGACACTCCTACCCTACCGATACTCAGGCGAGTAGCCACGCCTTACGCACCGCCACCGGACATCGGAAATTTCCCTATCATACCGCCAAGCCATGCACACCCCACGAGGCATTTCCCTACATAGTGGGTGCTGCGAGCAGCCGATATCAAGGTTGGCTTATAAGTTAAGTGGGCTGCCATGGTACCGAGTACTTACAGGTCGGTCAGCGATAAGGTTGATGAGGCAAGCGCGAACAAGCAGTGTTCGCTGTTACGATTTCGGATCCCTGTTGGAAATGGATATGCCGTGTGTGCAAGTGATGGGTAGGTCTAGAGGGGGTTCTGTTTTCTTGTGGTCTCTTTGCTACTTTATTTCCTCCATGGACGAAAGTGGTTGTATCGTTGTGTCGTAGTAGATCTCCTGCATCGTATATCATAATATCTTATGGTTATCCGTTTGGCATTTGGCCTGGCAATGACCTGTCTTGGTCCTATGGGGATCATAATGTGTCACTCGCTAGAGGTTTGGTTGCGGGGGTTGGAAAGAGAGAAATGGCCCGATTGGGCCATGTGTGCCGTAGCATCCCCTTTAACCTTGAGGCAATCCTCTTTGAATGGGTATTTTGTCAAGGTCTGGCTAGGTGGCGAGTAAAAAGTAGGTTACTTGCTAGAGTCAGAGAGCATAAGGTAACGGAGAGTGTGAAATGACCCGTGTCAGTAAGGTGATGGAATGGAAGTGAGAAATTTGGGTGCTTCATATCTCTCTGGAGTGAGGAAGTCCTCCCTCTTTCGGATGTCCCTACTTTTGGAACCTTTTGCGAGAACGCTATCGTTGCTGACAACGTCCACGGGTTGTAGTGCATTGAATTATGCCCTGGGCAGCATGTCAATGCTGGGTAGAAATGGCGCAGGGGGCCGAGAACGGACTATCGACGATGTTCGTAGTGTTTGCTGGGTGGGAGAGCTCGCGTCATTCTCATTCCATCTACATCCACCGCGCTCCTGGTATCATTTCAAACGGTCCATTTCCAAAATTACACAATGATATCTAAATTCTAGCAAACTCAATAATGCGTTTGGGCGAAAGCGCCACATTAGCTCTTCACGGAAAAAACCACAACCCTTCCATCAACACCACTAGAGCTAAACTTAGTAACATTTCCCGCCCTGCCCTCATAAGGCCTCAAGATAGTGATTGAGTTCTGATGAATTGTCTTCAAGTTGGTGTCATCCGCCGAACTCTTTCCTTTCAAGTCCATCTGCCTAAACATGTTTAATGCACTAGATTCCTGACTTGCACCGGAACCTGCAGACTTGCGCGGGTCGTCAACAGAGTATGCCAGCCTCCATCCCCCCATGTTACCCTCGAAAACAACCGGGTGACAGTCGTGACCGGCGGCAACGAGTTGGTCCTCACGGGTCCAGCAAAGCGTAACAAACGGCAACATTTGGGTCGTCACACTAAGAACCGCATGTGGTGGTTGTTCCGGTGCGGACGGGTACACAACGGTAACACTACTGTCGTGGGCAGCGAATGCAAGTGCATTTCCAGAAGGCGAGAAAGCAACTGAATGGACCCAGCCACCAGAGCTATTGATATATTCCCCGCAAACAGTGTTGAAGGGAATACGCTCTCCCCAGGCGGTTGGCTCAGGGCGTTGGTCTACACCTTTGATGAACGAGGAGAACACACGGGCATGAGCGTCTGCGGAACCGGCAGCGAGTAAGACGGAATTGGGATGCCAGGCGAGTGAGAAGACGGTGGAACGGAGGGGTTTCTTGATGTGCTTTGACACCCACCAGTCGTTTTCTCCCTCAAAGTAGCACACAGCGATGACACGCGCACCGGAGCCAACGGCGAATTTGGTCTCGTCAGGGGACCAACGAACGTGTGTTGCAGCACGGTTGATACGGAGTAGGACGAGAGTTGGCTTCCAGCCTGTTGGGGATGGTTCCCAGACTAGAGCGTTACGATCTGAATAACATTAACATAGGATCCTAAGATGGAGCGAATGGGGAATACCTTGGGAGCAAGTAACGATCCTCCTAGTATTCGGTGCGATGTCAACACTAGTGACAGTCTTGTCATGCCCAGCCAGCTCATCCTGAAGGGTGAATCCCGACCCGGAACGTTTATAGAGCTCAACTTTAGTATCCCGAGATACAGCTAAGAGAGACCTGTCCGCACTAAAGGAGTGATCGGCAATGGGCTGATGAAAGAGGAGGTGAACTTCAGACATTATGGATGATGTGAGTAGCGATAGGAGCAGCACTCTACTATCACTGAAGTTGTGGAAGTTTGATGAAAATTTTGGTGGGGAATCGAACCGACGGTGATTGTGTCTGCACTGTTACCCTACCTTTATTTCACGTCATAGAATGTGCTGCCAAGCTAATTTAAGGAAGGCAGTGTTGCCGCTCTTTATCCTCAACACGCGCCTTTTCCAACACTGGTACAACAATTTCTTCATATTCCACCGGAGTTCGACCGTCAACCAAAACTGAGAACATTATGGCTCCGGGTGCCAAGCGCCGTATGGTATGATCCAGATCTCTACATCCATACAATACAATATATTGACCTGATCTCTCAGCCAGTACCACCTCTTGAGTCGGACTCAGAAGCTAGTCCACCACAACGTCGCAGGCTGGTACCTCCGCAAAACTCCCGGCGCAACAATGGCGAGAGCTCAACGCAGGGCGCTAGAAGAGATCGCCTGAGAAGTGTCTCTGCAGAACAAGATGACGTTGAGGATGAAGTTGCTAGCGGTGCTGAGGGCATGGAAGCAACTCAAGGTTCGTTTTTTCCAACCGGAAAACTCTTTGTAGCTAACAAATTAGATTCAAACAAGGAACGTATGATCAAGAAACTAGTTAGATATGCCATCTCTGCAGAGTACACTCGTGTGCCGATAAAGCGCACTGAGATATCCAGCAAGGGTCTGTTCAATAGCCTCCTTATGTATTTTACTTCTGACAGTTTTCTAGTCCTCGGTTCACATTGGCGAATGTTCAAAGAGGTCTTTGCCGGCGCTCAATTGGAACTAGAACGTGTATTTGGGATGAGAATGGTAGAGCTTCCCCTTCGTGAGAAGACGAAGCTCAGTCAGAGGAGAGGTCAGTGGAATCCATTGTATCATTTTTGTTACATTGAAAAGTTGTCTGACTGCTTGAGAAATCCAGCTGCGCAAACCAGTGACAAAGTTCCTTTAGCTTCAAAATATTACGTCCTCACCACCATCCTCCCTGAGAAGTTTCGCGAGCCAGAGATTGTCCAACCGTTCGGTGTCAAAGAACAAGCCTATGTTGGTCTCACTACTATGATCGTGTCTCTAATCTACCTCAATGGCCGTTCTATTGCAGAAACCAAGCTTGACCGCTACCTCAGACGCATGAACGCAGACAGAAGCACCGCAGCTGGGGAGACCGAGAAGGTCCTTCAGTCAATGATCCGTCATGGCTACATCTCAAAGCAGAAAGACGACAACGCTAACGACGGCACATTTGACTACGTTCTTGGCCCCCGAGGAAAGGTTGAGATTGGAACAGATGGTGTTCTATCTATGATCAAAACAGTTTGTCCCTTCATTCTCATCACATTGAGAACTCACTAATGGGCGTAGGTCTATGCTACCAACGTCCCCGAGGACGTCGAAAAGCGAATGATGAGAAACATCGGATTCGATCCTGAGGCTGGTGCGTCCCAGGTCCAGGGTTCGCACAGACGGAGGGAGAGGAGAAGCAATGGCACTCAGAGGCAGGCTGGGTCAGAAGATGAAGATTAATATTACTTGGCTGTACACTTGTGACCCTTATGTTCAAGGAAAGGCGTTAGGGAGAGGCTTGCTGTTCTGTTTTCTAATAATTAACCCATAGCTGTATCATTATCCATAATCACTTTTCATTGGCGAGAATAATGAACTATGGGTTATAATGTCTGGTGCACCGCTATCGTAGTATACATCCTGTAAAACCAGCCACAAAGTTCCTCATCTGGACTTAAAACCCCTCGAAAACCCCACACAACTATTCAATAACTCCCACCTCTAATCCTCCTTCTCCGGTGGCTTTCCAACCGGCTGAATCATTTTCTACACCAATTAGCCTCCCTAATTCCCCCACCTCCTCAAGAAGAACCAAGCTCACCTCGATAAACTTAGTCCTCATTTTCGCCATCGGCTCGCCTGTCGCAACACTCATGTATTCCAGCAACGGCGGATGTCCGATATAACTCGCATAGGTATCTCTATGCACGTTTGAAACCCATTCGCTTGTTCTATTAGCTTCAAACTGCAATGTTAGGGGGGAAGGGGAGGTTGGTACAATTTTGTGGTGTCGGCGTGGCCGGTACCGACGTAGCGGGCTTGGAGTTGCTCTAGTTGTTGGGTCGCGCGGAGTTTGTCGGCCATTGTTTTTATTGGTACGTATGTGTGTATGTATGTGGATATGCGAGTGGAGAGTTTGTATGTATGAGTGTGTAGAGGTGAGGTAAGGTGAGGTTTTGAGGGAGGATGATGGGTGTACGAGTACAGTACTCGAGTAGAATATCGGTCGTGTGGAGTTGTTTGGGTGGTTTGGGTTGGGATGGTTTGCGGGTAGTAAGTAACTCGAGGGAGAGCCGCAGACTTGGCAAGTGGGTTAGGCTCATGTTCCTTGCATTATTAGGCTTTGATGGGCAACCGTGTTTGAGGCTGTTTAGAGAGTACGATACCGGTATTAGGGAGAACGGTATCACGACATGGTCATTGTATCGTATCATACAAGCGAGAGAAAAGTAAATAAAGAAGATACGGTACTAATAATACAAGCTGCTACTATGCGACAAACTTTTGTTCAGCGCTCAATATTTCCGCGAAACGAATAAAGTTAGAGCGAGGAGAAAGGGGCATGCACATTAGAACATTTCCCATCCAGAAACGTCTATCTGTCTACCGTCCCCTTCCGTACCCGCCATACCCCGGTGGCGGAGGCCCAGGAGGAGCAAATCCTGTGGCTCCCGGTGGAGCTCCAGGAGCCTGTCCGGGAAACCCTTGAGGCGCCTGTTGCTGTGGACCTCCGAAACCCGCCGGCAGAGGAGGCGGCTGACTGAAGCCAGGGTGCATCGGCTGAGTGAACCCCACTGGCGGTGGGGGTCTGCCATAGGCATGTTGCTGATGCGGCTGAAACCCGACCGGCGGAGGCGGACGAGCCGGCAGGCCCTGCGGAGGAGGCGCAAGCTGCGGTTGGTGGGGGGGTGCATGATGCTGTGGAGCACCACCTCTGCCGGCGGGTGGGAAGCCTTGTGGTGGTCCGGGAGGGGGTGCGTGGAAACCGCCCTGGAAACCTTGGTCGTGGAGATTTGTCATTCCGTTTTGAGGCCTTGCTGGGGGGCCCCGTTGGAAGTTTCCTGGAGCCGAGGGTGCTGGTGGGCCGGCACCGACTGGGATTGGGGGGACGCCGCCGGTTGGGCCAGTTGGTGCGAAGAGTTGGGCGGGTAGTTGCTGGGGGGTGATTTGTACATTGTGTTTCTTTGCCTGCGCTGCGAGGAGGCGTTCGGCTTGGTCTCCATGACGTTCTCCCTTTCCGTCTTTCTTGTAGGCGTACTGGACGTTGATTTCTTTGTTCATGAGGAATTGGTTGTGCATGGATTCTATGGCTTTGTCGGATGCTTCGAAGGAATCGTAGGATATGAAACCGAATCCTTTGGAGATTCCTTGGTCGTCGCGGGCAATCTATACGGTCATTAGAAATCCTGTCACATAGTACGGAGTGTGTTCGCAAAGCGCACCTTTGGGGCAGAAACTAAGTTCCCAAAAGTAGTGAATGTATCAAACAGTGTCTTTTCATCCACCATTGGATCCAAATTCCCCACAAATAGTTCTGCGCCGACCTCAACGGTTTTCTGTTTATCCGCCGAGGCCTTATTCACTCGAATAGGCTTTCCGTATAGACGGACTTGGTTCATTATCCGCGCTGCATATTCTGCGTCTTCCTCTGAGATGAACTCGACGAAACCGAACCCTTGGTGAGTTTGCGTTACGCGGTCTTTCGGCAAGTGGACATTTACCTAAAGAGATTTGTTAGAATTGTAAATCAGAATGAAAGGAGGAGGAATATGAACTATTCGGCCAGCTTGCAGCATGAGCTCCCATACCAGCGCATCTGATACTCGCTCGTCTAGGTTTCCGATGTAAACTGTCGCCTCCTTGTCTTGCTCCCAATGGCGAGCCCCGGACATGTTTAGCGGTTTGGAAATGTGCGGCCCTTGAGTGGTATTATAGAGCTTGAGATATATCAGGGGCGGTGGGAATTATGGAAGCGATGAACTGAGAAAGACACCAGATCTAGGTCGGGGGACAAGAAGGTGAGAGAAATGACGAGTAGAGCAGTTCAATGGAAAACGCGAATGCCGGGTAACTTGGACACAGCCATTCCTTGAGAGCCTCACCTGATGAAGTTACCCGGCTTCCAACTCAAGCGAAACTAGCTGTAACCTCAATAGTGTCATTGCCTACAAAATTTCAAGCTTATCATACACAAAAAATTCAGAAACCAAAAATATCAAAAATGCCGCTGCGCCTTGTGCGAGGTTTCCCACAGAGGATCTGGATTACTCAGTTAAATACATGGACACCGTTCTTATACCCATTTCTGGCCCCAGGCGTTGCGGCACGACCCCTCACCCCCACCCTATCACGGCCCCACCGTCGTGCCCTGTCAACCACTACAGAACAGCCAGAGTTAAGAAGTAATGTCAATTCAGTACAGCATCAATTGGTAGAAGAGGATGTAGAACTGGTATCGGTCCAGCAGCCCCAGCATCCCTATGCGGAATACTCCACTGCCCCATTTGCGGATATGCAAGAGTTGACCCTGATTGCTGGCTCTGGTGGCAACGGCTGTGTTTCGTTCTTACGAGAGAAATTCATCCCTTACGGCCCCGCAAACGGCGGGGACGGCGGCAGCGGAGGCTCGATATTCGTGCAAGCCGTCTACGGTGAGACATCGCTTCATAAGCTCTCCCGAGAAGGCACGATTCGGGCAAAGCCAGGAAGAAACGGGAAGGGTAGCTCTATCAACGGGAAGCGAGGGGACGACGTAATTATTCGGGTCCCCGTTGGCACAGTTCTCCGGGAAATCTCCCGCTGGGACCCAGTAGGGGAGGAGTTGGAGGAGCTGCCGGATGGGGATGTTGGCGATAAATCTAAACAACATGGCCGTCACGACGAATGGGTTCATTACCCACGCAGCGCCGCTGAGAACACCATGAGCGAGGGCTTCATGGCGGTAAAGTACCCGAAGACTCACCACTTAAGCGCTTCGACGATGCTGGAAATTACCCATCCGCGGAACGTGTATTTGGACCTCTCAAAGCCGACTATGGAGCCTATATTACTAGTGCCCGGAGCTCCGGGGGGGCTTGGGAATCCGAACTTCGTAACGGATGGCCGACGAAGGCCGAAGTTCGCGACGAAAGGTGGGAAGGGGATTCGAATGAAGATCCAACTAGAGCTGAAAATGCTCGCGGATATTGGGCTCGTTGGACTGCCCAACGCCGGGAAATCCTCCTTCTTACGGGCGGTCTCCGGGCGGAAAGCTAGAGTGGGTGAATGGGCGTTCACAACCTTAGCGCCAAACATTGGAACAATAGTGATGGAGGAGCGCCACCTCCCACCACCCAGACCCGGAGAGACGCAGAAACGCCTCCCAAGGTTCACAATCGCCGACATCCCCGGACTAATCGCCGACGCCCACTTGAACAGAGGCTTGGGGCACGGCTTCCTCAGACACGTCGAGCGTGCGAAAGCCCTCTGCTTCGTCATCGACCTTTCCCGCGAAGACCCAGTCGAGGACTTAAAGGGCCTCTGGCGAGAGATAAAAGCCTACGAGCAAGGCTTCACCGGAGACGAAGGCGAGTCAACCGTGCGCGGGATGATGAGTGAAATGAGTGGCGAAACGCACTCTGACGACCGCTTCATTGAGCCGATGGCTGAAGCTTACAAGCCTGAACGTAAACGCACTCCTACCACCATGCACATACGTTTCAACGAAGAGGATGGAACCTTTGAATACTTTGAGCCAGAGTCTGGCTTCGTGTTCAGTCAGAAACCCAGGGATGAGGCTCCACGAATGACTTCGAAGCGCTGGTTTGTCATCGCTAATAAGGCAGACCTGCCAAATACTGAAGGGAAGTTCGTGGCGTTGCAGAGATACTTGGAGACCGAGAAAAAGAGGAGGGGGGATAGGGAGGATATTGGATTGTTACCTATTAGCGCTTTGAAGCAGGAGGGGGTTGAGGCTGCGGTTGATTGGATGAAGTCAATCCTGGGGTTTTTGTAGCTTGCGCTATTCATATGGACATGGAATAGATATCCTTCTAGATCAATATCGTGTGATCTGAGGTGTCGGGGTGTCGCTCACCACATATCACTCGGGGTTCCCCAGCTTGCAAATAGATTTCTTGTGACGCCTTACTTGGGAGTTAGACTTAAGCAGCATTATCATAAGCGTTTCCTTAAGCCATACACTTATCACCACTTGTGACCCCCGACCTTAAATTCAGGCACAATGCTTTGAACAGGATTGTCAAGTCAGGCATCGAATCCGCCCTGGAAAGGGTTCTATATGGTGTTGAAGATGCGGATTGCTAGAATCTGCCTGTGCCTGACCCCTTCACCAGTTTGGTACCGGCCATATCTTGTAGTGTTTGGGTAACTCCCGGTCCTGATATGCCTAGCCCGTGGGTTTATTCTGCGGGGGCCTGTGAGGGAAGCCAAGGGAGCGAACAAAAACTCAACCTAATTTGACTAGTATTAGGAATCTCGGATACTACGGCGGTGAGACGTGAGAATCACCAGTTTTGATATTATTACGCAAGTGGCTGACACAGTATTTTGGCAAACCAAGGGCAAGAGATGTGAGCTGCGTGGGCTACTGGGTCATGAGAATCTGGGTATGATAGCTGAGAAAGTTTCCGCTCGGAGGGAGGGAATCCTAACTTAATCTATGTATCCTAACCCGGGACACTACGAATTCTAGCAACCCTGTTTCTGGGCCATTGAGATGTATCTGCTCCTCGCGGCCACAATCCCCTGAAGAAGGTCACCAGTACAGTCCCGTCCGCACCCATCCACGCACCCGTACCCGCGCGCAAGCCATGGTTGATAAGAGTGTAGTATAGTACTGTGGTATGAAATCACTTGGTTAATGCAGTTTTCTCACAAATCAAGTTCGAAATGAAATTGATTTGTGCAAGGACTACCCAGCCCACTTATATCGCTCTTACGTACACATGCGGTGAAGGGAGGGAGAATGTCCAGAACGAGAGAAAAGCTCTCAAAGAACAGTGAATAGGCTACTAGCGCATTACCCGACCCTCCTTGCTTACAAATGCGCCAGTCATTTTCCGGACATTGGTGACGCTTGCCATGGGGTGGCGGATAACACTATCATTTTCTGGATAGATTTGCGTTTCGAACGGAAAGACTCGGTTCAACTTCAGTGCGAACAGAGGGGGATTCCATCTCTGGATTTATGATACCTCTTCTGGCGGGTTTGCATTGGCATGTAATTTTGTCCTTGGCTATTATTATCTACTGCAAGAGCATTCACTTTGTTCCAGAAGTTGATGACAGTACCAGCCTTGAGCCTGTCCAGTTCTAATGGTGCGGAGCCACTGTGATGTCGGGCGTTTCGTGCCGCAGGGGGAGCGAGTGATATTATGCTTATTGCTACAAGGCTACTAAGGGCTGTGGTAGAAAGTGATCTTAAAACGAACGGCAATAGAGGCGAACCCCCTCGAGGTATCATATCAATAACACATGAAATCGGGCTCCTTCCAACTTTTGCCGTGTCCGGTATCATACGTGCGGGAACATGGAAATACCTTCAGGGCATTCTAAGATGCCCTGTCTCTAGGGTACACCGGGTATCATATGGGTGCCATTGAGGGTATTACCGTAAGTTTGGCAGCCTCCCCTCTCCCGCAGAGTAGACTTCATAGCCAACGAATTATGATAGAAAAAGCTACAATTATCCACGACGTATGATACATGTATCATCTATACAACGAAAAACATCAACCTCTCCTAAAGCCAATCGCCCACGCGAGTAAAACTGAGAAAACCACGAAGCAACCCGCCGCTACCGCTCCGTTCCAGCACCCATAAATCCCACCAAGCCCGAAGAGTCTCCAAGGCCTACTACGCTTCTCCGCGAGTCTCCTCGCGGCCTTGAGTTCGGCCAAGTACTCCCGCACCGAAACACGGTTTTCACTCATGTGCAGCGCCGCGTCGACAATTCTTGCTGGGAAATGCTCTAGCAACTCCATAAGCTCCATGGCTTCATCTTGCTTCACCTCTGACTCCCCCGGGTTGCGGTAGTTTATCTTAAAGAGTAACATTGCGTTTGTAGGGCTCATTCTTGGCATTTCAACGGTCCGACAGCCTAGCCCAGAAGCCAGGTGGAGGGACCTTGTCGTAACGATTATCATGCCGTTAGGGCTCTTGGGGAAGAACTCGGTGATGACCGTTTCGTCTGTAAGGTTGTCGAGGACTAGAAGCCAGCTTCGTCTGGAGGGGGATTCGAGTTCCGATTTCGCAACTGAGAGAAGGTTCTCATAGCCGCTAATGTCGTTGGCCGTCGTGCTATCATCAGTGTTTTTCATGGCAGTAGTTTTGCTAGTGGGGTCGTCGGGGATTGGGAGTCGTTTGTCGGTGGATTTTGCGGATTGCAGCACGTCCCCACCTACCCAGTTGAGGGAGTCGGTGTGGGTGGTAGCACTGTTTTTAAGGAGATCTGAAATGTGCTGGATATCTTTCGTAAGGGTGGTGGGAATGCTTGCATCTACCCAGAATACGTCGTAGGTATGCCTGCGATATTTCTCTATAAGTTGGATGGCGGTTTCTGTTTTTCTGGGGAGAGGGTAAAATTATGAGTTAGTTTGTGTCTGGTGGTAGGATAGTGATGTGGTGATTTTGGGATGAGATTGAGTTTGAGTTTATGCAGCACATACCCGACACCAGACGGCCCGTAAAAGGCGATCCCGTCAAAATTGTTAACACCAAGTTCCGCGAGCGTTGTCCTAGGGTACGATAGTATGTCCCTGATAGACCCTTCTTGAGGAACAAAGTTTGGGTTACGGCGGTGGGGGCACGTCCAATGTGTGGGGACCGGTACTAGTAAGGTATCACTGCTTAGTTTTTTTCTTTCCTCAAATTTTTTTCAAGCAAGTTAGTGGCCCACTGTGCACGCACCATTGAGAACGTTGTTTATGTAATTGTGGGAAATGTACATGTTGTGGGATGAATAAACGTTTCCACTGTAGTCTCCTAACATACGAATATTCCCCTGCCAATAGTCACCGGATCTACGGATGCAATTAGCTTTGTCCATTCCTGAGGGCTGTTGCCAGTGCTTGGTAACGTCAGTATGATAAAAATTTGGAAAACATTATGCTGTACTGGTACACACCCCTACCTGCCCGATAAAGATTCGTAGGAGATATGAGGAGAGGATTTTCTAGCATTTTCTGACAATCCAGACTACTCTAGTCCTCTGCTATGTATGAGAAACACAAGTGAGGGAACAAGCATTTACCTACCGGTGGTCCATCATGCCAAATGCTAGGCTTGGAGAACCTGAATTTTGTATGTAGTAGTAGGGTAGACGAGGTGCGAGGCGAGGCGTAAAGATCTACCGGGGGGGGTAGTTGTCGTAGCGGAACTGAGCTCAGAGGTAGATTTAAGGTTTGGTGTCCTTGGTTGTACTCTAATTACTCGAGTAAGTATTATGATATAAGTTAGGTTAGCGGCGTACATCCAAGCTGGATGTAGACATTGTACGATAGAGTGGAGTTGCTGGTTGGCGCTTAGTTTGGTGCTGCGTCCACCTGGTATGCTTTCTGTTATGTAGACTATTGTAAAAATTCTGTGGATCGAAGTGGCTGCAAGGTAACTGAAGCGATTTCCTTACAGAAAACAATATTCCGATCGGTTCGAAAATGCAAGTGATACCGGAATAGGTGCCAGCGGTTCGTCAGGCTTTTATTGATAATGCCGTACGGTGTCGGCCAACATTGGGTGTAGGGGGAGCTGGTGATGAGATTAGGAGTGGGAGGGAAGCTGGTGATTGAAAGCGCGCATCCCTAGAAAACGGTGGCTGAAGAGGAGCGTTGTGCCACCAACACAGACGCTAGAGTACCGCACTCCCTGTATCATACGTACCGGTACAGTACTGTACTCGTACTATCCCTACAGCACAATACCGTGCAATGGGAAGAGGGGAATGTAACAATCTAGAAGATCCACAGATGCCGGTATGTTGCGCTCCTTCCATCCGCCCCATCTTCTCCCGCCCCCCAACAGCGAAACATGCCAGTATCATACCTGGAAAGCCGGGCGGAATGGGCCGGGGCAACAGAAAGGAATCTCTGACTTGGTGGAAAATACAAAAGAAAGCTTCCTGCGAGATCTCTACATTACCTGGAGATGGATCTACAAGTAACCGGTATTGGGCTGCGGGCTCAAGACTAGCTATGAATAGAGGAATAAAGATTGTTTCCAACTTCCTTGAGATCTTAAGTGCACCCTAAATTTAGTGCCCTTGCACTGCACAGTACGGGTACCGGTACATTACTGCGCGGATGTGGAGCACAGGAGCCAAAGTTGCCAACGGTGCAAAAAAACAATTTTTGCAAGGTACTGTATGAACCGCCAAATATCATTTGATGAACTTACTGTGCGAGTGCGGTGCATCTGATGATATACTCCCTGAGTGGCGACCCTACAGATCTCTCTTGAACATTATCGACAGGAGAAACTAACCTAACTAACTGTTGGATGCAGTAGTTGTGACCTACCTACGAGTCCTGAATTCATAAATAAAAATGCCCGCCATAGAGGAAATCTAAGATGACACATCCACACGGTACAAGTAATCGAGTTCCCAAATAGCGGTCTGCTAGTAGATTGGGGATATCATCAGGGAGAATTCGCTCCTCGTATATTTTAGCTTGTAGGCCATAGTGCAATCACTGCCTGTATTATAATAATGTTCTCTTGCTCTGACATCTCTAAATTGCAATGCCATTAATCACAAGTTAGGATCACTGTGTTGGAGTCCCAAAATACTCTATGCTTTTTCCAGATTTTTATAATTCCTGCTTCACATCTCGGCACTACTCTGTGAGAATCAGAGTAGAGGATTTTAAAGATTTCCTCCTGAGCCCCACTAGGTTGAGGAATCTGGTGGGCCTTCTTGCCCTAGCGATTTCTTGAAAAGTTTAATTTAGTTTTTGGTATTCGCCCCTGAGTTTTCTGAGCCTATGAATGAGTAGTGCAGATGAGCCACCCCGGATGAGAGAGTCAGCTCCTGTGTGTGATCGGATCATTACCACATGTAAGAGTACTGGACGGTACTTACTGTACGAGCATTTGTAATGTTCTCATATCATACCCTCCAAGCACCAGTATGATATGATCCCCAGCCATTGGAAATGCGTTGCTGGTCCTCCCTTATTATTTATGATATCATAGCGCCATAGTTTATTGTAAAACTGCAATATCCCTATAGACATATCCGAAAACAGTTATCCAAAGGACTCTTGCTATTATTCTCTTGCTGTTAACGGATGTAATTCTTGAGGTATGAGGAAAGGTATGAGGAAAGGTATGAGATCTTTGTGAATGCGGCTGTATGGTACAGTACAAGCTACCTATAACCTCAGATTTTTAATAAATTATCTTGTTCTCTTGATAGTATCTTAGGCTCCTGCATTTGGGCGAATCTGGGTTCTTGTTCTTACTAGTCTAAGAGTATATGGATACGGCACCCTTTGTACTTTTTGGTCAAAAGGATTTGAGCTTAGCAAAAATTGAATCCACAAGAAAAGCGGTGCTTGAATATTGCGGGTCGGCAGATAGCGCCTTAGTTACAAGGACACTGTTCCCAGTATAATGCCATATCACAGAAGGTATCATAAGCTCAAATCTTATATAGTGTGAATAACTTGTAAGATCTCTAATGAGGTGATTTCTCCGTGCTGTCCTCTCTTTTGGTAGGAACAAACTGAGGCCTCCAAGTAACTTTATATCATGCAGCATAATGTATTTGACCTACTTAAGTAGTATTGAGATACTATTCAGTTATAAAACACATTCTAGAAACAACCTAACATGATATATAACACTATCAATAGATTGATCACTATTGTTTGAAATAATGTCAAACTTTGTATTTAGAATTCGGTAATAACTCTAATTATGTTATTCAAATTTGTACTTTTCTACCAAATGTAAACTCAAGATATAATAGATAGAAGATGTCTAGTAATAGTTTATTATCTATTTAACAGTTCAAATATCATACCAAGCATTGAGAAAAAAATAGTAAAATTATGCTCTTTCCTGGCACAAGTATGGCAAGATCTTGTCCTTAACTAGTAGGCAGTTACTAGTTGATTAAACAACTGGTAAACATAAGTCACTGGTTAAAAAATTAGAAATTTTACAGACAAGGAATGAGATAATACCGTAAAAACTCGAATAATCGGACCATGTGCTAGGACGTTGGACTTGCCTCTCCTAGTATGGTCTGGTGTTTTTTTCTTTTTTATTTGTCTCGGACGGCTGGTTTTTTGGTGTGTTTTCTCACCCTTTTCCAGAGGAGGAAATTTCGGACTACATAGCACATGGTCCGATTATTCGAGTTCTTACGGTATTATGGGATAAACTAAAATAACTTAATTACTATTTCCTGGAATGATATTAAACTTTGCATATAATATCTTATAATAGCTCCAGTTATGCTGTAAAAGTCTAAATCTTCATAAATTATGTAAATTAAATATATAATAATATTATAGAGAGTAGAAATGATAATTGCCTGTAATCTGTTCAACTAATTATTCCGGTACTGGGCCTATAAAGAAAGAAAGAAATACTAAAACAATTCACTTTACAGCTACAGGTAGGAACAGGTCCTCATCTTAAATAGAGTATAACTACTAGTTAATTGGATCCTTGGTGGGTCTTAGTTATGAATTTCAAAAATTTGTCATTTTGTCGAAAAAATATATGTTAATTTACAAGTTATGATATCATAGAAAAAAACAACCATGGACACAGCCCTTAATCTAAAAAAAAGAAAAAGGAGAAAAGACAAAAAAAAAGAAATCTTGCAGACGTTGAGATTCTCACTGCCTCACCGACCACTTCACATGCGCTGCATTATCGAGGCTAGATTTCTCAAACTTCTCAAAGTCTGTGGATGGCCCAACCCCAACTCCCTCTCGCTCCCTTCAACTGCTCGGCGGCACATTCTCTCTGCCTCATCACACTTGCCTAAATCCACCAGCATCGCAGCTAGGTTGTCGGCACTAATGAGTGTATAGGAGTGATCTGGCCCAAGCAACTTCTCCCTTCCTTCTAACACGCGCCTCTGAATCCCCTCTGCTTCTTGATACCTCTGGCGATTATATAAAACTAATGCTAGGTTCTCAGCACAGGTTAGGGTGTTTGGATGCTCCTCTCCGTATATTTTCGCAAAGCCCTTTAATGCTCGTACACACATTTGCTCGGCCCCCTCGTTTTTTCCTTGGTCGCGCATCACCGAAGCCAAATTCGTCAGACTAACTAGAGTGCTTGGGTTCATCGGACCTAGTTTCTTCTCTATGATTTCGAACGCACGTTGGTGGAACTTCTCTGCTTCTTCGTAACCTCCACGATGGTGCAGTATTAGAGCGAGGTGATTCATGCTTTCTAGCGTCATAATACTGTCTGGGCCCAGGACTTTCTCTCTTCTTTCAACCGCCACCCGAAGCATCTGCTCTGCTTCACTGTATCTTCCCAATTCCAGCAGCACCAAACCCAGATCAATCATAGCCATCTGAGTAAATGGATTATCCAACCCCCACAACTTCTGATAGCCCTCTAATGCACGTTGCACCGGTTGCTCTGCTTTGATATATTTCCCCAACTCCACCAACACCATGGCCCAGCCCTCAAGACTAGATAGGGTATTGGGGTGTTCTGGACCCAGTATCTTTTCTTCGCCTTCAAGTGCGTGTCTATAGAAATTTTCTGCTTCTGCATACCTTCCGAGTCTCCGTAACACAAACCCGTGGCTACGAAGACTAGAAAGTGCGTCAGGGTGCCACGGTCCCAGCACGCGCTTCCTAACATCCAGTACACGGCGACTCGTCTTTTCCGCTTCGCTATATTTTCCTAGAGCGTCCAAATTCCGAACCAGAACACTGAAGCTGTTCAGAGTATCGGGGTGCTCCGGCCCCAGCACCTTCTCTCTGCCTTCCAGCGCAAGTCGGCTCAAACTCAGCGCCTCATCAAACCTTCCCAAATCTCGCACCGAAAGGGATAAATTGCTAAGACTAGCAAGTGTGTCGATATTTTCAGGACCCAATATCCTTCGTTTGCCTTCGAGCGCACGCCTGTTCAGCCTCTCCGCCTCACTATGTTTTCCTAACTGTCCCAGGACTAAAGCGAGGTTACTGACACTTGCTAGGGTGTCAAGGTGATCTGGTCCAAGTGCGCTCTCTCTCCCTTGCAGGACACGCCGACAAATCTTCTCGGATTCTTCAAATCCACCCCTTGCTTGTAGCACCATAGCTAGAAGACCGTATCTCGCTGGTGACCCACGGTCGTTTTCGTCTGTGGCCCCCCCAAGTCGAATGCACCGCCGAATTTGAACCTCGGCGTCGCTGTAATGACCGATATTCAGGAGATAAATCGACACACGATAGTGCACAGGGCCAGCCAAAAGATCGTCCGAGTTTTGAACTATGGAAAGTGCATGCGGAAGGTAAGCAGCACAGATATGCCGCACGTTGTGCTCGTACTGAGGAAATAGCTTCAGTATCACCTCTAATCCTGTTCTCTTCCATTTGCACACCTCCTCCTGTGATAGGTATACTTGAATAGAGTGTTGCACCAATCTATGGAGTTCATACACCGGTGTGCCCTCCGCTTGGGTGACAAGTGAGAAGCTCAAAAGCGCTCCGATCGCCTCGCGGAATTCAATTGGGTCATCCATTCCGTCTAAGCCGGATTCAGTGAATAATTCCTCGGGTATTTTCTGACGGTCAAAAAAGGCGATCAGCCGGAGAAGATCTGCGCCCTTTGGGCTGTGCTCTTTTATCCGCTCGAAAGTGATAAAGTAAGTGCTCAGAATGCTCTCCGTCACGTCTACCTCCCGACGGATATCGCAGAACTTTCGTGAAAGTAGCGTTTTTCGCCGCTTATCACTTTCCTGGAAGATTTCCCAGTACTTGGATGGAAATGTCTGCGTCTCAGTCATGAAGGCTGCCGCACCAACTATAGCCAAGGGAAGCTGATCAAGGGAACCGAGCAACAAATCAACAGCCTCGAGATCATGATCCTGCAGCCTAACTGTTTTGCCAAACCACTGAAAGAAGAGTTCCCTAGCTTCCCCAATCTCCATCTTCCCGACTTCAACAACATTGCAACCTTGACGGCTAGCGACTACCCTCGACCGCGTTGTAATGACGATCTTTCCATTGGAACTCTGCGGTACGAATCTCGATATAGGACTTTTATTGCCCGAAAAGTCCGCCTCGTTATCGGCGTTATCAAGAATCATGATCCAGCTCCCACTAGCCGGAGACTCAAGCCATCTTTTGACCTCTGATAGCTGTTCGTTCTCGCTCGGTTCGGGGCCCCCTTGGGATATTCCCACGGTTTGGAAAATGCGTCGGTAATCCTCGCCGAATTTCAGAAAGCTGCTTCCATGCACCCAGAATACATGGCTCAGGCCTTTGTGCTGGTGAACATACTCCAGTGCAATTTAAGTTTTACTATCGTACAGGACGTTAGCAAAGTACTCGTACATTGTATTTACAATACTAGGTCTAGAGAAGAGTCGGGAAGCACACATACCCAGCACCACCCAATCCGTACAGCGCGACCCGTTTGTAATTCTGATCTTCTAAGAGCTCCTTCAGCCGTGCAATTGTGTCTTTACGTCCCGTGAATGCGTCGTTGCGGCTAAATGCGACCATCCAGTGAAATTTAGGTTCTGTAGAACGTTAGGTTCAAGGTCGCCAACCAGTGCAACAACAGCATCGTATCTACCCTTAGAGTTGTTCCCATCGGACCCATAATAATAATAGTTAATGATGCGGTTGTTGCTTTTCACGTTTCCGCTGTGGCTTCCCGAGATAAAGCTCTGGGTATTACTAATGGATTAAAGGTTAGTCAGGTTACCACGGCAGTTAGGTAAAAAGGGCCCGTACAGAGCGAAGAAGTTCTGCAAGCTGGCCCACATTCTCCTACATTGAGTATGAGCTAAGGCTCAGTCCACAGGAAAATTGGGTCGTGGTATGGATAAAGGTGAGGACGAAGGTGAGCAGAGGTAGTGAAATACTTATCATACCATAACTCAGCCTGGCCAAAATACCGGTAGGAACCAAGCGAGCAGATGCTGCACCGGTACCGTGGCTGCCCCCTTGTTTGCACAAGTACCTGGTATTGTGTTGGGGTGCGCAGTGTTGGGCGCAAATGTCTGTGCCAAGAATAAAAGAGTGCCTATTTATTGGCTTGCTTATTACACTTGGCGGTAGCGTATTTTCCTTTTTTGGGCCCTAGGTGGTCTATTACGAATCGTGGAATTAGTGTGCTGGCCCTCAATATCCATTTTGCCCAATACTTTCCCTCCCCCTCGAGTATGGTGCACAGGGCTGTCAGCAGCGCCTAGTCTAATCGGAAAGTTAAATGGGGGATTGCCAGTCTGTTAATTGACGTGTCCTGGTGTCGTGGCATTCATGGTAGACTGTGATATCCCACCATTTGACTCATATCCAGCAGGGGAACTACTTGAGTACTGTATCCCCTAATCCCATTCCCCACGGATTTCCTAGTTCTCAATTCTTTCAAACAGATATGACTCCGGAGCAGCAAAAAATCACAAACACCGGAACCGCGATCGCGATCACAGACTATCACTCGGCAGAAATAAAACGCCAGGGCGACTAGGCCACGATCAAAAGAGAGGCAAGAACATTCTCTCCGCTTCCTTTCTCTCTCTATCTCTCTCAAAGACGTTCTGGCTCTCGTCAGCTCGCTTGCTCAACTCAACCGACTAACACATGTGGAAAAGACAGGAGTATAAATAAAAAATCATCAAGCCTTCTTTCATCGTTCCACCGAACTCTACACATATCCATCGCGATCCCCGCTCGTTCGTGCAATTTTCCCTTTCCTCAGCTTGTTCCAATCGCTAACAAAGGAGAGAACGAAAGAACAGGTACCACGAGGGACTCTCCTACCGACGTGCTACTTCCATCGCCAATATCACTCCCGCCACGATACTACCTCCGTGCTTGTGAACGAAATACAGGCCCAACAAAGACGCTCCCTCTGCCTCCACGCTCCTGCTACCATACTGCCGTACCGCTCCAACATATACGATAGGTCAAACCAGTGAATAAGCGGGCGAATAACAAAGGACCGGTGATACGGCCAGGTCGATCGGTCGGTCTTGCGTACTGATGGCTGGGTGGATAGTCGAGCAGACAAACTGACATGTGAACAGGCTGACGGGCAAACGAATGAGCGAACAAATAAATGGACGGACTGACGGACGGTTCTGCAGGTGAGCGAGCAAACAGACAAACGGACCCACAGACAGATAATCGGGCGGACGGACGGATAAGCATGAAGGGGTGGAATATCGGATATGCTGCTTCTCCAGCCATCGATCATCTTCTGAACATGTCGCACCTGTTCTAAACATGTCAGGCAGGTTCTGAGCATGTTGGATGAGTTGTGAGCATGCCGAGCAGCATTTCCAACAAATTCCTGGTTTGTGGTGCGAAAACTAGGATGCAAGTGCACATTAGGGGGTATTTGAACCCTTTGAAGTCCACTGGTAGATTAGTTAGATACAGTCAGGATTTCTCATCCCGCGCAGTCAGAAATTTGGGCTGGAGTGGATGATCTGGCACAAAGCCTGAGCCAGTAGCTGAAAAGCCGGGACTAGTGTGCTGAACCTAACATAACTCAAGATCCGACTCGTAATAACCTTAAGGAGCCACAATGTTCTCTATCCCTCCAAGACGGTCTTCCAAATCCGGTGGGAGTATCCACTAACGCTTACGCGCCCCAGAAACCCTCGCGGGAAAATTTATGTGCCCTAGTATGTTCCAGGTTCAGTATAAAACAGCCAATCTTTATAAGAGGACCGCTAAACACTATTAACCGATCCAACACGCAAAGCTCACAAATTTCGCCTAGAAATTGCAAGTTCTCAAAGCCTGAGAAGTCTGTATTTGTTCACGGGAGAAATTCATTGCCATCAGCACTTTTTTGTCGAGGTAAGCGTCCTCCTAGAACGTCCCTGAGGATTTGATAGTAGGCGGGGTTGCTATTGCCTGTGCAAACAACCATCCATCGCAATGCAGTCTCCTAAAAAGGACAACCTTAGGATTGCAAATACCGGCTTGAGGACTTACGATGTGAGGCATTAACACGATATCAAGAAAGAGGAAGCAAACCAAGATCGGGGGTGCACCGTCCCAAAGGAGGTGGGTATCATAAAGAGAAATAACACAACTAATCTTCAATGAAGAACTGGAACGACGACCGGTCTAGCCTTGACAATAGCTATTATCCCGGGACAGGGTTAGACTCCACCCCCAGTAGGATCTCTAGACAGGTTAACCAATCATCAATGGATCATTGGAGGTAATCTGGGTACCCTCATCCCCAAAAGACCCATGATAACCTACCACCGCTCGATTCTCATTTAATAGGGGGCGGGGTAGATGACCCTAACGAGCTACTCTTTATTCCCGGCTTTCCTAAAAGCTACTTCTATCCCTTTCAACGAGCTTGATATCATAGAAATACTAAGAAGTACCTGGGGGGAGAACTCGAACCGATGGCCGTTTTACACCAAAACCTGGCACTCTCTACCGGCAATTTTCTCGTGTCCCCAACGAGCTCGGGGGGGAGTCCATTTCAGGACGAATCCAACTGGGAGACATGATTGAAGGCACCTGCAACAAAGAAAATTGATTAGGAGGTTTATGGAATTCGGAAACCACGGATAACCTAGAACGAAGGTGGCTGTCATTTCCAGCGCGGGCCCTCGCCGTATGGCCCAACTCCCGATGCACCGAGGCTCTTAGAGAACCTACCATGCCATACCGTAAAACCGTAAGTCAACAAATCTATAAACTTTTTGCTACAATTGTGGAAAGAGGTACGGTAGTTGTTTCCCGTGGTTCTCATAGCCTCTTGAAATTTCTTGCTGGGTAGTGTCCAGCTGTGAGTCTCCTGAGGAAAAGGCAGTCCCCCCCGTAAAGTGTGGCCTTCCGCCCAAGCTCTTTTACACACTGCAAGATATGAACACAACGCGGTCGAATAGAATTCCCAGTACTACCAGCATGAACCGTTCATACCGTACCGAGCCCCCCAAACAAACACACCATAAACCCCCCCCCCCTACAAATCCCAGGAAAACAAAACCATTAAATAAATACCCACCACAAAACTTTGCACCATAGCTATCGACGAGGCCAAGCCCACCCTCGGACCACATGACCTAGATCAAGCATAGAGCAAATGCTAAACGACGATTCGATATGCCAAAACCCCCCAGCAAACTCACAGCTCTGTATCATGCTGTAAAGCGTTCTTGGTCCTTCAGCGCCACAAGTATCATATCACAACTTCCAAAACGGTTTAACCTTTCAACCTGGTAATAAGTTTGCCAAACATGCAGCGGGTAGTGAGGAATAATGACTTGCTCCTGGGCTACTTGATACTTCCCGGGGTTCGGGTTCGAGCCTCACCGAGCCTGTTATCATACTTAATTTTTTCGCGGAATGTGTGATGGGCCGGAGGAGTGACTCAGCGCACGGTACATAGCATACGCAGCTCTAGGTGACCAATGGGGGGCGCCTGCTCCTCCGTTTTCTGCGATGAGCCGGCCATGCACGGCAGCCCGTCTTCTGTCCTGGTATGATGGTTAGGGATGAGCGGGAGGTAAGAGTAGGACGAGTGATCGGTGGGTGATCTAGGGATTTGTTGTGATTTCTGTAATCATGGTGATCACTCGAAATTGTGGTACTAAGGAAATTTTCACAGCAAACTTAAGCATGGGAGCAAACCTCTCTCCTAAAATCCACGACTGCCTCAGAGCATACCAGCCTCTAATTGACCCCCTACGTAGGGAAATTGCGACTAACAGCCAATAAAAAACAAGATCCGAAAACAAGAAACTCCCCATTCACAGGTGTCACGATATCACATCTATTCAACGCATGTACCGGGTCCCCCCCTTCCCATTACCGCACAGAGGCAGGGCTCCTAAACCCGTCCTCCCCAAACGGGGAGTCAATCCTAACAGTGGTACTCCTAACATCCGGCAAAACCAGCACACTCTCCCCATTACTTCTATAATCCGTTTCGCAACTAGCGCCCTCTCCGCCTTGCTCTATCGGGACAACCTGCTTAACCTCCACATTCGGCAGCAGCAAATTACCCGCCTTCAATGGCACCAGCAAAACCGGAAACTTGTGAACCTGCCCTTCCTTCGCCGAAAAATGCGCTCTCTTCCTGCCCGACACCAACCATACCTCGATGGAATGCTGGATCTCATAAAAAAATTCTAGCTCGTCGTCGTTGCCGATTTCAACTTCGCCATTTTTGACGTCCAGGGAGTTCCAGCTACGGGAGTGGCGGATTATTAATTCTGCGGGAATGGGTTGTCCGACGGTTACCATTGGTGGTGCGTATGGAGAGGAGAGGGTGGTGGAGTTGGTGTCGGAGAGGATGTGGATGTCTACTGTATGGATTACCTGTAGTTGGGGGACATCGACAGGGATTATTATCGAGCGCGTGGTTAGGGCAAGGTTTTCGGGAGGGGTTTCGGGGTCGAGTTTTATTATAGAGTTTTTCTATGGAAGTTAGACCGGTAAGCGCTTTTAACGAAGGGCAGCTTGTGAGGGATACCTCGTAGAATTCTCTAAGCCAGGCTTCGGCTTTTTCTCGTGCGCCGTTGGCGGGGCTAATTGACTCTAGAGCTTCATCCCAGTTATAATTGTCATATTTGCCTAACCTTACTTCATTGAGCAGTCCCGCAGCTTCCAAGTCGTGGGCCGTTCTATGGCGTAGTCTGGTAATCAGTATGGGTACTAGCAAACGAGAATAAGGGTCTAGTCCAGCCTCTTCCAGTTGAGAACTAAAGGCCGCCACAACTGAGTCTTGGACCTCTGCTGGGTGTTAGCAAAGTCTGGGTAGATTACATGATGATGGCTGTGGAAAATACCTTCATCAAGACTTCTATATTCAATTGTCAATGCCAGAGGCTGTGGTTCTTTGTCTTTGGGTACGTCATCTCCAGTTTTCCGAGTGATTTTGTACACAAACGAAGCCGGCTGTTTAGCAAAAACCACCTATCAACCGAGAAATTAGTAAGATGCCCAAAAGTATCCGCAGTAAGTAATACCATTGATCCCTCAGTCCCTACACCACTACAAGCCCCAAAAGTTCTTGAGCCCTCCAAACTCGCCTTCAAAACCCGCAAAGGGACATCAGGAATAGCTGTTGATACCTGAAATCTGGAAAACAAGGCATTTGGCTTGAATACATCCTGAACATTGACAGCTAGAGGTAAGATCACAGGAACACTCAACCCGTCGGCGTAAAAGAAGTTTCCGTTATCGGTATCGTAGTCAACCTCCACCTTGATAGCCAGTTCTGTCAACTCGTTTTCGCTAGTATATGGGATTCTAAATCGCACATTCTTCTGTTGGGTTAAATCCTTGAGGGCAAATACTCCAGGCTTATCTCCCGTAGAAACAACATCTGATCCTTCGAGGAACCTCACACTCGCCGTCATAAGCCTTAACCCAGCAGTCGCTGATCGAAGCCGAATTTCACCCTTGGCTACATTGTTCTTGCCAGGGTCTAGGACAAGTTCGATTGCTTTCATATGTTCTAGATGTATCTGCTTTGGTACCTCCAATTTAACCACTAAGCTCCTAGGTGCTGGATAGAACAATAACTTCATCTTCTTGACCGTGGGCACAGCGGGTATCGACGTGGATCCCAAACTGAGAGCCGTATTCGGAGCGGATTTCGTTATGAGTTCGTGAACAAAATGGAGCTTGTTGGCTATCAAGATAATTTTGTCCACGATATAGCTCCCGGGAATTGTTATGCTGCTCCTTGCGAAAACTTTGACAACACCCCTCTTCACGGTGATTGGCCCTAGAGCGTCCATCCATACCTCTTTTACCTGCCCAATGGTATTGACGATCCTAACTCTAAGCTTTTGAATCTGCATTTCTTCCTCGAGGAGATAACGCATCTTGACCAGGACTTCAAAACCATCCCTATCATCTAGATGTCTAGGATACGGGTCGACAACAATGTTGTCCCAGAAATGAGACATTGGTGTTGTGATCTCCTTTTCAATCTCTAGTGACAAAGTGATGATCTTTTCAACACAGCCATCTACGCCAACTTCCTCAAGATGTTGACCATCGAGCAAGGTGTCAACCGGCGCAGCTCTCTCGTCGCCGTCAAGCGCCGTTATACCTCTTCGGCGAAGACGAGCCCTTTCTGCTGCGGAACTTTTCGCGAGCAACTTCAAAAGTACTTTAATATAATCCTCTGATCTGTTCATCTCCCTCAAGCACTTGGCGTACATTCCCAACAGCGTCGTCTCAATCAAGCCCCACCCTTGGTCGGCGTAGAACTTTGTCATCTTCTCAAGGTGCTTGACGGAGGAGGCATAATCTTTCAGGTGGCTTTGGTCAATCGATACGTTAGCCCTCACTGGTATTCACAGTTGGTGACAAGAACTCTTACAAGCTCAGTGCGGCCAAGTCAGCTTCAACCCTCTCGCAGCTCTTGGTTCTCTTGGCGATACTATAGTTCTTCATCGCCTTCTCACTCAATTCCTCGAAAATTGTATAAAACTCCTCCTCCTCCTCTTTCTCAACAACTCTCCTCAAAGTTGCATTTCGAATTCCTTCAACGCCCCAAACCTCTTCCTTCTTTTCAACCTCCTTATCACCTTTACCTAAGTCAACTCCCACCATGCCCACGTCCTTAACGTGTTCTTCAGGAAGATAAAACCACCCCATTTTTCCTACCCATCCTTGCCGCTTTCCAAAAGTTTCGACAACCCCCCTAGCTAGTAGCATTAAATCTGCCCTTACCGCAGCAAAGTCCTCTAGCCCCGTGACAGATGTCTGAATGACCTGTGTAAAGCTAGTAGCTTCTGGGTTCGGAGTTGGTGGAAGGCTGCTACTTCTCCTTGGAAATGGAGTCGAAGATGTGGCTGCAATGGGGGTAGAGGTGTTGGGGCCCTCGGGGAGTGATGCAGATGCAGTCTGCTTGAGTAATTGTTGACAAACAGCAAAGACCCAAGATGACACGATATTGTCAATGACCCAGGTGACATCCTTTTGCTCCTGCTCTTTGTCCCCCTCGCCTTCGGTTGAAGAATGGTAGGAAGTCCAGAGATCCGCCCGTAAAATACGGCCCACACTTGTGACGAATTCCACTCCACGCTTAAGAACTTCTGACAATCTAGTGAGATCCTCTTCGGGCCTTCCTGCCGCTACTGCCGCTGCCTCATGTAAAGAATATCCGCTAATAGGTATCGGTACCTCCACGCCATCCATCCCATTGCCCTTCCCCAGGCGAAGTAACAGTGTAGATTGCCGCGCAAATAGATACGTCTTAAAGTCGAATAGGGATATTTCGTTCGATAGTATCAGCTCTCGGTAAGGCTTCTTTTCGGAGCCCACGGGTGTCTCGTCATCTACATCTTCCTGCTCTTCACCCTTCCTGCCCTCCAATCGAGCCTTCCGCCGCCTCCTTGCTTGTTCAATCCACTTAATGCTCTCTTTTGTCCAACCGACAAAGTTTCCTCCAACCACGCCTTCAGGATCTCCCTCGATTTTCTCTTTATCTCGCTGATCCCGAACAACAGCATCCAATCCAAAACCTAACTCATCGTAGAGAATCAGAGCATCCTCAACCAGCCCGACAGATTCAAATGCTCTCGCAAGGCCCTCCTTAAGGACGAAAAATGTGCAAAAGTTCCACCCCGGGAGTCTCCGCTGGCTATCTTTCTCCCTAATATCCTCCTCATACTGGCTAACTCTTGCATCAAAACTAGCCAGTATCTGAGTCTTTAATTTGGCAATGAGATCCAACCACGCCATCTCACTTTCCGTAGGGCTTTCCGTAGCAGGTACAATTTGATTCCCAACTAGGACTGGAGGACTCAGAGTAGCTAATGCCGGATGACTAGGGCCGATGCGTATCTGAACAACCCTATCCTTTTTATTTCCGGAATTGAAATCGCTGCGAATCTTATCCAGTAAAGTTGTGTTCCCTTTAATCCACCGCGAGCTCCCAGAAGTATTCGATGCGGACGAGGACGACCTAGGTTGTTGTGCTGCTGGGGTTCCAGGAAGAACCACATGGATAATTAGCCATTCGAAAGCATCATGTTGTTTGTTCTCATTCGATGCGCTGGTCGTGTGCTCCGACACCCACTCCCGTAACGCCTTCCTAGCTACGTTCTTGTAACTATCGTTGTCATCGCACCGTAGGAGGAGAACCTTCAGATAGGGGGTATTCCGTAGTCCGGGTATCTGATGCCTCCGTTCCTTCTGATGTCCGGCACCCTTGGCCCCTCGGACCGTCTCGATCGACCGCTGTGAATCGGTGCTTTTAACCCTAGTAAGACCCACCCCAGCGAATCCAGGATCTTTGCTGGCGGGCGAGAGGTATGGAGTTAGCTCAACATGAAGGGAATTTATGGAACGTAGAGGTCGCGCTGGAGCCTTCCAGTGAAGATTGCGCAGGGGTAAACGGGAGCGAAGATCGGATTGAATCAGCGGGAAAAGCCCGGAGGGGTCCCAGTAGCTGTGCGATTAGGTCAGATTACGGTTTCAGGTATAATAACCTCAATGTCGGGAGTGTACGTTACTGTGACCTTGGAGGTCGAGGATGGAACCTCCATGTGCAGGCTCGGATTAGATTATGGTGGTGTCGAATTCCGAGAGTCTAGATAGTTCAGCGTCGACCGGCGGCGTACCGGCGGCAAGGGAATTCGTTATTCTCGTAAGACGTGCTTGTAGAAAACGATGGGCCGTGACACAATTGCTAGGTTGAAGCTCACACTGAACCTCTTGTTTACCAGCAGGTTCAGGAAAGGCAGGGGGGTTGGAATCCAAAGTATGAGGCTCTGAGGCACGTGATATCACTTTTTTTCCAATTTTCCCTTCAAAATTGTTTTCGTGGTTCCCCCCTTCACTGTGCCAACCACCCCACTGCCACCAAATCCTGCGATAATAATAATAATTCTTTTTGACATTTTTAAAGGATGGCTACCGTACTCCCACCAAAGAGTAGGCGGCAGAAGCTTGCAGATGCAAAGCGAACCCGAGAGCAGCAGGACATTGAATTTATCCCCGAATCAGTCCCAAACGTCGTTGTTCACCTACGAGCATCCGATACTGGAGACCAGCTCGCGGGAGAGCTACATATTCCCGGGAACTCCACAGCGCAACAATTAGACCTTCTAGTCAACAAGCTTCTTCAAACAGTCTGCTTCTTTCTTATATATACTTAGAATCCTTTACTGATCCGGCGCAGGAGGATGACCGAGTACCATATACCTTTTCTCTTCTCACTAATAGCGCAGACCCCGATTCCGCCATAATCAATATCACCAACGATTTATGGACCTCTGTCTTGGAACCCGGGCATAAAACCACTGAAGACGTACTCACCCTCGTGTACACCCCCCAAGCAGTATTCCGAGTCCGAGCCGTCTCTAGATGTTCCTCCGCAATCCCTGGTCACGGAGACGCGATCTTAACGGCCCAATTCTCACCTGCCTCTTCATCGAGAATGGCTACAGGTAGCGGGGATGGCACCGCGAGAGTATGGGACTGCGACACCGAAACACCCATGCATACTTTGAAGGGACACAAGAGCTGGGTGTTATGTGTTAGCTGGAGCCCTGATGCGAAATATATTGCTACAGGTAGCATGGATAATACTATTCGCCTATGGGATGCTCAAACCGGAAAGGCGCTCGGAGACGCTATGAGGGGTCATACAAAATGGATCACAGGCCTCTCTTGGGAACCATATCATTTACAAAAACCCGATGTTTACAGATTTGCCTCTTCATCAAAAGATCAGACCATCAGGATATGGAACGCTACGCTGAGAAGGGTAGAGCTAACTATGAGTGCTCATTCTGCCGCTGTTACATGTGTCAAGTGGGGCGGTATCGGGTTCATCTATTCCGCATCTCAGGATAAGACGGTCAAAGTTTGGGATGCCAGAGATGGAAAACTGCTGCATAGTTTGAATGCCCATGCTCACTGGGTCAATCATCTGGCGTTATCGACGGATTTCGCCCTGAGGACTGCATATCATGAACACACCGGAAAAGCACCGGCCACAGATGAGGGAAAGGTGAACAAGGCCAAAGAAAGATTTGAGAAAGCAGCTACATTAGGAGGGGAGATTGTGGAGCGTCTGGTAACGGCGAGTGATGATTTCACCATGTATCTCTGGGAGCCAAAGAAGGGAACGAAGCCTGTCGCTAGATTATTAGGACATCAGAAACTTGTGAATCATGTGTCGTTCTCGCCAGATGGCAGACTCATCGCCTCAGCATCGTTCGACAATCATGTCAAGCTGTGGGATGGGCGTGATGGAAAGTTAGTTTTTCCCTCCCGATGCAATGTACAAGCTTTGCGCTAAGCGGGGTATCTCCAAGGTTCCTTCATACCCTCCGTGGCCACGTAGCTCCCGTGTACCAGTGGTGGGTTATCACCCAAATTGACATTAATCCTGAGAATTGGTTTTAACTAGATCAAAGCTCCTTCTCCGCAGATTCCCGGCTCCTGGTGTCATCTTCGAAGGATACAACGCTGAAAATTTGGGACGTCAAGACAGGTAAACTGCACACGGATTTACCTGGCCATCAGGATGAAGTATTCGCTGTTGATTGGAGCCCCGATGGAAAAAAGGTTGGCAGTGGTGGGAAAGACAAGGTAATTGAATCCTCTCCAACATACCCAGCCTCCTCCTTACTCGCTAATGAAATTTAGGCTGTGAGGCTGTGGAAGCATTAGAAGTTGTGTTCTGAGCTATCATATTAAATAATATGCATGCGGCTTAAAAAAGTTTGGGAAAATTATCATGATTTGTTCGGCGGCCCCGCAATCTAAATTCTCACGTGTGATATTTTTCCTTCCCACGTCCCCCCACATGTCGGAGAAGGGCTCATGTATTATCACTCGGGGACTATCAATAATCCCGATTGTAAACGATTGGCCAGCCCCGCACCATCGGGGCAGAAGAATGAGGAGTCAAGTGAACATTTTACAGAAGCTGACGATGAATGAGGGGTGTCTGGGTGTGTGTAACGTGTCGAAATGCAGTTTCTGTTGTTAAGCAATCTACTACCGCATCCCACGATACCGGTATGGTGTGATACCGGTGGATTCCCATGTCCAAAGATTTGAATTAGTACCGTAGTATCATAGTCTAGCCTACCGGTATTCCTCTCAGTTTGTTCATTCCCTATTTATTGTGTGCTTCGACGACGCACCCTAAGGGATGCTACCGTATTTGAGTACAGTATGATACCGGTATGGATAAACTAAGATAGCTATGGCAGGAAAGACCTCTCAGCCCATCCTGTGGGGGAGAAGGAACCCACAAGAGGCAGTTGGAGGCACATCCCTTTACTTCAGCTTGTAATATTGGTTGGGTAAGAGAAGGGCCTTGGCATAACAGGGCCCACTATTTATTGGCATGTGATGGGGGAATGATCCGAAGACGCAGGGAAAAACTGTTTGTTCATGACGACAGCGGGCAGAAAAGGCAACGGAATCACATGCCAGAGTGCGGCGGAGTTTGGACGTTTTCCCGGCTTTTTCTCTTTCTATCATATCATACCTTCCCCATACTCGAGCGCTTTTCCCCGCGATAGTCTAGTCTACTGTGTCTGAACTGTTCTTTATCTACTCGTAATTCTATAATAATACGGTAGCTTACCGTACAAGTGCCAGGCAAGAAGTTTTCGTACAAGACAGGGGTAGTTAACCAGCAAATTATCCCTGTTCTTGTACGAAACCTTTTTACCTGGCACTTGTATATCTCCGGGGGCTGGGAGTTGGTGAGAGAATAAGGACTAGGAAGGTGGGGAGGCTTTGAGTTCCTCACGTGTAGTATCATACCCGAGTACTAGTCCGAAGTCAGGACCCATAGTCTAAGCTTCCAACGCGTCGGTCGAGGCGTGGAAGAGTGTCACTCGCCCTCACTGCCGGTATGGTGTGGTGAAACAGGAAGCACGCTTCACTTGTGCTGCACGATGCTCCATCCAGTTCTGTGGGGTACTTGTACCGGCACCATACAGCATCATACAGAAATATCCATAAATCCTGGACTGGACCATTGCCGGATTGCATACCGTGGGCTGCATACGATACCGTACCCTACACACTTTTCACTTTCTACTTCCCTCCCTTCTCTCTCATCCTACCACATTCCTTCCCCTCTGCCCGTTTTTTCCCCCTTCACACATTTCCCTCGCATCATAGTTGCTCGGTGCAGAGGTAGGTAGTCTACCGTTGGGGTGTATTCACTTTGGTCCTTGTCTGGTGTTTCACGGTTTGTAGATAGGTACTTGTGTTTAACTATGATCGGTGCCGGCCACTTTCCGTTTTAGCTTTCACAAAAGGGTGGAAGCCCTTCGTGAAGAAAAAAAAAAAAAAAAAAAAAACAGACACTGACATCTCATCCGTCCACACAGATCATGTCCTCGGCCGCCCTTCGCGGCGCTTTCGCAAAGTCCAGGTTATCTCTGTCATCCTCTTCTGGAGCATGTACCTTCTCCAGGGCAACCCGCACGGTCCACCGGTGCTCTCCATTCGCAGGATCTCCCGCTTCTTCACCAAGCGTTTGACGTCCTTTCAGACCGTGACCTTGACGTTATTGTATCTCTATCTCGCACGAAACTTCGCCAAGATCTTCAATCTCGAGAGTCCGGAGCCGCTTGCGAATTTGTACTCTCGGAGTTACTTTCGTGCGACATGGGTTATGACGGCGTTGGATGCGGGATTTTGGACTGCTATGCGGATAAAGACTGGTTGGTTGAGGGATATTTGCAGCGTCGTGTTCAGTTTGTATTATCTGGTGGCGGCCGAAAGGGCGGACGAGAAGGTATGATTGTTTCCTCCCGGAAACTTTGGCAGGCTTGGGGTTGACGACTGGTGCAAACAGGTTCGCAGGGTCCGCGCAACTATCACGGTTGATCATTTACGCGTTTCCTGGAATAAATCCCAGACTCCGTATCTGAAGGCGCTCACTACATTGGTGAGCCCGGCTCCGAATCGATTCGGTCCCCGACATATCCGGATTTCCCGACCGAAGGAGTCAATTTATACGACCCCCGTCGATGCTTGGCTGTATTTCGAAGGGACTCGGGAAGAGCTTAAACATTGCTCCAAGTTGATCCTTGACTTTCCCGGGGGCGGATTCGTTGCCATGTCGCCTCGGCATTACGATGACATGCTTCTCGCTTGGGCACGGAAATGCCCGGGTATCCCCATCATTGCTGTGGATTATAGGCGCGCTCCAGAATTCCCATATCCGTATGCGCTTAATGAATGCTACGATGTTTATCATAGCATTGCGTACACCAAAGGAAAGTGTGTAGGATTATCGGGGGAGACTCTTCCCAGGATCGCTCTCGGTGGAGACTCTGCCGGAGGGAATTATGCTGCTGGTGTGACGCTCATGATCTTGAATTCTACTAGCACGAGCTCAACAGGGCATCTGATGGAGGAGGGATGGAAAGGACTGCCGTTGCCGGATGGCTTGGTCCTGGTCTATCCATCGTTGGATTTGAATATCGGTTCTTGGATGAATGATGATCAAATGAAACTTATTCGCCAGAGGGACATGCGAAAAACGAACCGCAACGTTGTTAAGCGCAAGAGTGAGTACTTTGAGCATGCCTCCGGTATCGTCCGTCCGCATAAAAGTGACGAGGACTACGATGAGGAGAGCGATAGCGACCCGGTGGTCTCGAACGGATCCCTCCAGAGTAATGGCAGTATGGTGGGCAAAATTGCGCTTGCGACTACAAGCAGCAAGCCCCAGCCACTGTCCACTAGACTCGCCGTCACTTCTCGTCTCTCATACTTTAATGACCGTCTGCTCACACCAGAGATGATGCGAGCAATGGTGATCCTATACATTGGACCTCATAACCGACCAGATTTCGCCACAGACTTCCTCCTCTCCCCCATTGTTGCCCCGGAAGACCTCCTGGCAAGGTTCCCAAAAACCTACTTCCTCACTGGCGAGCGAGATCCCCTCGTCGACGACACCGTGATCTTCGCCGGCCGCATCAGACAAGCGAAGAAGGCCGTCTGGAGGCACCGCCGGGACCTAGGGCTCGAGCCAAGCGGGTCACGTCCGGGCGAAGGCGTAGAAGTCAGCCTGATCCCAAGCATCAGCCACGGCTTCCTGCAAATGTCAGCCCTCTACCCTGAGGCTCGAAGAGAGATTAACAAATGCGCACGCTGGTTTAACGAAATACTTGCCGACCGGCCGTATGACGACTCCGGCGACGATGACGAGCCATGCTCCGGCGGCGCCGGCATCTTTGGTGGTGGATGGAGGAAGCACAAGAGAAGCTTCACCGGCGAGAGCATGACCAGTAATGACGAGGATAAGCCGTTAGAGATGTCTGTTATTAATAATGGAAATGCTAGGGGTGGTAGAGGTCGGGGAGCGCCCTCGGGACGAAGGGGCCGGAGGATGGGGAGTGATGCAAGTCTTGGAAGCGAAGTGGATCTGGTTGGTAGGAGGATGCAGGGGCTTGCGAGTGGATTGACCGCCGGGTTGGAAGATGAGGATGATCAGTAGTTTTTTCTGTGTGTGTTGCGAGTTGGGGGAGGGAGTTGAGGCGTTTGCTTCCATACGGTACCCATAAGTTGTGAATATTTGCTATGTGTGTAAGTAATGATTATGCGTGCATGAGGGAAAACGGTTCAGGTCGAGTTAGACGATGTTTTGCTACCATGAGCGGTAGGGTTTCGGGTCCGGCTTTTGGATCAAGTATCGTATGAAATCGTCTCGGGTTTCTCATTGTGGGGTCGCGGAGTTGAAGGTGTTAGTCTTGTTCTGCGCACTCAGGATTTTTGAGGTTCGAGTGATGCTTTGTGAACTATCGGGTACGATCCGCAATTACTCTTAATTAAAGTATGATCGCGCGATAACGATATTGACCCAGTGATCGTAGCGGCATCCCATAGCTCTCGTACCGTACTATAATACATTATCTTAGAGAACTTTGTGCGCAGCATCCAGCTACGATATTATTATCCTGCCAGTGTCAAGTTTCACCCGACAATACCAGGAAGATAGTGGTAATACGGTACATTTGACCGAATCCCGACAAGGATATTGTTCTGGCTAGACTACGGAGGACTCGAACACGAGCAATTTAGTTGAAGGTGAGAGAAGGAGGTATACAATTCCAATCACTCGTTCTAGGAAATACGAACGGGTCCGGCACCCCGCCTCACCTCTACTTGTGCCATGATACGATACTCTTTGTTCGGAGAATCGATATAGTCTTCTAGAAACATGTGCTGTACTTGTACTTTTTTTCCATTGTATGTAAGACTGCATTATCACACCTTTTAACTTCGGAGATTCATATGATGCCTTTTCCATCTCCCGCTCTAGTTTCCGCTTATCATAGGATAGTTTCCCGGCGGGGAGTTTGAAGAAAAGTAGGTATTTGTTGGCTCTGCACGATAAAAAGGGGAATGTTTCTCGTTAAATGAGGGTACAGTACACGGCCTGGAATGATGTTTCACTTGTTCAAGTTCAGGATGTGTAGGGTTGGGTTTGGGTTTATTATAGCGCGATTCGGCACTCAGGATTGACTTCGTATGTATACAATTTTGTATGATATAATACCGTATGATAAAATACTGTTTTTTAACGGTTTAAAATTATGCGATTTGATAGAAGAAAATTGTTTCTGCAAAAAATCCACAATTGGATAATAATCACTGCCAGGACTGGTAAATGGGGAGGAATACTTTCTATTGCGGAGAACTTAGTTACTAATTCGAGTGAATTATTTAGTAATTAGTTTTTAGAATAGCCTCCTGAATAATATCTTGAGTTTGTTGAAAGGTGTGAAGTGGAAATTTCGAAATTTACTTGAGTACATTAAATATTGGTACAGAAGTTACGAGTACTATGCCAGCCTCTAGTTATTCGGGACATTTACTTTTTAGGATCGTTAGTTTAGGGTTATGATACTTGTTTTGGTACATGTACGATATGTGTGGTATGTATCGTATAAAAAGCAAAGTATATCATAATATACAGTATTTTATAATAATATAGGTATATTTGAAATCCCTATTCGGTGCCAATAGTATGATATATTCCCGAGAACGTTCAACTTACAGGTATCATGTTTGCGGTGGTTGGGTTCTATACTGACGGGAGGGGTTGAAGTTTGGGTAGGCGAAGGGGAAGATTTAGTCTACTGGAGGTGAACGTGGTGAGTTTTGCTGGGTTTGATTTTTTTTCTCTCCTTCTCTCATTCGCTTTCGGTTTATCGGATCTAGGGACTATTTGAGACGGCATTGCTCGTGAAACCAGTTGGGGGCTGGTTGATTCGGGATTTTGGCCATGAATTAAATACCGGTATTGTGGATCGGTAACTGGAGTGTCGGGTTTGGGGAGTATTTGTTGGGGGTTAGGTTTTTGGGACACAACGTTTACTATAAATCACTGGTCTAGACGATTTCGTTCGGACTGAGTAATGACATCGACAGCGATGATTCTCCATGATTCGATTTCTCACTCGTTGCACAACTCGATATCTGGTTGACCCAATGCGCCACACGTGACACCTGAAATAGCCACACCAGGAGCGCCACTTCACACAAAAAAAATTATCATATTCCTTCGGCAAAAACTCGCAACATATCCACTCCTACTATCCGATTCCCAAGATGCCAGACTTCCCCTTCGATGACGGCCTGACAAACGCAAAACTCATTCCAGCAAACGTCTTCTCCCCACCACCCCCATTGCCGAGAAGTAAGCAACAAGGGAGGCGAGAGCGCAAAAGGTCCGAATGGGAGGAAAAAAACCGACTTCGCGCGGCCCAGCGAGCCGCCGAGGGCCTCCCACCGTACGTACCGGATATTGAAGTGGACTTTCTGAGGAAGAAACGGCAGCTGGAGATCCAACGGCAGCGAGAAACCCAACGGCGTCAATCCCCCCCCGCAATGTCGCAGATTAGAGAGGAAAAAAAGGCCAAGGTCGACCATCACGAGGAGCAGGCAAACGTCAAAAAGAAGCGAAAAATCGAGACCAGTAATGGTAAATTTCCACTGTTGGACGGAGGTGTTCCGGGGCCTGTGATACAGCCCCATCAAGGACAGTTGAAAGCTCAAGCGTTTAGGCTTAAGCCACTGAGAGCCAAGTTACCGATTTGGGAGCACCAGGGTGCTATTCGGGCTGCTCTGCGGGTGAAGGACGTGCTCGTCATGCTTGGAGAGACTGGTAGCGGGAAGAGTACTCAGATTGGCCAATTCCTTGTTAATGAGAAGTGGATGGCTCGGCGGAGGGTTTCCGCCACTTCTGGGAATGCGGATGGAACGGATAAAGAAGTTATGGCCGGTGGGTGTATAGCAATTACACAACCACGCCGTGTCGCCGCGACAAACCTTGCTAGGCGGGTGGCGCAGGAGATGGGCTGCCATCTTGGGGATGACGTCGGGTACAGCGTTCGCTTCGACAATAAGAGTTCGGAAAAAACGCGGGTTAAATTTCTTACGGACGGGATGTTACTGCAGGAGATGTTGCATGACCCGTTATTGAAGAGGTATTCTGCAGTTGTTGTCGACGAGGCGCATGAGAGGACTGTGGGCACAGACTTGGTTTTGGGGTTCTTGAGGGGCTTGGTGTATGGAAGGCGGAAAGGTTTGAAGGTTATTATTATGAGTGCTACCTTGGAAGTTGAGAAGATGGCATTGTTTTTTGAGAGGGATAGGGACGCAGCATTGGCATTTATTAAGGCGAGAGAGGGGAGAAGGAGTGAGAAGAGTAGTGTTGTGGTGGTCAATGGGAATAGGAATGGCAAAGTGGATGGTGGGAAGTCACCGAATGGGAAAAAGGGTGAGCGTGCTCCAAGGATAAACGGGAATCCGTACGATCGAAAAAATGATAAAAAGGACTATTCTCCGCCATTTGTGAATGGTGAACGCAAGGGCTTAGTAGAAGGGGGTGGTAGTAATAATGAAAGCTCTTCTGAAGGCCCTGATACCGAGAATGAGCAGTACGATGGGACTGTCGCCGCTTTTAGAGTTCCCGGACGACAATTCCCGGTGGAGATATACCATACCCCAGAGCCTGTTGTGGACTACGTTGATGCAGCCTTGAAGACCGTCTTTCAACTGCATTATGCGGAGCCCCTCCCAGGGGATATACTAGTATTCCTAACGGGCCAAGAAGAAATCGAATCACTCCGAAAGCTGATCGAAGACTACGCCCAGAGCATGGACAACAGCGTCCCTAAGGTGAGGCATTCCCATCTCCATCATAAGATAATTCTCTCTTTAACATTGTTTCCAGATCCTCGTCTTACCCTTATACTCTGCCCTCCCCCCGGGCCTCCAACAACGAGTCTTCCAACCCGCATATGAAAGGAAGACCCGAAAAGTCATCCTCTCAACCAACATCGCTGAGACCTCCGTCACAGTCCCAGGCGTCCGCCACGTTGTCGATTGCGGCAAAGTCAAGATGAAGCAATATCGGCCAAGAATCGGCCTCGAGTCATTGCTCGTAACCCCTGTATCTAAGTCCTCTGCCCTCCAACGGGCCGGTCGTGCCGGTCGTGAAGGTCCGGGAAAATGCTATAGATTGTATACCGAACGGGACTTTATGTCGCTGGCGGATACCACGGTACCGGAGATTTTGAGGTGCGATGTTGCATCTTCGATCCTTACGCTTAAGGCACGGGGGCAAGAGGATGTTCTTGCGTTTGATTACTTGGATTCGCCGGGGAGGGAGGCGCTAGGGAGGGGTCTTGAGCATCTTTATACTCTGGGCGCGCTGGATAATTCGGGGAAGATTAATGAGTTGGGGCATAAAATGGCCAAACTGCCATTAGTGCCATCTCTGGCAAGGGTTCTTATAGCGGCGGCGGAACCTGGGGCGGATTGCCTGCATGAAGCCATTGATATTATCGCCGCCCTGTCGGTAGAGAATATCCTACTGACCCCAACCGGCGACGAGAAGCGCGAGCAAATGGAAGAAGCAAGGAAGGAATTCGACAGGCGGGAGGGAGACCACATAATGCTCCTGACACTAATCCGTGAATACGAATCCCAACCGCAAAAAAAGGCCTGGGCGGAGAAACACTTTGTTTCTCACCGCGCAATGCAGAACCTCCTAGTACGCCCCTCACCCGCTCCTCCTCTAAATCCTAGCTAACAAAAAAAACTAGGACGTCCGCAAACAACTAAAGCAATACACCACTCACTTTACAGGCCCCTCCTCCCCTCCGCCCACCCCAGCAGCGACGGTAACCCCAGACCTAGCAACCCGAGTCCTAAAGTGCTTCTTGAAGGGCTTCCTTCATAATACAGCGAGGTTAGTCCCAGACGGGAGTTACAGGACCGTCGTCGGGAACCAGGTCGTTGGGATTCATCCCTCCAGTGTGCTATTCGGGAAGAGAGTGGAGGCTATTGTTTATCATGAGTTTGTGTATACTACTAGAGCATTTGCGCGTGGGGTCTCTGCTGTGGAGATGGGTTGGGTCGGAGAGGGATTGGTGGGCGGTGGCTGAGGGTGTGAGGGGAAGGGGGGATAGTAAATAGTAGTTCTGATCATGGGCGTGTAATTATTGCCATGTCACGTGGGTGGTATTCTGGAAGGTGTGGTTTACCTTTGTGGATGTATGTATACCGTACTCGGGCGCAAATTAAGCATTCGAAATGCTCGTCAAAGGTAGTTCAACCAGCCTACTCGTGCCAAGGTTGTAACATGTCGTCGTCACAACCCCCGCTGCTCGTTCTCTCGCAAACGGGGGCACTCATACTGAGTGCCCGACAGTTCAACGTGAGTTTGTGGCTCAATGGTAACTTGTGGCTTGTGGCCGGGAACCTTCACTTGATATGATACAACATCTAATAAACAGTCATCAACCAACCAAGTATGATACTCTCCGGGAGGAGTGAATAGCTGAGATTCTATAGCTAATGATGTACTAGGTACATAATATGAGACTGTTTCGGTTAAAACCCGACCCCCGGATATTTTTGTTGAAGGCAGAAAAATAGGTTACAACCAATTACTCGTATTTGTGACGGTATTATACGTGTATGATATGATCAGGTATGGTGTATTGAAAACACAACACACATCTACCGAGACCTATCCGGATCTGATACCGGCGCATATGATGCTTGAATAGAGACAAATAATACCTGCTTGAAAAGGAGAAAAGAGAAGCCGAGCCGAACCATTCCAGGAAAAGAGTATTGAGGCAATGTTAGCACCGTAGTGCGCTGTGACAAAAAACGAAGGGAAGAAGGAAAGGCAAAATGCGGATTACTGCCCCGAGGGAGTTGGAATGGTTCTACCCCTCTATAAAGAAAAACAAAAAGGAAAATCCATCTTGATACCTTCTCCGGAGGAAGTGGAGACTTGTTTATTCTACTCGAGTATGATACAGTTAGAGGAGGAATCCCCGACAATATGATATATAAACAGATAGGTAGAAATACCAAGCTCCAGTCCCTGATCAGATACACACATAACCTCAATACATTCAAGACTCCCCCCCCTACGGGTATCATACCGCCCGTGTATGATACATGCCCCATATCCTGGTGGGCCAAAGATCAAAGTGAACCACACACCCCTACATGCTTGCTAAGCGCAAGATATTTAGTTAACCCATCGGCAATCATCAATGTCCAGCAAGCAATTTCTCATAACACTTTTGTATTCTCCGATTCTCTGCATCTATCCGGCTCTCTGCATCCTCGCGCTTTTTGGTGTTTGCATCATTAATTTCTTTGATTTTTTTCTCACAAACCTTACCGACTAGCTTCTCAAGCTGAGGGCTAAGAAGCATCACTTGGTTCGTGCTCTTCGATCGTTCTCCCGTGACGAGGAATGCGAGCAGCTAAAAAGATGCGTTATGAATCACTAACTGGGCCAAGCAATCAAGAAGCACTGCTAGAGCACTCACCGCGCTTCCACCCCCCACAATTGCCAATAACATAATACCAAGCTGCAAATTCACAATATTCAAACCCCGTCGAATTTCCCCGAAGCTCCCTTTGATTTCTCTGAGATCCTGGGAAATTGTCAGTACCAAAGACAGCCTCCTAGCAATGAGTTCATTTTTCCTACCTGAGAGGTCCTGGTGAAAAGGTCCTCGGGATAGGGTGTAGGGGACTCGAGTGACGTATTGGGTACGTTCGGGTGGCCCCCGCATGCCTGCTTTGCCCCGGGCTCCAACTTGGGCACTTTATCGGGAATGCTGGTAAAAGCTCTGTGGCGCTGGATCCTCGAGCAGATCCTAGGCGAGCGAGACATGGCTACCCTACCGAACCGAAACATTTTGTTGAAAAAGCCGCGTTCCCTTGGAGTTGAGGGATGTGATAGCCGGTGTTCGACCTTTGGTTGTTGAACTTCAGGGTTGAAGGGACTTCGTTGCTCCTCAATCTAGCATAGGAGATTCCTCCCCACTTATACTTTACTCCAGGTCCAGTGCTGCGTCATGTATTGTAGGACACGTAGACCAGATGGCCTACGGGCACATTACGAGCGATTGCGTCGACAACCTTCGTGATGCGGCCGATTAGTCCCTACCCTGTATTTACTAATAGTACTGACCCCTCAGCACCATAGCAACCAGCCAGGAAGGCCACTCCTCTCAACATCTTACCAGGGCCCGATACTAGTGCAAGTACAGTGCTGCTTAGATAAACGGGTCGTTATATCCTAACCCATATCATACGATACCAAAATGCCTTTGGTTCTTTTATCATTCGGCTTGGCGGTAGTAGTGAAGATTCAGCTTTCCGGCATTTTTACTTGTAGTATCATAATCTCTTAGAAGCTGTGCACACACTAACCGCAACAGGATGAATCGCTCCAATGCCCTCATTGCATATTTTAAGCCATTCCAACCGGGCGGGTAGTTATCCCATGGGAACATGACGCTCGGGTAAAGCACGCTGCGAATACTATGGCACAAGGCCCAGCGCCATTGCAGTGGCATAGGTCTCGTAGTTAGTGAGTGCTACGCAGTGCAGCACAAGATATCATAGCTTACTGGAGAATCAATTTGGGTAGGAGAGTGGCAAATGTCGTATTAAATGGCCCACAGAGCTGGTCCCGTCTCTACCACTGGCAAGCAGATAGCGTATGCCGATACCGCCGCGTGGTGTTCTGTATCTTGGGGCTACCCGGGCAGGGTGCAGGTGCGGACTTTGGATGCCCGATAGGATGCAAGTATCATGTCATTAGAGCTTTTGGTTGAATAGAGAAGTCCCGGAAACAAATGCGGTGAATGGTGAGTGCATAGATGTTCGCAGAAACGGAATTATATTTCAGGAATTGCCTGGGCTTTTGGTCCGTTGGCGCATATTTCTCAAAAAGTGGGCCGTCAGACCCGACCACTAGTGATATGTGCCGGGTGATATCTTGTGATGGGTTCCATGCTCGAAACAACGGTTGGCACAGTTTCGGTACTCGAGGACATGGCGAGGTGTGGTTTCGGTTTGTCATCGCTGTGGGTTCTTTGAAAGGACTTTGTGCTCCTAAAACTTAGGTCGAGTTTGTGAGATCTCTAGAGTAAAAAGTGGGATTCAAATTCTCCTAAAGATAAGTTTTATGATTTATGATTTATGAATAATTCAATGGTATTAATATCATACCCTCGACGCATTTAGCAAACTCGATAGCAGGAACTCTCCTATTGGCCAATCCAATAACAAAAGAAAACGTGAAACCCGATTACCACACCGAAATCCAAAAAACAAAAAAAAAAAAAAAAAGGCACAATCAAATAGTAATTATATGGCTGTGTCCAGCACGATTAACCATCCAAAACCAGAGAAATCCGATCCCCCCCGCATATATCCCTTCTCACAGCCCCCCTTACTCTCCTCTCGCTTGCGATAGTGGTGGAGACTATTTTCCCCACGCCCTCCCGGGCGGCTACCGACTGTTCCAATCGTGCCTAGCCCCTCCCTCCTCTTCTTCCTTCCGAAAGCCGCGGGCACAGCCTGAGCAGGGTACTGAGAGAGCCTCCGAGAGCGTTGCCAGCAACGGCGCTCCAGCAGGGGCACGTCCTACCCGAAGAAAGGTCCGCCCTCGCCCTCCTTGAGCCAGGCCCAGAGGCTTGAGTGCGGGGTGATAGGCACATGCTGGATTGCAACATGAGTCTATCCGTGGCCTGTCTGGTGGGAGCCATAACGACACACATTATTAATTTGTGGCTGGGAACTATGGGAATACCGAGAGGGTTTGGAACGAGGAAGGCTCGGAGATGGTGAGGAATGGCGAATCGGGACCTTTTTCGTCTAGTGGGACTGCTTTTGCCTCGTGGGGGCGCGGGGGGTTCTGGGAAGTTTCCGAGCGGCGCGTTTCTGAGTGGTGAGTACGTAGGAGGGGGCTGGCCCAGTAGGGAGTCCGGGTGGATTTTTTGGTTGGTTAATTGATTGGTGCCGTTCTCAAGTGTCAGTTACCAAGCCCGCAGGTAAACAGATTCCTTGATTTTTTCGCGTTTTCGTCTTTCGTCCCTTGGGGAGATGGAGCAGTATGATAGGGGATATTATGGACGGGGATTTGAAAAGTGGAAAGCTAAACTGTATATATAGAGGATTATTGGTTGTCTCTGGCACCTGGTGTTCGTTTGGGATAGTGAGATGTCTGGGGAGCTCTGTTGGAGGAGTGTAATGTTTTACTCAAGCCGACCTAAATACTAAATCTAAAGAGACAATTTGTGTGAGCAAGTTGGCACTGCGCATTTTTCCCATGCTCAGGAGCTCCCCCTTTCATGCACAGAGTGCGCAGTGGGTTATTTTTTCTTCTTCTCCGAGTGATGGCGATTGCAAAAGCAAGAAAACAACCCCCCCAAGGGCAAAACTCCCAAGTTGGAAGTAGTTACACAACATAAAAAGCGACCTTCCATCTGCTGGGCAAAGGGAATGTATTTCGAACAAAAGAAGAATGCAAAAGAGCACTGAGAGGCCCAAGGCGAAGGTGCACTACAAATCTTAACAATGGCCGCCGGGCTTCTTAGAGAGTTGCCCCCATGGAGAGCTGCTAGCATTTGGGCACGGAGAAGGTCTGAGTGCCTGGGGGCAGGTCGTGTACCCACCGCCGGGGACGACGGCTCTTTCCTTTCTGTAGAGCTTGATGAGACATTTGCATATGTAGGTGTGGAGTGGGAGGGGGGAGGAGAATTGAACAGAACAGGGAGAAAGGGCCGACGTGTGATAATTGCCTTCGCCTTGTTAATAAAAAGAGATGATAGTACAGTCTACTCGAGAATAAACTGTAACGGGGGATTCAAGAGAACGGGGGATTCAGCGGGGATCAGAGAATAGTAGGCGGCGGACGGAAGCCTTGCTCCAGGTTATATAATAGCAAACCTTTAGTCGTAACGTACCTTTCTGTGCGACCTCAAGCACGGCATCAGAGCCTATTGTTAGGGTGGACCCCTACCTACCGAGGCTGACTTGTGGGTGACATATCATACCACAGAAACTGGGGTAATCGAACCTCACGCTGGGACGTCCAGAATTCCCCTTTTTGGATTGAGGGAGGCAAGCATAGCGACAAAAACTAGATGTCACCCCCTCAAGACAAAAAAAAAAGAAAATACCACCAACCTCGCAAAGAGAGACAACTCCAACGCCCTAGAGCCAAGTCCAATTATCATATTATCATATTCCAGTTTCTAGGGTTAACGTACTGGACCGGGAAGCGGTCAAACGAGGGACGGACTAATTAAAAGGCGCCAAGGGAGTATCATAGAAATCTGGAAATCTCAATTGACATCCAACGGTAGGAAGAGTAAATCCAGAAGAGCAGAAAATATTCCTGGCAGCGCAGTAGTTAGATTTGCCATTTTGGAGGCTGAATTTGGAGATGTGATTTTGTCGAAAGTTCTGTGGTGGTGGTGGTTTGGCAGGGTTCACAGACAAACTAGTTCGCCTCTACGTCCAACCCACTTTCCAGGCCAATAGGTTGTGGTTCGCCTGGTGGGAGATAATGTGGGATTGTGACATCACATCCGCAGGAGAGTAGGCCTATAGTACTCGAGTACGGGCACGAAACCTGAGCCTTGCCTAAGAGACGCTAATCCCGTCCCCCAAAGATCCCTAAACCTTTGATGGAATATGGGTCTTGAATATGTTAGTTTCTTTCGAACGGACAACCAATAGCATAGACCATCCGTCAAGGGGTTTTGGGTATGGTACCCAAAAAAAGAATTTTGGACACAAAAGTATCGAAACAATGCTATTCTGTCCGCAGCTAGAAAATGCATAAACAAGCGAGATTTGGCTTGGACCGTGAATAAAATCCACCCTCACGGGTGTCCATCTAGCGAAAACCCTAGATGGAAACGGGCTCGGTTCGAGTGGGGTATAGGAATTTGAACTGGTTCGCCTAGTGGCAAATTTCCATCCAGAACTCACCCAGATCCTATCACAATTTGAGGACAGTTATTGGCAACCCAGATCGTACTGTAGGAGATATTTCTTCTTCCAGGGTCTAAGTTATCGCTGAGAGTGCATCCAGCTGGATCACCTGCAGGCGTTCTCATCAGGTGATATATCATAGTCGAAGAAACCCAGGGCGGCTATAATCGAGATGGCCGAGCTCAAAATTTGGTACCGGTTCTGACGATCTATCCAGATCTCGCTAGAAGGAGCCTGTATGAGCACAAGAAGGGTGCTTGACCGGTAGGCTATGCATTGCATATAAAGCGTTTCAAATCTTTAGGGATCCATCTAGCAACGGGCGTGTGAGGCGGGTGCCCACGCTATTGGGGGTGCCAAAAGGTCCTGTATGTGAGAAAAACGCCGTCCTAGACCAACCAGTTCGCCAGGGTTGGACTCTGGGCGCAAAATGGTGGAATTATTTCGCGGGCTAGCCGTCAGGGATCATCATCACTATCGATGTGCCTGTCTGGTCTCCGGGGATAGGACCCCGAATAGGATTCGCTCGACTATTGCCTGTGGAAATGTGGGTTAGAACCGAGTTTTATTGTTTCCCTCCCGAAGAGTCGATACACCCCCATACTCCCCTCAGGCAAGAAATTCAATACTCACATCTCACATCAAGCAAGAGGTGTCCGAAAACGGGAATTGCTGCTTTGTATGATATGGGGGCTCCGATGTGCATATGTTTTCTACGAATCCCTATGGGATGGGAAACGTGGTCCTGGTGGGGACCCAATTTACTCGTGCTCAGTGAACTTTAAGAAATACAATTGATGGATGAAGCACTGTACTGATGCTCACCTTCCAATTCAGCACATCAATCAAAAAAAAAAAAAATTCAAGATCTTACCGAGCAATGGAAGATTTGAACTCTCGGATGAGTAGCTTGTTGTGCACCACTAAAATTTGACCAAAGTCAACACCCACACCCCAGTTATCTGATATCTCTCGGCTTAACTGGCGGGATTTTAAGCGCCTGCTATAGCAGGCTACCCTTAGGTGCAGGTACGAGTATCATAGGAAATAGGCCCTGACTGATTAACTGGTTGCTCCAGCGATAACCTAAAGGATCCCAAATTCTTTGTGAAACCTCCCTACTCTGGGGGACCCGCTTGCAATCCTAGAGTTGGCATCAAAAGCTGGGTTAGAGTCCCGGCAAATGCCTACCGAGTCCCACCACGGCTCACATACAAAAAATTACAACTACTCGTGAGCGTCCCCGAACGATCGAATCACCCCTCAAAATCCACCTAAGAGCGAAACGCTCTTTAGACTCATCTCTCCCCTGTGTCTTTGTTTTTGGAAAGCAATTTTTATTATTTTCCAGTTCCCATGAGCCACTCAATCATTTAGGGCGCGAAGCGGAAGCCAAGGCGTCAGTCTACTCGTAGGAATCCTGGCACCCAATCCAGACCTGCAGTGAGGGTATGAGACATAGTTCACGGTACCTTATTACCCGGGTATAGGCACGGGAAAGGAAATCAAAAAAAAGAAAATCTCAATACTGCGGAGTCCTGCCGGCAGTGATTCGATGCCTCGGATGATCTGACGTTTGGTGTCACAATTGCGAGGTTTATAAAATTTACCTGCAGGAAGAACAGCCTTTTTGCAAAGCCTACCGAATGTTAGAGTACCGCAACGCAATTGTGCCACCGGCTTGTTAAGGAGTGCCGATGAACCAATAGTACTTGTAACGGTACAAAGCGGGATTCTGTTCTAGCGGTGTGCATAGCAGGAGGAAATGGGCTATACTGGAGTATCATCCACAGGGTGTCCTAGCTTCACGGATTGTCCGCTGATCCAGGCGTTCTCCGCTTTATCTGACGATATGCTTACCAGGAATGGTTGACGATCTCCAATGGGGCCAACCTGCCTAGTTAGCCAGGTGGGGGTCCGGCAGTTGTGAGAATTCTTTTAATCTGATACCCGTATCAGGTTATCGGAGGAAATCACGGAGGAAATCACGGTATCAGCCCATGATAGGTCAAGTCTGAACCCTGAAAACTGGCCATCTGAAGGGCTCAAGGTTATACCATATCAGGAAAGCGTTAATCCCTGACAGGAGTCCCTCATCCCCGAATCGGGAATTCAGGGGCCCGTTGCGGACGGCAGGTTGCAAGAATTTCCACGGTGCTCAACAGTTCATACTAGACAATCGTGGGTTCAGAATGGGGGGTACCAATCGTCGTGCAAAAGGATCATCAACCTAGGGTGGTCCGGTCGGAACGCAAAACCTCTGCCATACCATCAGAAGAGAAATAAAAAGTCCGGATTGTCCCTAAACCAAAGAAAATCACTAATCCACAGTTACTATGCGTTAAGGTTCACCAACTTTGGGAACAATCCAGCCTTTTCTTTTTTTTGGCTGGCAGAGGGCCGCGCAGTCACACACACAAGTAGGTGAAAGTCACCAATAGACTACTGTTGCCAGAGGTTGTCGCATACACCCGAAGCCCACGGAGCGTACCGCGAATATCATTATTATACTAGACAACTTCAAGAGGTTATTCAGCAGCCAATTCTTGGGTATCTTGGAGTCGCTCTTGTCAGGGTTGTGCTCCGGAAGCGCGGCTTCAAATTCATACCCCCATGAAGGCATAAAAGCACGGTTGAACATTGACTATGTGAGATGGTTGAGCCAAGCCCTGTCATTAACTCGCGTTACGAGTAGCACTACCTAGGTCTCTATTTATCTCTTTTTTTAGTTTCCTAGAATGTTCCGAGATCAGGAATCCAATTCCCGCTCAAGCTAGGGCCTTTGGCCTGCAAGAAAGCCAACTACGCCACATCCAGCATCCACAATGGGTAATTTGTAGTGCATGGTAGCTGTCCGGCCACTTATCAAGAGGGGGGGATGGTTTTATAAGGTGCACCTAGCTCACATCCAACCGTTTTTAGGATAGAAGACCCCCCTTAGAAAATAAATTTGAAGACCGTGTTGTTTAATCCACTGTGATTTTTGAAATTATCACTATTGTAGAGTCCCAATTCAGATGCTAGCTCACTTCAAACTTCAAATCTCAACTTCCTCAAGTTCCCGCCACGGTTTGCACGATAGTTACGAACCAAGCGAATTTTCCAAAACAATAAACCCCCAAGCCAAAGGGCATTTATATATATATCTCCTCACCATTACTCGTAATGGGGCAGGAATAAAAATTATTACATAACATGGCTCATGCGGTCTGTGCCCAGCACCGAGACGCATGCAACGGTGGAAATATTCCTTGTCCACATATTGGTGCGATATGCGCTTTTAGAGAGTTAGGCCCTGGTACTCTCAAAACCGCATACGAGTATGATACCACACAACAAATATATCATACATCCACACGAAGCAAGGATAACCCTCCGATACAACGGGGAATCGAACAAGGATCGGATTTTTCTTTTCTTTTTTTGATCTCGAGAATTCAATGTAAAGGCGTCCCCGGTTGTACTAGTACTTGTATATCCGCCCTGGGGCTGCGTCCAGACTGTGCGAACCATACCGTGCGAACCATACTGGGCATCAGGACATTATTCGAGTAGAGGCCATTCAGCTCTGGAGCGAAAAAGGGGGATTTGTTTTTCCTTTTTTCAAGTGCCAAGTTTCGAGTAGGATTGCCAGATTTGAAAATTAATATGAAAAAGGCGTTACTATACATACACCAAAAGTTCTTCAACTCGGAGAATTTTCAGAAAACGTTTTCCGACCCCGGCCGGGTCTGAATGGCCCCTTTTCCACAGGGTTTGGCTAGTTACGTATTGCATGGGGGCCGTGTGCACGTTTCAAGTGCCGTGCACCGTGGGTTGCGCCTGGGAGGCTCCTTGGAAAAAAAAAGGAAAAAAAAAAGGAAAAAGTGAAGTCAAGATGCCCGTACTTAGTAGGGCGAATTGGAGTACGATATGCCAGGCAGAAAGGCACGGAATGTGCGCTTCTGCGTTCGGTCGAAAAAAGGGTCCGGTGGAATCATTGACGCTGGGGGTTCCAGACGTGACCGACCGGTTCAACTTGGCGGTATCGGAGCCACAACCAAATTCGATCACCGAAAAAAAAGACTTCTACCGGTAACACCCAAGCCCCACCCAACTGCCCCCAAACCTGCCTACAACCCAGAAAAAGGCTCCACCGACTTCATCCAACACCCTGCAGCCGTACCCGCGAACGGAAACCACCTTTTCCCCGACATCATGTCCGCTAAGCTCAAGGAGGTTCCGGCGCCTCAATCTGGTCTTCCGTTGGGAAGGTGGTTGCCATTGGAGGAGCGAAATGAAGGAACTCACAGATCCGGCAAGATTGCAGGTCACCTGCTTGCAAACTGGATTTCTGAAAACCAAGAAATACTGGAGAGTGATGACCTGCGATTTGAATACAATTATCTGAGCCAAACTGTTCGAATCCAATGTCTGGCACTCCCTACCCACGAATCTCTACACATATATTTCAGCCGCGAAATTCTCTTCTCGCTAGCGGAAAGGTTTGGTAGGGAACAGATGGAAAATATGGTAACCGTCGCCGGTTCCGGAACCAGTATAAACCACCATATTATATATCCCATTTTTAATTCATTTTAACTAACGTTTTCTAGCTTTCTCTGGTTTTACTGGGGACGGATTTGGCAGCTCCAGAAAGCTTCCAGATTCCTACATTCAACTCCCAGGGGGAAAATTCCCCACGGTTGTATGTGAGGCGGGTTGGGCTGAGTCGTTTGAAGACCTAATGCAGGATGCTCGCCTATGGCTTCTTCATACAAATGGAGAAACCACGGTGGTCGTCGTACTTGCTTTTACGGAAGAGAAGGCGAAACTAGAAGTCGTATCGGGCCCTCGGCATCCAGAGCCTATCACCCCCACCACCGCCAACCATGATGGGACAACCCACTGCTCCACGAGTTACCATCAGGAAATACAGCGCACCATAACCAGCAACCACGAAGGGAGCATTCCCACAATCATGAGCAAGGAAGTGACCGCCCCTCCAACTGCCGGCAATGCAGCCACTGCTCCCTCAACCACAGGCAATAAAGCCACCGCTCCGCCAACAACCGGCAATGAAGTCACCGTTCCCCCATCGACCAGCGATGAAGCCACTACTCTGCCAACTACCGGCAATGATGCCACCGCTCCCCCATCTACCGGTAATGACTCTGAGGAAAATCTCATGCATACTATTGGCGAAAACACAGACCTCAATGATTTAGCAGAAAAGCTTTTCACCTTACACGAACAAGGGAAGCTTCAACACCCGTTACTTGGAAAAGTCCACGCAAGCCTACATATTTTCAAGGCGTCCAATGAAGGAGATGACATTGTGGAAACATTTTCCACAATCCTGTTACCACCAAAAGCAGTGGGCAGCACGGCACCCGAGGAGTTTGGAATTACGCTACGAGATATATTGGGAAACCTGGTCCCGGCTGGACATGATCCAGCAGATGAGGTTTGCTTCCCATTAGGAAAACTGCAGAAAGTTATCAAAGACGCTATTCCCCGAACCGCACGGCTCAGAGCCACCAATCGCGCGGAGAAGGTTTGTGAGGGACACCGTTGGGTTGGACGAGGAGTTCACATTTGCCCAAAGAAAAAGGCAGCGGCTAAATCTCCTTGGGCAATGGAAGTAGTTGTTCCCCGTGCCTGTTCTCTTGTATTAGAAGATTGTTTTTACTGCAATAAACGTCACCTTAAGTAGTGGCAACTCTGCTTGTACTGTACACCTGGTTGCCCGTAGTCTCCACTTGTGTTCCATATGTGTGTTCATACCCTGGAATGTTCTCTTGTCCACCCTTCGGTGTTCCTCCATACCAGTGCGCTAGTGGGTGCCTCAGCTCTCCTACTGCCTATACATTATACTACTGCGGGGATTATTATGCCATCATTTGCAACCCCAGGAAGTATCCCCAGCCAAGCGAGGGCCTGCCCCGGCCGCAGATTCATAATCCCTACCAAAACTCGGCCTATATACGGTAACCATATTTTCATATCTCGAGCGTAGGCTCTCGGTTGGTGGAGACTTCAGAGTTCCCAAGCGTCCAGTCCGTCCGCCCTTGGCTTCGGACAGGACGGACGCCCGTCCTGGGGTCCGTCCTAAGCTCTGCCCGGGGCGCCTGGCCGGGCCCTGGAGGTATATCTCGCTTATATGATTTATTCCGAATATGGTAAGTTCTCGACAATAAGATTTACGATTCCTTTGCTACCATGCAAGTAATGTGATAACCATTCGGACAAATTTGTCAAAGGAAAGCTTCTTGGAGCAATAGCAAAGGGAGGGCTTGGAATGGGATGATTCTGGTATTATACATCAGGTTACTTGGATTCTTTCGTAAAATCTATGATTGTTTATTCATCGCTTTCTGTGTTGAAACCAAAACATCCTGCTCAATTCCTTTGTAAATACATCTCCAGTGTGAAATAACCGCTAATATTACGGGATAAACCATTAATTGGGGAATAGTGTGCAAGATACCGGGCCCGGGCGTCACCGCCCAGGAAGGCCGTCTTCAGGAAGGGCGGACGCCGTGCCCTGCCGTCCTTACCCACCTTGCCCGGGACGGTTGGGAACACTGGCACCGTGGAGTGTATGCCCAAGTATATGAATGGGGCTTCTCAATTTTTGTAAATTGTTTATGATACATAGTTTTTCAACCTGTGGTTATCCACTGCAGCTAATACGGGTACAATTCAAAATACGGTAGATGAATGATTGTTGGTGAAAAGGTGCCACCACTGCACCATTCAAAGAATTCACTAACCTCTTCCATTATGATACTCTCCCCGTAGTTGTGAGAAACAGGCGACATATATACTGGTAAGTAGACACCACTGGTGCACCAGCGGAATTTACGGGCAAGTGGTGTGGTCTCCCGGACAAGAAACCGGCCAATTAGTGTCTTTACGGTACGATACATGACTTGGAAAATGGGTCTTTTTTCTGGTAATGTTTTGTGATCTTGATGAATATAGCTACAGACAGACAGAATGCAGGAGTGGTCCCGATAATAGATACTGTGCACTCTCATATGGCATGCAAATTTATTGCTCAATGAACCCGAGGATCGCAGGATCGATGGCTCTGAGCCGGGCGGTTCGTGGAATAGCATCTTTGATAACTTGGTTTAGATTGCCTAATGGGATGGAAATCCCATTTGCTGGATCATGCCCAGCAGGGACCGGGTTTCCCAATATATCTCGTAGCGTAATTCAAATCACTTGAGGTGCGCGTTTTCATCAATAGTATTTAATGAGATTTTCCACACGGTAATTACCGGTAGATGGCGGAGTGGTGGCTTCATTGATGGTTGTCGGGGGGAGCGGTATAATAGCTTCATGGACGATCGTTGTGGAAGTGGTGGCTTCAGTGCCGGTAGTTGGAGGAGTGGTCGGTCGGTTCCGACCTCGTGATTGGGGGAATGCTGCCTTCACGGTTGTGGATTGCCGTGCGCGGTATGATATGTCCTTATAAGTCACTCGTGGAGGAATGTGTTATCCCATCGTGGTTGGCGGTTGTGGGCGTGCTAGGTTCCGGAGGTGGAGGTCCCAATAAGACTTTCAGTTTTTGGCTTCTCGCCTGCAAAAGAGCGAGTAAGGATGACAACTGTGGTTTCTTGCTTTGTACGGCGTATGTACTTGTACTCTATCTTGCGCCACTTGCAAAGTCTTTCGAACAGCTCGAACGCTATGGCTTTTTACAAGTCAGCCAGCGCTATTCCAAAAGAGGTGCCAATTTTTGGCTCGGAGGCACGAGTAGCCCAGTGCAGTCTTTGGATATCGTAGCACGAATCATATAACAGACATCACGGTGCTTACCAAACCGAGCGAACTCCCCCCCTGTCTACCGGGCATGAAAAATCCCAATGCTTTCCAACAGTGCTTACCGTAGGCCGAGCTGGGCCAGGCCCGTCAAAGCCAGACCCGGCCCTTGACTAAGCCATTGTTTCCCCAAACCCTAATAACACAAAACACCATTGGTCAGTGCGCTGTGAAAAGATCTTTCCTATTCAAATAATTATTCAGCCCCTCAACCTGTTATTTACGTGTACCAGAATGGCATTTACAGAGGTCCTATCAATCTCCTATTTTTCCCCCCAGATGTTGTGAAAAGTGTTGAAGTATAGAGAGGCCCTTTGGCTCTAAAGGTGATATACGTCATGTGGCTTGCTGATCGCGATTCTGGGGAGCGCGAGTAGTTGCCTGTTGCAAATGTACTCATATCTATCATAGATCTAAAAACAACAAAATTGTAGGTACGATACGATATTGGAAAATTGAGAAAGTGCTAAAATTATAATACATATCACTAAAACTTTGAAAATTAAGGGACAACCAAATGGGGCCACCATTAAAGTTACTCTATCAAGTCGGCCGGGAGGCTTATATAAACCATGGTGTCATACGCATCAGACACTATCAGCGCTACCAAAGCCCGGCGTGCAAGAGATTACATATAATTTCTCTACAGTTCCCGCGAGGTGCGGTAAGGGATCGGGGAACTATGATATATCTGTGGACTCCATGGATAGGTATTTTTTGGAAATAAGGGCTGAGTTATGTCTTCCGATTTCTACTGACATGTTGTCCCTATCCTCCCGTTTTCTAGCATCGTGCTGAAATCTAGCAGGTGCATACCGGAAGAACTCGAATTAATCGGACTTGTGCTGGGACGTTGGAGTTGCCTCTCCTAGTTAGTTAGGTCTGTGTTGCCTTGTTTTTCTTTTTCTTTTTCACCGGTATTTGTCTCGGAAAGCTTGCTTGCTTTTTTTTTTTTTTTTTTTGCTTCAACTCTTTCACTCCCCTTCCCAGAGGTGGAAATTTTGGACTTAATATCACGCCCAGCACATGGTCCGTTTATCCGAGTTCTTGGGGGGAGTCGGGTTCTCTGCTCGCGGGAGGATCACAAGTCACTTGTGTTCTCCGGGGTTGCAGTTGGGCGGAAGGTTGAGCATTACCAGTAGGGTGGGACATTGATCTCCGTCCTCCAGGAGGAAAGAGTACTTTACTCGTAAATATAAACCACATTGTTCCAAGAAGAAAACGGGGCAAAAAAGTAGAGTAAAAAATGACGATGAGACTAGCCACAAAGGGTTGTAGCACGCTGCCAGTTCTCTTCTTGATCATGAAATCGGGTGATAATTATTATTGAAGGAAAATCTCCAACTAGTGACTTTCGCTACCGCTATAATACCGTCCACTGTAAATTCGGAGTTCCCTCAGGGTTCCTTACTCAACCAACACGATAGATCCGTGCGCGGCTACAAAATCTAGGCCCGAAGCATGGTACAGTGCCTTGTATCAGGAGGATTTTCTCTCGGGTGAAACGTCCTTCAGCCCCCACAGCTTCCAATACCGTCCAAATATTATATCATAACATTATGTGGATTCCCAAAGAATCCAACAAGACGGTATGATTAACAACCAGAATGGCCCGACCACTTAGGAGCCTTTAGCGCAGCATACTGAGAGGAGGCTGCGTCGATAAGCTGTGGCCCACGCACCTGAAACCAGCTTCCAGCATTTGATATAGCGCCAGAGACGCCGCCCCCGTGGAAAACATATCGACAACTTCCGAGTTTCCATAGCGCGTTACTTTTCCACCCTTTCGCGTTTTCGCTCCTTTGAAAGGGGTTCCTTTAATCCAAGACCATCACAGTGTCCATTCGGATTATTCCCTCTAGTTCTCTAGACCTATCACAGCCGGCTCCCACGGCCCAGGACTCGGCTACCATCCCATAATCCGTCCTCTCACAATGGAGGCTGGATCCCGATTAGGCTTTAAAGGGTCAATGGATCGCTTTCCCACCCCCCTTTTTGGAATTCTTCCATCTGGGTTCGCATCCTTCTGACGTGAGGTACTCTGTGGGGTCCCCAAGTATCATACCCCTCAGGGGGTAGATGAACATTTGAGTCTGAAAAAATTTAGTGCGGGCGCTCGGATGTGCATAGACAATCTACCATACAAATTCTTGATCCCTGTATCCATGCACCGGTACTGTACTAGTACAGTACTCGTATGAGCACTCTTTGAGCGGCGCTTGTGTAAGGAAGGTCAGTGGCTTGGGAGTCGCATATAGCCCGGCCGCGAGACGTCCCGTGTATAGTACTGCACTGTACGGGCAGCTGTTTTTCCCTGGTCCGGGGTTTCCCCAAACATGTCGGGCCAAAACAACGGGTAAATACCTTGGCGGTCGAAGTTGAAGTCACCAGGATTTTCCGGGCTACAGCCACCAATGCACAGTACAAATATAGTCCTGGGTCTGGAAGGGACGCAATTTCTGGGGCTTCGAGCAAACCTACTCGTACTTGCATAGGCTTCACTCGCGCTGCGCTTCGCCAGGGGAACACCGAGTATGTGATAAGCCTTGGCAAACTCTGAAGACTAAGCCAGGGAAGCGCCTTGAAGTATCATACCATACAGTTTGCAGCTCCAACACTAATGAGATTCTTTGTTGTTGACCTTCCAGAGGACCTTATGATGCTTGAGCTCAGCAACGCTGAGGAAATACAATTGGTTCCGAGCAGCTGTGCATGTTTGAACACAATTTCCCGACGACCATTGTATTGGGTATGATACTGCATTCAACTGCCGGCAATCTTCTAATGAATCGGTCATTAGGGCGAAAAACCCAGCAACCTCTTCCATCTCTGTTGCAACAACCCTATTGGCCGCCACAACTTCCAAGAAATATCCCCCTATCACATTTCCATTTGCACCGCCAAAGGAACCTCACTATACGGTACTGTTACAATCTCGCAACGTCGAAAAAAAGAAAAAAAAAGAAACATATTGCCAGTGTTTTACCAATGACAGATTCGAAGTTTCCCGCGCTGACAGCAGCGCTCAGAGGTCTTCGAAATTCTGCACCACAACCTTCTCCAACTTCAACATCTTCCTTACCTTCACTTTTCAAACCGTCCTTAAAGCCCAGGATGTCCTTACCACTCACCCCACCAGCAACGCCAGTAAAATCTCCCCGCCGAAAACACAAAAATACACCCCCACAAACCCCCGCGAGCAGCTTTGTCACCACCACTACGACTACCCCTCCTATTCTCAACCTCCACACAATACACCCACTCCGTGTCCCTTCTAAAGGCCTAATTCCACTACCGGATGCGGCGCGCTCAGCCGCTTTGCAATTTCTAATCGAACTTCACCATCAAGCACACTTATCTGCCAACCTTCTAGGAAGCGGTCGCCCGGTCAGCTTTGTCAGCCCTGATAAGAGGCTTTCGCCCAGGAGCTCGGGTTTTAGAGCGGATTGCGACGTCGGAGGTTATAGGACGGCCCTGGACAGGTTGAGGATGGGGCTAGAAGGGTTTCTAGAGGAAGGAGAATTTTGGTGGGCGAACAACATGCTGGAGGATGTAGAGATCGCTCTGGCGTTACTGGAAGGTTGGACTGGGAGAGAGGAGAGGGTAGCGGAGAAGGGTGTCAAGGGAAAACCCGAAATCGACGAACGTTATACTGAGGTACTGAGATTGTTGTTCGGTAGCGGGAGCGGCGAAACGAAGTACTAGTAGGGGAGAGAATCGCCCCCATCGAAATTGTGTTTTTAATGGCGTTTTTGATTATAGCAGTCATCTAGATTGTGGAATTCACAACTCGACGAAAAAGGTGAAATATTTCACATTTTTTAGGCATAATAGAAAGCAGGTTATGAAGTCCAGAACCACAAGGGGAACTCTCCATGAGAGGTCATGTGATGTGAGAGCTTAATGTCTAAAACTAGCAACAATGGGGAACGAATAGTGCTACAGCTAAACCCGAAAAAATCCCATAACTAAAGGGTAAATATGAAGGAAATAGATATATAGGTGCACACAAGGAGACTATTAATCCAAGAGAAAAAGTGCTAGCGATTCCAGCCCGTTTTATTCAAAAAAAAAAAAAAAATGGTATCCTGAACACCATCCACACAAATCACCCAAATGCTTCTCAAAGAGTTCTACAATGATTCCCCAACATCAAATCCCGAATCACAATACCCCTAACCTTGATACTCAACTCCGCCGCCAGGCAAATATCATATCCCAAATCCGCCCTGACCCTCATCAACTCGGCCACCATCTTCCCGATCTGAGTATCCAGGATCCCATTAACCCTCAAGAGCGCCTTATACCTCGCCTGAATCAACTTTTCTACAGCGGAAATCCTGCTACAGGACTCCTTCAAGCGAAAGAACCGCTCGACGTCCGAAAGATCGAGCAAAGTCTCATACGACAGCGCGGTCGCCATCTCCGGCCACGAAGTCCTGCCAGCGTCCATGCTGGCGAGGACCGTACTGTGCTGGCGCTTCCGGGCGTCGTACTCGAGCCTGGTCTTGTTGCGGTCGTCGAGGAATTTGGTTGTGGCTTCGGCGATTTTCCGGTTTATGGGGTCCCGCGGCTTCAGAAAGGTTTTGGCGTAGTAGTTTATTAGTATCTGCAATAGGGTGAAGGCATTTTGGTTTGTGAGGTTGGGGTCGAGGAGGTTATCTATTATTAGGGAGGCCTCGGGGAGGTGGGGTCTTTGGGTATCTTGGAAAAGTTCCTCAAGAGGGTGGGATGGGGAAGGAGGGGAAGTGGTTTTCCTTTTGCGGAGGGTCATTTCGATATACGTTTTGCGGGTTGCGGGCTTGTTGGGGGAATGGCGGTGGAGATGGTACGATAGCAGTGCTGATGAATTTTGGAGGAGAGGAAGGAAAGGGTGGAGCGGGAGACGTGCCATTTCTATGACAGAAATTAGGGCACGAAGCCATCCCCTATACCATCTTCCAATCACACACGCACAAACAGAGAGAGACGACACATCATCATCTTCCGGATCAGCGCTGGGCGACTTCTCAATACACACCGCCATCTCGATCGCTATTTAAATGGTTTGTAGGAATGGTATTCAATACGTTGGCTATTATATGTTGCGAATTACTCGTTTCTATCATAGTAACTTCCTACAGAGTGACATTTTGTGACCCAACATCAGATCTTAAAACTGACCTTGGCGCTCGCTATCAGGGATCACTCGAATCTGTGACATTTATAAAAACCCATATCTACAGTGAGACCGAAGTTCTCCGGGTTGTTTTGCTAGCTACCCCCCACAGCCCCTACCCGCCCGAATAAGCTCCTTTCGGTTACCCAAAAGGAAAATTGGCTTCCGAACACCGTTACGTCCGCAAGTACTCCCACATTCCTTACTTCACTCCACCCCTCCAATTCACTCCACCCCACTCTCCCTCTAGCTCGCCTTGTGAAAGAAAGGACTCTCCGCTGGCAGAAGAAGTAGAGGTGGGGAAACTTCCCCTCAAAATTCCGATGGAATCCTCCGACTTACACGAAAACATCCGCCGAACAATCGAGATGATAACGGACCTCGGGATGCTCACACGAAAAGTGATACCGTACCTCCGCACCCTCTTCGAATACCACCTCTACCGCGCCGGAAAATACGGAGCTCTGGACAAATGTCTAACACTCATGCACCACCAGATGGCTAAGCTCACCCGCGAACACGAACTCCAAGCCAGCGGTTCCCGAACCCGCCTCGCCCAGCGCCTCGCACTGGATGCGCTCCTCGTCGCGCACATGGGGCACGGTGACGCTGCGTTCCTCGTCCTTTTGAACTTCGCTGGGCGGAAGACGACAGATAACCTGATCGACTGGGATAGGTTTGAGCTTACTCGCATGAGGAAAAAAATTGCTCGTGCCAGCGTACATGCCGCAGAAGAGAGGCTGAAAGCTGTGCTCGCATTGCGCAATGAGAAGACTGAGTACTTGGAGCCCGGGCAATGGGCTGTGGAATTGGCCAAGGCAAAGGTGGAGGATGAGATTGGAAAGTATAGAGTCCTAGAGGCGGATAAGAAGTTGAGATTGAGGGCGTTAGACCCCGATTGGAAGCAGTGGAGCCAGGATGCTAAGAAGCACACTTTGGATATGGCGGAGAAAGGTTTAGGTATTCGATCTTCCTCTAGTTCCTGGTAACTGACAACTTGGCAATTGCGGACCCTGCTAACAACTGTTACCTTTGGATCTTCTTTGTATGTGCTCCAGTTCCGAGACATGCGCCTACCCACCCCCTTGGGGAAATTTAGGGTGGGGGTAGACTGACGAATGGATTGATTTCCTTATTATATGTGTTGGGGTTACATCTCAGGGGGGAAATGGCTTTTTTCATTCTTTTCTCCTGTAGATATTTTCTGGCGATGGCTTCTAATTTCTTACAATTTCCGAGATGCTTCGTACCTTTTCCTCTTACACCTCCTTTTCCCACAGAACTCATAGCGATGTAGGCTCACGGGGCGGTGCTCATGTGTGAGCCCGCACTTAACTTTCATTCAAGTTAATCATTTCCCTTGTCACCGCGTAATATAAGTCACCCACGGGATCGGTGATACATCATCAACCCCGGGTATATTTGATGGAGTGATCCCAACATCAGGTATGTGCGGCAGCATGACTGCGTGCGAGCGGTCATTACCCTTAGCGTATCAGCACGTGCCACTGTTTGGCACGTGCTTTTTTTTTTTTGTATATATAGCAGCCCATCTCACCTCCTACTGCCGTATACTCTCTTCTGAGCTGTTCATCTCTTTCCATACACAACTTTCCTACACACCATGCCCCTCTCCCACCTGCTTCAGATCATAGATCATTTTTGGTCTATGATCAATAGCAACTGAATCCTCTCTCTGTAGGCTTTGTCCTGCAACCCATGTTTTGTATCTTCACTATAGAAGATTTCAAAAAGAGGATGGATAATTGACATTGAATTCTCAATGTCAATTATTTGTTAGAGTGTATTGCATGCAAGTGCAACTACACACCCGGTGGTTGAATAGCAATTGCGTTCTCGATCACTGCAGGAATTTCAATAGCATCACTGGTATCTACCAAATGCGAATTGAGATAAAAGATGGTTTATTCCTGTGCAAGGAATATAAAACCAACCACACCAGAAATTCCCATCTACCAAGTGGGAAGTGTGACTTAAACTTTGTGACCACTTGTGTCCAAAACATTGGTTCTTCACAGTGGCTTGATTGAGTACCACTGGGTACTTCAATCTGCCTCATTCTGGAAGTGTGTTGCACATCAGTGCAATTACACGCCTAGTGGCTGAATGGCAAATGCCTTCTCGAGCACCACTAGGTATTCCACAGCATTGAATAAATGCGTATCGAGAAATTGATTTTCAATTCCTGTACAGGGGATAAAAAGTCAGCTAAGAGAACAAACCCCATCCGCCAAGTGGGAAGTGTGACTTGACCTTTGTGACCACTTGTGTCCAAAATATTGGTTATATCCAGTGTCGTGATGATTGAGTACCTCTGGGTACTTCAATCTGCCTGGAAGTGTGTTGTACATCAGTGCAATTACACGCCCAGTAGTTGAATAGCAATTGCACTCTCAACCACTGCAGGAATTTCGATTTCATCGCTAGTATATGCTAGATGCACATCGAGATAAAAGATGGTTTGGTTTATTCCTGTGCAAGGAATACAAGACCAACCAAACCAGCAATTCCCATCCACCAAGTGGGAAGTGTGACTTAAACTTTGTGACCACTTGTGTCCAAAATATTGGTTCTTCACAGCGGCTCGATTGAGTACCACTGAGTACTTCAATCTACCTGGAAGTGTATTGCACATCAGTGCAATTACACGCCTAGTGGCTGAATGGCAAATGCCTTCTCGAGCACCACTAGGTATTCCACCGCATTGAATAAATGCATATCGAGACTGAGTATGGTTTATCCATTCTCAAGACCTGCAATAGGTGAGACTTCCACTCCGTGATATTTTTGATGAGTTTCTTGTTCTGACTGGAGATGTGAGGTCTAAGATGCGACCAACCAGGGGCAAGGCTACTGATGCCAAACAGATGGCAAATGTGAAGGTAGTGATGCCAAGGTATGGCCAGCCTTGGACTACCTGTTGACTCCTCCCACCCTCGCTATTATTGCCACCTTAGAGGGTGGGAGGTACATTCCTCTCTCAATGGTGAGAGAGTAGGGTTACTCTCTTAACCACCAACACTTTGGGTTTTTATTTAACCCTATATTCATTTCTGTCTCCCATACATTATTTGGTAAGACATTTCCCCCCACAAGCAATTCCTTCCCTCTTGCTCACATTCCTATTTTTTTTAACGTTCTGAGCTAAATCCTTTCCTACCATCTCTTGTTTGGTTTTTAAAGGGTTTAACATTTTTTTATTTTATTTTATAAAATTGGCAACTATTCCACGCCAATCCCAGTAAGTTTTTCCCCATTGTGCTTATTCTGCGAAGGTTGAGTGCCATTACAGTATCAAGATATGCTAATAATAATATCCACAGTTTCCAACCTTAACAAGTTCTCCTCCAAGTGCGCCCATCCTATCATCCCGAGATTATCCGCTAACTATGGGTGAAAGCGCAGACAATATAGGCGACGGGAGAGGATAGAAAATGTTCCTCCCAGTCCCCACCATCACCGGTCTCACGACCCTCCTCCTCTCCCTCCTCACCAGTTCCGTCGTCGCCGCCGCAGCACCTACTACGACCGGCGCCAGTACCAGCGCCGTCGGGCCTCCGTCCCTCACGGTCCCGCTGGTCCTGCTAGCCGCTTCCATCCCGATGATGGTCGCGGGAGGGTGGTTCCTCGTGCGCAAATGCGCACGACGGAATCGCTCACGCCGAACAGGCCCGCACTCGCGCAACCTCCGCACCCGTTGGCCCATCGATGGCCCGGAAAGCGAGTGGGAGCGCGAGCAGCGTTTGGCCGGGGAGCAGAGCTCCCGGAGCCGCTTCTTTGCGGGTGGACGGCGCCGGTATCCGTCCACGGACGAGGAGGAGGGTGACCTCGAGCGGCTGGTTCCGTCACCGAGGATCGGATCGAGGAGAGGTTGGGGGTGGGTTGGTGGAGGGAGGTGGGGGAGAGGGGGAGGAGGGGCGGTGGAGTCTTTTGAGCTGCAGGGGCTCGGTGGAGGAGATCCTGGTATCACCGCTCCCCGGGCGGCGATGGTCAGGACGGGACAGGGGAGGGTTGGTCGTGCCCCCATGATGAGGGGGGCATATATGAGAGGTTGAGTTGGTGGGAGTGGTCGGATTGCTTTGTTTTTTTTGTTTTTGCTTGGTGTTTTTGTGGTCGTCTTGCCGTTCACAGATCGTAATGATCTGATTTCAACTTTACCCTCTACTTCTTCAAACCCGCCCCTTTCGTGTCTTCTCCGTGCGTTCTCCCTGTGATCCCAATCCCACCTAATCCCATTCGACAACGTCGTAACCGCAAGTAAGAAGTAACCCCAGAAGTCGCAGCCCAAAACCTCAGCAGAGACGGCCAGTAACCCATCACAGAAAATCACTCGACAAAAGCAGCGGAAGAAATTGTAGTAAGATATCATATCAAACACTCCTCAAACCAGTATGATACCACAAGAAAAACCCAAAATGGCCGCACCGTTTAGCGGTGAAGGAGTATCATACAAAAAATAAAAAATAAAAAGAGAAAAAAATGAAGCACGAAGAGCACCACAAACAAAACCGGGGGGGGGAGGGGAAGAAAACCACCGTCAAGACATCCCGAACCCTGGCAGCATATCCAACGCTCACCTTGAGAATTTCTCTATTTTTTATTCTATTTTATTTTATTTTATTTTATTTTCTCTCGAGGGCACTAAAGCGCCATATTCACTCACTCGGCGGGAGAGGAGATGAAAATACCGGCAATTCTTAAGCGCGGTGGGGTGGAGTAGGACATTTGATTCCAGAGCTACAGCGGTGGGCTCGGTTATGCTTTGGGGATTTTGTGTCATACCCCGGATACAAAGCGAAGGTGCTCGGGTGGGGGGGGGCTGTCGACGTCAATGAAGATGCTGGTGCTTTGGGGACTCGGCTTACCTCTGCGTGCCTCTCTCCCGCGATCGCTTTCTTCTCCTGCTCCTGGTTTTTCGTCGTTTTCTCGGGTTCGTGGGGTTGAGTTCCCCGTAGTGCTCTCATAAGGATGCATTCGTTAATACTATACGATAGCGGTATTTTCACATTTTCTTTCCTTCTTCCCGTATATTACCGGTATTACCGAGATATAATTACAGACAGATGGTATTAGAAACAAATTCGCCCCCTTGCTACTCCCGAGCCCAAGTCTAGAAGAAATCCGGATCACACCGCAGGACATTAACGGAATCTGCTGTCAATCCACGAATCACCGCCCAACGTCCCTTTAATGCTCCACCGCCCCTCTGCCTCGTCTTGCCCAATTTGCTTCGCGAAGCTTACCCGAGAAGGGTTCCAAGCGCTGGCACCCTTGTTATTGTATTCGGCGTAGTAAACGGCATCGGTATTGGGGCTCGCCGTGCTCCAGGTAGTCCATCCGCGGAGATCCACGACGTTTCCGAAATCAGAATTCTTGAAAACTACCGTGGAGTGGTTCCTCCACGGCCTCCCGAGGAAAATCTTGTTATCCGTTCCGTTCACCACGGTGATCAACTTGACCCTGTCGAAGACGAACGCTCCGAAATATGCATCGCTTTCACGCCCCTGGGCGGTGATATAACCGCGATTGCTGCTGGCGAGGATGGAATCGCAGAAGTAGGCGACGCCCTTCATGCCGAAGATGTAGTCCACTGCTCCCTGGATGTAGTTTTTGGAGAAGTATGCGGTCCCGCTTCCAGTGTAGATAGTGTCCTGGGGAGGTACATCAGCTAGGGATCAGGGAGGAAGGGAGGGATACCAGTACGAGTTATGCTTACCTGGTAGCTAAAGAAACCAACGCCATAGTATCCATTTCTCAGACCATTTTGGGATAAAGCCAAAGCTTGCGCTTGAGCACCTGGTCCTCCTCCGGTCCCGTAGTTGTTCTCGACATTAATGTTGTACACTTTCGTATCGTTCGCGTATATTTGCAAGGTGGCGCTTTTGGAATTGGAACCTGCTGCCGAAGCAACCAGAGAATTTGTCAAGATAACTTTATTCGCCTCCTGGCTGTGTATGTCTCCTGTATGGCCTTGGAGGGTGGTTGGCCCGGGCCTCTTCAAGACCACTTGGCCGCGATATGTTCCTGGGTAGATAAAGACGGTCCGACTGGAGCTATCATTCGGGAGTGACCAAACAGCATCTTGAACCTGCGCTTAATCGTCAGTGGAATTAAAGCCAAGCAAGAATATAGAAAGGGTATTACAGATTTGAAGGCGTTAGAACGGCCGTTAATGTCTACCACTACAGCACCCGAAGGTGGCTCAGTAACACCGACGGCACTGACGGCGGTGACGATTTCCAACGCAAGTAGCGGCAGCAAAGAAAGGAATCTCATGATTGGCGACCTTGATTGATGTTCTCGATGTTTGAAACTCGCCAGCAGACTTTAAATATTCCCCCAATGCTATCCCAATTACCCTCCCCCATCCCCTCTACATTTCGGCATTCTTCCCAAAGCTGAGGGTTAGCTTATGCGATGCGCTATGGCATTGAGCCGAAATTTGGTCAAATGAGAGTATCGATGCATGACAAATCGTTTACGTTCTGACATAGTGGTAACACGCCTTTTCAGATAAGTTATCGGAGATTGCAAATTTACAGTACAGTACTCTATCGGTGCCCCACAACCCCGGACAGTCCCTGCTCTGCACTTTACCTTGAGCCTGAAGCTGCTGAATGGCAGACCACCAATACGGCAGTCACTCGCTAGGTCCAACTCACCGTGAGTTACCCGACGTTACATACTAACAAATCCGGCAGTGCTGCTCCGAGACCTGATAGATTGCGGTGTCCCTGGAGAGATTGGTGTATCGAATTTATTCCTGGTATCACTTCGGGTGGTCCGGGGGATCGGAACTCTTTGAGAGTTCAAGTTACCCGTCTCAACCGTTGCATGCTAAACCGCAGTTCAGGCACAAGTCGACGCCGGCACGGTGCGGAAGGCGTAAAGGCGGGGCTTCCGCTGCAACTGATCAGAGTTGGGCCAAGAATTTCCAAGACAACTTGTGTAAAGTGAAACGATGCACCGGGCAACAAGCAGAACGGTGGATGGAGCTTTATGGTCTAGAGGTTGCATATGGTGGTGAGTCTGAATTGTGTTTAAAGTAGTCGGTAAATATTCCCGTGCCCATTTCCACTTCCATTTTCATTTTCATTTTCCCCTATCACCATTCCCCTATCACCATTCCTCACTCAGAAAAACCCTCTCTAAAGTATTGCTGAGCATGGCGCTAGGTAGGCTGTCCCCAGTTTCACTCTCACCAAAATTTTCACTTGTCCCTCAAATCCTCTTGCTTGCCACACATAACTGAGAAAAGAAACCAGTTTGTTCTTCTCGGAAATAGATTCATTCACTTAGATGAAACAAAAAATTCTTTCTTCAAAATTCATTGTTTTCACTAACTAGTTTGACACCGGGTTTTGCCTGCGTTTAGGACCCGGTTTGAGCCCTGCTGCACAATGATGGGAATATCAATAGGTGCCCCCACCCTGTATAGGAAGCGCTGTATGCACTTGCAAAGGGTGCTGTATCGATTTAGCCTCATCTAAGCATGAAGTTCGCACTTGATCTGCTTTTCCACCACCCCAGTGGCCATGTGTGGTACTGTGCAGTACCAATACTGGCACTGAAAAAATTACTCCGGCAAGATGTCCATTTCCGACAACTCCCCTCGTCAGTTCGGTCAAACGCCACTGAACACTCGAACAATGTCTCTCTTCTCGAGGAGAGTCGGTGAATGCAGACATTATTCCTCTGATGAACAGTAGCGGTAACGATTCCATTCCAAGATCCCTGCCCCTGTCATCTTCCACTATACAACACTAGGGCATTACCACACTGAATTACCGCAGTGTCGTGTCAGCAGTTGTATGAGCACAGGTATCCGGCACGAAGCACCAGAGCACTTTATAGGAAGGTCAGAATAGGGCTCAACTCCATAAACACTACACAAATACACACAAAAATAAATCTCACGATCCTACCCAGCACACTAAACCTTGAGCCCCGCAAATGTCTTGGGATGGCCCTCCTCGAGAGATAAAACACCATGGTTAGCATCCTACTGACTGTGCTGCCATCGCACAAACACACCGGCATCGTTTTGCTCCGAAGTCCGTTCACACGACCCGCGAAACAAATTACCCGAGCGAGCATTAGTCATTGTCATTTATAGTGCTCGAGTACAACTGTACTAGTACAACATGGGGTACAATTTGAAAGCTCATTCCACCGGTCTGAGGTTGGGTCCGCTTAGAATATTCACTCAAGACATGACTTCACTTCTTCCGATAGACCCTACAGGGTGCTACTGGTTTATGTCTTTTTGGATTTGTCCCTTCTTCCCACGCATTGCATTTGGGTTTCATCCATCATGTGAACCTTCCCACGTGCGACAGCCATGCCCTGGAAGTGCTTGTCATGGACCCAAAACCAAACTACGAATCCAACAAATGAAAAATAGAAATAGAAAAGAAAAAAGAAGCAGAGATTTTTTTGCGTCTGGATTTTGTGTGTGGGGTCAGTTGTGTGCGCAGAGAATTTGCGATACAAATCCCCGATCCCTGTATCTTGGTACTTCATACTGTACGGGATATGGTACCCCTACCGCCGCGTCAGCAGGGTCCTCATACATTGCCGGGCAATGAAATCAACCCCCATCCAGCCCGGAATATGGAGAACCTCAACCTCCCCCAGCTCAACAACTGCAGCCACGAGCTCCAAAAGCTCCGACAAAAGTGTTTACCCCATGATTGCTCTGAGAATTACGAAATGATTTGAAGGAATTTCCACTCGCCGTGAAGCCAGGACGATCCAAAGTTCTATAACTTCTGTGTTGGAGCCAGTGCTTTCAGCCACCCTGTCCGTCCGGGGGTACTTTCCAGAGGTACTTGTACTTGTACAGTATCATACTAGTACTAGGGGATAGACGGAGGTGCGGAGTTGGCTTACCTCCTAGACATGCTCGAGTACGACAGTAATTACTGTGGGTGGCAATGCCGGTCCGGCGGTTCACCCGTAGTAAGTGCCACAATAAATTATTACCCGAGACTGGCTCAGAAAGACAGTCGACTGAGGACAACTTAGGATTAGCGACTGCACCCGGTTGGACAAGCGCTAGTACAGTACAGTACTGCACCATCTTGGCGCAAGAAGTCATGAGCAGTTTGGCATTTTACACCAAAATGGGCCACTCTCATGACCCAAAAAACTCACCCAAACACTTACCGAATTAATCAAAGCAGAATCACATCACCCCTTGGTCCGTCAGGGCGCCCAAGAGATAAGAGGGGATACGTGGGTCCCAGTTTGCAACCCTTATATTTTATTCCTAGTTACGGAAGGATGCACTCCAGATCCCGTTATTTTCTTGACCGGATCTCTTGGGCGCAGCACCCCACGGACCACTGTATGGGACAGGCTTCACAATTTCTTAGGTTGTTTTGGTAAAAATTGGGTGATTTTTGTCACAGTGTGAGTGTTGACAATTTAGCTATTCTAACTCAGGGCTATTCTATGAGGTGTTGCAGAGCACGGTATTGTACTGTACTAGTACAGGACTGTACGAGCACCTTTTCTATAGAAAACCGAGAAGATTTAGCGCATCTTTTGCCTACCCCCCCCCCTACGGTACTCGAGTACGAGTACTCCTAATATCTTGGCCGAAGAGGTCTCCTGACGTCAAGCTGCCTATCCCTGGAGCGAAATGCCAAACTGCCACAACTTCCTGCGCCAATACCGCACTACAACACAAGTCGGGATAAATGTGGAATGGACGAATAAATAGATAAAACAGAGTAACATGGCACCAAGAAAACCCAGGATTGGTGTCGTCCGGTCCATGGAATGGATAGAGGACTGGGAGCACCGACCGTGAGAACTGCCAAATTAATACGGTGGAAGCTAACTATATCGGGTGATATCTTTGGCGAATTAACACAAGTGGCGATTTTCAGTGCCCGCCAGTACCGGTACTCGTAGACTACCGGTACTAACTTAGGGCGTTTCAGACCGGTGGTTCAGGTCCGGGATGCGTACTGCGGCTCTAGCAGGTTCATTCCTACTGGTGTCCTTGGTTGAGGCCGGTACCTGCTTAGATAGCAGCAGTACGGTACTGTGCAGATGCAGTCGCACATCAAGGCGTGCCAGTACGAGTACCGTACCGTACTGGTACAGTACAGTACAAAAACGAGATGCTCCGTGCGGTACAGTGTCACCGCTACCGTACCTCATCTTGTCCACCCTCATCTGAAACAACAACTCGCACATGGCTTAGCATGCCATCTACAAGTCTACAGCTTGCACCAGGAGCGTCTCCACCCCACCAACTCCTCGTGCGACGGGGTAGAAGCCCGATTACTCGAGTACCGTAATGCCAAGTCACAACTATCACCATACCGGTATCCCTTGCTACGGGTACCCTGCAATAATATACAGTACTCGTACCTACTCGTGAAAATAAAAGCACAAGAGCCCCACGGACCGCTGTACAGTGCTGGTACGTGATCTACGGAGGTAAATTTACAGCCCATAAGTTTTTCATATTTTACCAGCAGGGGGTGTTCTACTAGCAGGGAGTGAGGGGGTGAATTAGATACTGTACTGTACTGTAGTGGCTTGGAGAGCTTTCACCCTCGCCATACTCGAGTAGAATCTCCAAGATACCGTACCAAATTCGCTACCGTTACCGTACTTTACCTGTACTAGTACCACAACAGCGCCACACCCCCTTACTAGTAAAACATACAAAACTTATGCACCGTACTGTACTGTACCTTCGTAAGACTTGGATAAAGGGCTTCAACATAGCCGCCTTCAATTGACTGTGGCTCTTTCGCCGTTGTACCAAGCTTCTGTCAACCTGCACCCGTTGAATCTTCTCGGTAGTGGCAAGTGGAGACGATTTAAGGTTACCTGAACGATCCAAATAGGGCAAACTGAACCCTGAAAAACCAAGTCTTGCATCCTCCCATCGCGAGACGTTTCGCCCCTGCATAGGAGGCCAACGTCAGCTTTCCTGTTTGGTGCCGGCTGCCAAGCCTCGCGCCAACTCTAGTGATTTTCGAAACCCCCGAGGAGGAGGGAGATATCACAACCTCGTGCACCGAGGAGTAGAGAATATTTTCGTGCCCACGAAGAGATGTGAACGTTTCACCCATGAAACCAAGATTCTCGGATCTCTAGCATGGCAATACCCCGCCTCTAGCGTGCGCCGGTGATGGGCATCTGGGACCCACCGCCACAGGTCTATGGGAGCATATTTCTCCTACTATTCGCTTCCTCACACTCCTTTTCTTCTCTTTTGCTCCGCTTCCCCCGGGTATCTTGGTTAGCACCCTAGTGCATAGAGCCTGCTCTTAGTGTCAATTCGATAGCCTTTAACTCGCTGCACGCTCCTCTATTTCACCAACCAGGCCCTTTCTTTTTTTTTCATTTTCCTCCAAATATCATGAAGAGTCACCACTCCTTACCCGCCTCGGTCATTCTCACAATCCCCTTCTGGAATCCTTCAAATGCGCTGCTTGATCAAGGCTTTAATGTGGCCAGAGAAAACTGGTTCTTCAACGGGACCCTGCAGCCTGAGACTGCAGCGCAGCTACCGAAATCTTGCGCGACAGCGTACACGAAATCAATAAACTGCGACCCTACGATATTGATGTCGCCAAATGTGGATGAGAAGAAGTCGACACTGGAGGACGCTTGCGAACCAGAATGCGCGACATCGTTGCTCACCTACGAGCGGGGGGTACGGGAGGCATGCGCAGGTGCAGATCTGAAAGCATTGGGGTTGGGTCAATCATGGTTAAGCAATGTGATCAGTGGACAAGCAAGCATCCTGTTATACTGGAAACAATGCCTCCGGGACACGTTTGTGACCCTTCTCCACAGCTAATCCTCCCACTAACAAAGCCGCAGTGGTACGAAAGATTTTTGCGACATTTCGCAATCAGACTACGAAATAGCCTGGGAAGCCGCCACCGCCGAAACCGCCAATAGCGCAGCTATCAGTGAATTTTGTGACGACAGCTGCCTGACGCAAACTGTGGTATTGAACGCTCCGACAGAGGAGAACTTGGACGACATCAAGGAGATGTGTGAGACAAATATCACGGTATTTCCATTCATTGACGCAATGCAATTCGCCGGATTGATCAAGCGGGATCGCGACGGATCTGTGATCGCTGCGAACGCTACGGTAAAAGTCAGCTCACGAGGGTCAAGAAGTGCATTGGGATGGGGAGTGGAAATACTGTTAGGGATAGCTCTGTTTGCTTGTTTTTTCATTCTGTTTTGAGGGTTGATGAGCTGGCCTCGATCCTGGGATTCGGAGTTGCAATTGGGGTTTGGGTGGCGCACGATGGTGGTCTGTCTTTTCGGTTGTATCCTAACGATAATGAAAATTATGATGAGGGCTTCACGACCAATTAGAATGGGTTAACCAATCTAACTCCACAACACCTTAGAAGTGAGCATTAACCAAATTATCATACCGCTGAAATCGACTTCAATATCATCACATTACTTCACTCGACTAGTATAAGTCCAGCATCTCAGCCCCGCCAAGATCAATCTAGCCCAACACCAATCTACTCAACCGGTTGCACTAGACCACGGATAATAGCCGAAATTGTAACCTTCCCGGACCAGCTCTTTGTGCCCCCTCCAGCGAGAGAGCTAGTCTACAACTTCCATCTTGGAATTACATACAGTAGCTCTCAAATCACCAACCCCGCATCCGGAACGCTCACCAGCCAAGCAGACAAGAACCGATCGGAGCACTGTACCTGTAGACCAATCTGATCGGAAGTCGGAAGTCGGAACCATCATGCCCGAACACACCCCCACAATACCCCATTCTCTGACATACATCCCACCTTAATCCACCATACAAGCACTGTGCTATCTATACCAACACCTCACAACGGCACACATTCTCCAAAACCACCCTAACTAACCGAGTTTGCAGTCGTGATTCTCAAGGCGGTAGAAAAAGTGGCATGAGTGCTGGTATCGTACTGTACGATACGAGTATGATACCGGGTATAGGGGCGTCCGCTCGTGCCTGAGCGCTAATACTCGTACTACAGTACGATAGAGTCGGGCTAGAGTGTTTTGGTGTATTTTACGTTGGGAGATTGGCGTGAAGGGCGGGATTGTAGTCTACGGACCCGATCGGAATATCGTATATCGTGGGAGGTGAGATCGGCTTTGTTACTGGTATGGTACTTTTGGAAAGGATGGGAGTGGTATATATAGATATACCTGTTGGTGAGGGCGGTACGGGGTGGTAATGGGTGTGGTGGTTGTGGCCTACGGATAGACCTACAGTATTCATTCGCATGATGCCAGAGAAATTGTGATCACCTCGGTCGCAGTGATTCACCCTGGCTGGATTTTTTTTTTTTTCACAAGTTCCGACCTGACCGCCAAACTTCCAAGTGCTCGGAAATGATCCAAGCGCAGGAAACAGGTATCATATAAGTCCAAAAGCTGATTTGTATTTCCGAAAAGAAAAAAATTCCTCTACACCCACCGCCCAAACCATCGAATCAAACCGTTTACACACCACAATCCTCCAACAGCCCAACTCAAAACATTTGATGGGGTGCAACTCTTCCATAATCCGCGGAAACATTCGGCCCCGGTTCCTCCGGCGGATTCAACGTTGGTGTCTGCCTCGAATTCCTATATCCACGTTCCAACTCTAAAGGCTGGTGTTCGTATCCGCGGTCATCGTGGGATGCCACTCCAGCGGCTACTCCGTTCATGTTGGTATTATTTGTGTGTGCGGTTTCCTCACTAGTCCTATTGAAAGGGTTACGCTTCCAAGAGCGGGGGGCCTGGTTGTTGCGGGTCGAGTAACCGTTCTCCGGGCCGGGGCCAAATGCGCGGTTCTTGCGGTGGTTCCTCAGTGCGAAGTAGGAGAGGAGGAGGGTTATGAGGAAGAGAATGCTGGGGGAGTTGTTAGTACTGTTGCCCACAGAGGTATAAGGGGGAGGAATGGATGCAGAACCTCAAAGCCACAGCGAAGGCGAAAACAGACTCATCCAGTTGGCAGAGTGTCCCCGCGAGGTTCCCACTGCCACCGCTTGATCGATAGATATTCGAAGGAAAGTCGTTCGACGAGGAAGTGATGCTATCGGAGTATTCCAGCGGATCACAACTCATGCTTGGAGAACCGCGCATGAGGATAGAGATGGCAATGGAGCCACCGAGCAGGAGGAAATCCATGATCAGGGTGGCGAGGAAAAATTTCTTGTGCCCGAAGCATGTCGTGAATAGCGATAGGGAGGTGTAAAGAACGGTTACGCAGGACTGTTTTCGCTCGTTAGACCTCGCTCATACGGCCTCGAAGGGGAAAGGCGAGTGTGATACTCACAATGACAAAAATGGCGTAAAGAGCTTTGGGAAGTTGTCCGCTGGAAGCGTCGGTAAGTGAGAGCCTATTCGTCGCGAATTCCCAGGTGTGATAACCCGCGACACCGACAATATACGCTGCCAACAGCAGCTGCAGTAACCGAAAAATAAGCGTAACAGACTTTATCGCCCGGGCGGCAGTCATGTCGCACGGCAAACCCACAAGCCGGACTCAAAAGGTCCTAGTAGGCAGGATAAAAGATTGATAGTTAAATCGATGGAGAGACTGGCGGATAAGTTACAAGCGTATTATCTCGCCTCCAAAAAAAAACGAAGGGCATCCGCAAACAGCACGCGCGGGGTCAACGCTTCTCCCAAACCCCAGCGCGCGGCATGGCGCCCTTTTTAACGACTCGAGATCATGATCGGTAGTGAGATCGTCCATCTCGGCGAATCCCTACGTCAAAAAGCTCGGCTTCCGAAGTGGTGGTTATCGAGAAACCTGAAGAGAATCCCTGGGCGCCGTCAGCGGACGTCATGATAGTCGGTCCTCTTAACAAAAGCAGATGTGTGCAGGGATTTTTCATTTATTGAGCGAAATACTGGTCCCTGTGGCCTACGAGTACAGTAGTACGTACAGTACTGTACAGTGCCAGAATCGGAAATGGATAGACGCAGTCAGCAAATTCCAATCTCTAGGGATGACCTCGACAAGAAAGGATCAACAAATTCGTGGTCCCCCACCTACTCCACACCAAACATAGGTAATTTATTCCCACATTGCAAAACCACAGCTCCATCGCTCTGGGAAAAAAAAAACGGTTAGAGTATTTAGGGCCATCCAGGTATTACCTTCCATAAGTGGTGAGCTCTGTTAGTGAATGTCCATGGCACAATACCAGAAATACTACATCGATAGTACTTACAACTTTATATGTGTTTGCCATACAAAAAGTACATTGCAACAGTATCTAATCTGGACCCTTAAGCTCTCAACCATCACTGTGGGGTGAGAAAATTCTCATAATTTCTACCCAGAGAGTCTGGGTAATTGCCTACATTATGACATTAATTCCGTTAGATTCTATCTTACTTTTGGATGAGTTGTGAGTACTTAAAACCAGCCATTTTTGGTGGCAAAACGGAGGTGCTACGAATTTTGTTGCCAAGATCGTACAGTAGCCCTCACCAGTTGGGAAGGAAGCTCTCACGCTGAACAAAGAACCCAGGAATCCAATCACTTGGTGCAAGCACCAGTGCATTCCGTTGGATTAAGGAGGGGGTGAATCACATCAAAGATTGAGGTTATCAGGCTATCACAGTTCAACAGGAGTTGATGGAGATAAAATACATTGCCCCCCTACCCCAAAGGCCATCGAGAAAACGAAATCTTCGGATCATTCTACTCACTCATGGCAGACTTGTGCCAAATGCTTCCTTCGAGGGCCTGGTGGGAGGAGGGTACTGTACTGTGCTGTACAGTACATGCAAGGCGGGGGCGGGTTGCACCATTCGGGGATAAATATGATTATTTTCACGATTGACAGCAACGGTTCCCCGCATACTGCTCCTTGACGTCAACCCCCATATGAACTAGGATATGATACCTAGCGCTACAGAAATCTGTATAGTATAGATGGGGGAAAAAAATTATATATAAAAATTCTCGGTTCAATATTTTTTAGTATACCATCCTTTGCCTTAACAATAGCCTCAGTTCTTCAAGGAATATCATACCTTCCACCAAGAAATACCTTGGTATCGGCACCCAACAATGAATAGGTGCTTCCTGTATTAGCAGCTCTGGTTTACCCATTGTCTTCATATAAACGGGAATAATATTCACGGTAGAACTCATCAAGGTATACCAAAACATATTTAATGACTCGGAGCCTGAGATTTGGTAAATACTATAGCAGTCAATCCCCTAAAAACCTGCATATCATTCTTCCCCAACTATGTTATAGTAATTTCGGTGGTATGGTGTGTACTCCTGCATCGTCCTGGATAAACACCATACTAATATCCTTCTCTGCAAAGAGGTCTAAAGTCCTAATATTATTTGTGTTTACATCAACTCTAGTACTATTGGAACAGCTCCATAATAATGGTCTGACAGCAGGCAAAGTCTGTACCCGTACCAGATGCCCGTAGGGCTAAAGGGTACTAGGAATGATTTGGTATGCTTTAGGATAGCTTCGTCGGGTACTAAAGGTCTAAGTATGATCCCCGCTGGCGCAATTCTTACTATGATAGAGGCACTTAGGTATCGTACCTCCATAATTCTATTTGTGAGAAGCACAGATGGGATCTGCAACAGAAGTGAGACTAGAGAGTATCGGGTAGTTGTACTTGGTTTTAATTATTTTATTTTAAAGCAAACTAACTTGAATAAGAAAACATTTTTTCCCAGGGTCATTGAGGTTTAAAGACATCTATGCCATGTGTAACATATTTATTTCCTCCGCCTATTCGCGAATTTTTATGCGTTCCTAGTTATTTTCTGCACAATGAAGAGATGAGATGAAGACAAGAGTGACAGCCAACGACAGACCCTCCGAAAAAAACCCATACCGAAACAACAAACCATCCAGAGCACTACGGCCCCACCCCAGCAAACGGCTCCCTATTCCTAACCTCCAGATCGAACAGTTTAATCCCAACCTCCTCCTCGGCGATCATACCGTCGAGCACGTAGGCCACAAGCGCCAACACGAGCATCGCCTCCTTCCCTTCTCCTCCAGTGCTTCTAAACTTCTTCATCTCCTCATTCACAGTCTTCCTCTTAAGCACCAACATCCCCAACTTCTGCAACCCGGCGAGTCTCGCCTCCCTATACGTCCTCAACAGCCTCTCATCGCGGAGGTCCCTAACTGCCTCGCGCCCCAGCGCGGTGTCCAAGTTGCCCTTCGCACTCGAGCGCGTCAGGTCGGCCAGCAAGTCACGGAATTTCCTGGTGGCCTTGAGGCCGTCGGTCCGGACGGAGATGTTCGCCTTGGAGTTTTGGAGCCTGGTTTGCAGCTCCCGGTTGGTCGCTCGATAGCTGACCCCGTCGATGGAGTGGATTAGCGAGTGGAGGTTTGTGGAAAAGTTCAGGTTCTGGGTTGTCGGGGTTAGAGCTAGGAGGAGGTCGATTTTTTGGATTATCGAGGCGGGCATTTTTCTTTCTTTCTTCCTTTTTTCGCCGTTATGGTGGGTGTGTAGTGAGTGAGTGGGTGATGATGTCTGGTGGTAGGTGAGCAGTGGTGAAGGTGGGTTTTATGTTTCAAGATATAAATATTACGAGTGAGATATTGTATGGAAGAGACACCGCCGCTTCCAATGGTCAAACAGAAAATCTCAGTTACTATTTACTAAGAATTTTCAATTCAAGTCCGCAAACCGTGGAATTGACAGTATAAGTACAGAGCAGAGGTCGAAAAATCACTCCATTCTCCCCATAACTTCCATGTCTTACAAGTCACGCACACTCCTATTAACATCGTCTCACAAACCTCCATAATGCTCTTCTCTATAATTTTCCAACTGTTCCTTCTTGTATCCCTCCTCCATAACTCTGGGCCCTCCACAGCCCAGGCAGCAGAGGTCCAAGTCTCGGCGCCGCCGTATATACCCCTCTGCCAAACCACCCTCTCATCCCCCTCCTCCATTTCGGTAATAGCGGCAGCGAAACTCCTCCTCGCAAACCCCCCGGGCCGAAGATGCCAACAGAGAAACATGTTCGGCACAAAATGTACCACTATCGCGACCTACGAGGGCGCGAAGATTGGCCTCTGCGGGAACTACAATAGCTGGATCGAATGCGCGCATGCGGGTAGGATGGTTGTTAGCCTGGCGCTGTACAAGGATTGCAGTATTCCCACAGTAGGGAGGGGAAAGGACGGCGGGGTGGATTTAAGGAGGTTTGGGGGGGAAATTAAGGTGGGGGGGTTGAAGGTTGTTGTTTTTTCATAGAGGGTGACTTGTTGGCGTTGCATAGTACCCACGGACTGAAGGGTTCGAAGCTGCTGTATACGATACTTTCCACGGATCATTCTGTTGATATTGCCGCCATATAGTCCCCATAGAAATATAATAACTTGCAACCTAACGCATAAATTCTATCCCTTCGCATAAGCACTCTCCCGCACTGCTGAAAATTGTTAACGGAAAACCCAAGTTAACTCCCATACTACTGCTCCAAGGACCGGTTATCATACCAGCTGCTCTCTCCCGCATCATGGGGCATCATTCGGTAATCCAAAACCTTTTCTCAAAATCTTCTTGCGCCATCCGCGCCCAAAGCCCCCCCGCGAGCCAGGTTTCTCGGGGTATAGATATTCTAGCGGGTTGAAGGCCTTTGCTTCCGAAATTCTCATCAAAGCCATTCCCGCCCTCCTTCCAGGTCTCCCCTGTGCTTATATAAATTTCCCCCGGAGGAGGAAGAGCACGCTTGTGTTGGGAAGAGAAGGGAAAAAAAAAAACCGAAATCAACCAGGGGGTGTTTGGCATGCCGTGGTTTATATAATGTTGCCCGAACTGCGGTTTGTATGATAAGGTGTGTGCCAAACCGCAGTTTGTATAAGGTAACATGCATCGTCAAACAACTCACTGAACTTTTATAAGGTATGATGACGGGAAAACAAAACAAGTGGTTTTTTAGGTTTGCACAGAAAAAATAAGAGTAGAATATATGTTATCATAGTAAAAGTAATCCAATAGTCTCTTAAAAACCCCTACACGACTGTATATTTTTTTTCAAATTGCATCTTACTCATAAGGTTCGCGAACTCTACCTTACAAACAACGCTCTACAAAACGCTACAAACCACGATGTACCAAACACCCCCTTGGACAAATCAGTAGATATCATGTGAAAGCATTTGAACTATCTGACAAGGTGGAGATGACGTGCTTTATGTTCTTTGAATTGCTAATGCCCCCGCCCCCGGAGATCTCTTTGTCCACTGTATCACACTAGCATGGCTTTAGTATCGCGAATCAAAGCCACATAACCACACACCCAACCCAACACCTATCTATCATACGCCATTATCAAGCCGGCCGAGAGTGACAGATGAAATTCAAAGTCAATCCTTATACTATGTCGAATTGCTATTAGAATAGAATAATAACAAGAAGTGCCAATATATACAAATTTACTAGTCCAGCGCAGCCATCATTCTATACCCCCCTTCATTCAAAAAAAAAAAAAAACGACTCATTCCATATACCTCATTTCAAACAGATATCAGTACGCCTCCTGCTGTGGCTCTTAAGGAGGGATCGGATCGGAGCGCTGTGAGGTCCCGACTTATGTTAGGAATTGTTGGTAAGTTGGGCACTTACTCCCTAGGTATCATTGCATCTACGACGTTCAGGCTCCTCCTACTCTCGGCCATTTTTCATCAGGATTTAGAGGGCTTTCAGGCATTGCACTCTAGTCAATCAACTCGGCTAGGCTTATCTACTGCTCAGTGTAAATCAATTCGACACGGAATGGTTTTTTTTCAAATATTCTGCAGAACTCACTACTTGTTAAGTCCGGGGCATGCCTATGCGCCCTTCCTCATCTCCAAACCCCATCTCCAAACCCCGCCATTTTTCCCATTCCCATGAGGACCACTGATAGCAACTCTGAAATTTTCGCCTGTAATCAGATTCTAGTATTTAATCACCGAAATAATAACCAGCAAACCAGGGTATATCTTCCAACTCTGTGACTGAGCTCTCCATGAAATGTCGACAACTTTGCGAATTGGGATCCAAGGTAAGCAAGTCAACTTAGGGCCAATATATCATACCAACTACGACCCAGCCCATACCAAGCGCCATCAAAAACCACCAATAAGACCGTTGCGAAAGCATCGAGGAGGATCAACGGACCACGCAGGGCAAGGAGAGATACCGCGAACGGCAATATGATGCACAGAAGGAAGCAAAGCTGGACCAACATTGGCCGCGACAGAGTAGTGACAAGAGAAGAAAATCCGTACCCCGCTCGTCACCCTAAAATTAATAGCGGCGCAACAAACCACTATATCCGAATGATAAATGGTGAATATAGCTTTATTCTTAGTATGATGTGATATTTTCCACCCAAGCGTCCCTTAAGTCGCCGCAAAACACGCAACTTCAAGCTCCGACCCCCCCCCCGAGACCATATTCACCAGGCATGGAAAAAAAAAAAAAAAGAATTCAGAAATTTTCCCCACATGGACTTGGTATCGTAGAGTTCTCCCGTGCTTTGCCAAAGTTCCAACCCTCGAGAAGATACATATTTCTCGTTTCCGCTCTCTGGATTAGCTAGTGCCTTTGGCCACACCGTGCTATATTCAAACAAAAAAAAAAAAAATTTCCACCATTCTAGAACTTTTCCATCGAACGGATTTAATCGCCGGTCTAGTATCACACCCTAAATATCCCGAAACGACGACGCCCCACCGATTTTTTTTTTTTAAAAAAAAAAGCTTCATCATATCATATCCATAAATATCACGGCGAACCATAAAGCACAACTCAGACGAACTTGAACAGGGTCAGAGATAGGGAAAAGGTGCATCCCACGAGCACAACGCTGGCATACACGAACGTCAAACGACGCAGCACAAAACCCCAAAGTGTCCGGTGGGTGGACGCAATGATTCCGGTTACTCGATTACTATGCTGTACGGGCTCGATAACGGCGCGGAAGGGATAGTCTAAGCTCCAGAACTATGATAGTCCGCTTCGTGTTCGCCCGGCGATCCTTCTGCTTTTGACAACCTGCCGCTCCTGGAATCCCGAGGCTCCCCAACCAAAGATTAGGGGTTCCAGCTACTGTAACGGTTGCCGGGCGATTTTTTGCGTTCAGTAGGAGTACTGTGGCCCGCCGCGCAAGTGGGTGGTGTGTATTATTACTGCAAGGGTGGTAGACCGATACCTTGGTTGATAAGGTGCCCGCGGTTGTGTAGACTAAATTATGTGCCGCATGATCATGCAAAGTGACCATTCGCACCTCCCCGTTCGAGTGAGTGCGGATGATTATTATTGTTATGCTGGTTTTACACATCCCTATTACGGTACCACCCAAGGTGGGAGAGTGCGAGAGAGGACAATTCAGCAGGTTACGTTATTCCCTTCGTATTACAAGCGCTTCCCCCGCATGTGGACCCTATACTTACCATCACATACCGGCAGGTCGTATTATCAGTTTCCCATAGTCAGAGTTATGGCAACGAGCCGAGATCCTTCTTCCATGTTTTTTACTCCTAACAGATTAACAGCCATCACAGGTTGCACTCTTGTCCCCTACGTAACTTGATCACTAATATCTCGGGGCAAGAGTTTGTCCCAGTTAGTCTAATAAAGAGGTAAGCAAGTTCTACTCGTATCACTGCCCAAATTATTAAGGTGACCGCCATTGCTATTTTCCCTACCTTGCACACCGCTGTTCAAAAGCCTACCCGGCACTCTCCCACCGCTTCCTCGGCCCCACCAAGTCAAGTAAAAAAAACAATAAGCCTCGAATAGGTATATTTTACCGGCAAAATCAAGACCTCGCATGCAAAGCCTACAATCAGTAAGACTCCCTCCTATGCCACCCCCAACTAATACTCGTACAGGACAAGTATGGGGTACCGGTATATCGTGACACAGACCGTACACACAAGTACCGTACCAGCAAAAAACTTCTACTCCCCTGGTTCGTCCGAATAATAATAGTAATAGTAATAATAAAGCCCTGGGTATGACTTGGAACTACGGTACTGTAATGGAGGATCTGGAGAAACGACAAACGGCCAAGATAGTGTAGCGCAAATCCTATCACAGCACAGTAAGCACCAGAAAATAAATAAAAAACGACATCCCCCCCCCCAGCACAGAACTTAATGGTCTGCTTACCTGAAATTTCCTCAAAGCATGAAAAACATGAGTTTCGCTTGCGCGCCCGGGCCTGAAGTGAAAGAGAACTTGGATGAGCAAAGCGCAAGCACCAGCATCGGAGCCTTGCTACAACCCAACGAGGCTGCGGAGAATAGGGTCCGAGGTGTTGCTTGGATACTGCGCGTGCTAAGAGTCGGGCCATCGGGCCGCTCCATGGCCTCCGCCCCCTCCTTGCTCACATTTCGCATGACTTAAGGGCCGACTATACCACCCACTCGTAATATAAACAAAGCTTTAAATGAGGTTTGGGAACACCTCCCGGGGCACATATTCACATCCTGAGCAAGGCATAAAGCGATTCCGAGACCTATAATTGCCTTGATAGTACTCGAGTACCGGGTTGCCTCTGGCATCCATACCCATGGGGAACGATTGAGCAAAAGAAAATACCTGACTCAATTGTGCCGTCGATATGGTGCCGTACAAGGCACACGGCAACTCGCCCGAATGTTGAACTCGTTGACAAAAAAATCCTCATCCTAATCTACCAGGTACTTAGCTTACATAACCAAGGGTACTGTACGAGTACTGTACGAGTACATGACACGGCAGACCCCGAAGTTACAACTTCAGCCACCGAGACAAAAATGATTAGAGCCGGGAAAGTAACTTACCGGCACCGTCCTCGAGTACCGCCCTAAACGCGCACACCCGGAATATCCGGGTGTTCCCGAGCTATCGGGTATAGTGTTCCGACTAGGGAAGCCGAGAGTCCTTTTATTCTGTTTTTTTTTTTCACTCAAGATTCTTCAACGGGTCTGGATGGGGGTAGAGGGGGTGGAGGGAAGGGCTGGCTGGGTGGGATGGGGGTTCACTAGTTTGTGACATGCCCAAGGCTCTTCGCCAAGACTTCGGCATGAACCTTGTGATACCAGCAGCCTCCAACGGGGGGACCATAGGGTGACTAACAGGGTTATTCCGCAGGCAAAATGGTGAATTCTTTAAGGTAGGGTAACAAGAAAATGCTTGTTACTGATCCCGTCGTGCCCCCCCCCGTTGACGACTGTACCGCAGCTTGTACTGTACCCATAACTCGCCTTGCTGCCAAGTCTGCCCAAGAAGTCGTACTGCACGGCAAGTCACGGCACTTGTGCTATGGTGCTGGATTGACTGCTCCATGAACATCAGAAATCTGCTCTCCATGGGGGAACAAAAGAGTAAAAATTAATAACGGAAGACTACGGAAGTCGAACATGGTGTGACCCAATTGGCCTATCAAGGAACCAAAATTAAACGACTTGGTGCGTGTGCGACAGTAGACAAGGAGGCTGAACCCGGGAACTTGAGTCACGAGAATGACTCCCCACCAGCTAGACTTTGCGGCATAAAATCTATTTCAACGACGCTTGAAGTTAAGAACCAAGCCGAACCACATACCAACCGCCCAATCCATTGCAATGCCTCGAATTACTAGAAGATCTAAAGGACAGCAGTTGACCAGCTTGACACCCACAGCTCCAAAACCTAGAAGAAAAGCCAGTTCATCAAAAGCTCCATCTTCGTCTTCAGCCGCAGCCGCGCCAACTCCGGTAGATGATGATGGGACGGGACCAGTATATTTCTGGAAACCGCACGAGGTACCATTCGGTATCTTTTCCCAATGGTACGAGGATGAATTTACCGCTCCTTTCGATGGGGAACAAATGAGATTTGGTACAGCAGAGCAGTACGTACATTATTATTATCCCTGCAGCACATGAACCCTTATCAGTGTTCCGAGGGTAATCTTTTGGTACCACACAGATACATGATGTATAGCAAAGCGGTGTTATTCAACGACCCAGATACCGCGGCAGAAATAATGAAAACCACGAATCCCTCGACCCAGCGCGCCCTAGGTCGTAAAGTCCGGAACTTCACCGATGTAACGTGGGCGGAGAATAGGTCCCGGATTGTGGAAGAGGGGAGTTATTGGAAGTTCAAGAAGGATCCGAGCCGGCTCTTGGAAACGGGTGATCGGGAGATGGTCGAGGCGAGCCCCCGGGACAGGATTTGGGGTATTGGCTTTGGGCCCAAGAATGCTGATGTTGGAAAGAGGGATAAGTGGGGTATGAACCTGTTGGGGAAGGCGCTGATGGAGGCGAGGGACAGGCTCAGGAGGGAATTAGAGCCAGAGGTGGTGGAATCGAAGGGGAAGGAGCAAGGCTAACTGAGGGACAATTGCCACCATGGGGGAACTCAAAGCTTATTTGTTTGTGTGCACGCAAATCGCGGAGGGATGCGCAGCTGGATCATATTTCCACTGCTCTCCCTTTCTCCGATGCTTTTCTTACCTGCCTGATCTCTTTTCTTTATTTATCGATATTCCTTTTCCCTCAACCTCCTCTTGGCTTTTGATGGTGCATAGCGAAAATGAGGACATCCCACAACCTCCGTATCACATAGCTTATGCGGAGGATTCCAGAAATGGCGCATGAGGGACCCGAGATTGCTTCAAAAAAAAAATTTGCGCATTTTTTTCGCAGACTCTTTCTTTCCTCTCCTTTGACGGGGGACCTTCCGTAACGTTTTTGGGGGTCTCCTATCGATCCCGAATGCTTGTAAGACAATGAAAAAGACAGCGGAAGCACAGTTTGCCTCCTCCACGCACACTTTCAATGAGCAAGGCTCATTGGCTTATTTCCAACGATATCATTGGAGGGTTTACCATAGTAGGCTGCTCTATCACTAGGCTTTGTTATCCTAGCACCATGGAAAATCAGAAATGACCTAAACAATCAATGTGAACACCAAGAGAACACCAAAAAGAGCACACCGACATTGGGTGGAGATGATAGCATTCGAGTGTGAGTGTCAGATACCGTACCATGCTACCGTACCGTATTAGGGATCAAGACTTGTCGAGGGCAAACCCTAGACGCAATATACGCTCTCCAGTACTAACAACCAACCCGGAGAGATATTCATACCTTTACAAGCATACTGGACTGCCACGTCTCAAGCTGACGATAACCTCCCCAACCCCCCCCCCTCTTTTCCAACAAAGCCAAAGCTCGAACTGAAATCAAGACATCACCATTATCATGAAGAAGACCAACATCGCCATCCGCTGTGCCCCGAATCCCCCATAACGATAACAATAAGTCTCAAAATTTCCCCCTTTGATTCAGTTCCCCCCATACTCGCATCTCACGAATGACAGCGATCACTCTCGCAACAATAATTTACAACTCGCTCAAACTTTCCCCCCCCTCCCTCGGGTATATGGCTATCATCGGCGATCACATTTTTCCTCCCTTACCCCCACCCACTTTCCCCTTACTTCTGCCACGAGCTCCGTCTCCTTTCCCCGCTAGAAGAGCACCGGCGCCGGTAACATGATCGGCAGACGTCATTGTGTGTACCGAGTGATAAAGCGTGATGTTTAACTACGATTGACCGGGGAGGAAAGGGGAAATAAAGGAAGAATCGGAAGGAGCCGAGTTCTAGAAAAGAAGTGACCCCGTGTCGTCCCTTCAACTGATATTGGTGGTTCATCCCTTAGTAGGTTAGAAATGGCTAATCGCGCGCGGTCCAAATTTTAAGAACCATCATAACAGTTACCAAGGAAACCTCTTGCAGCCCCCTCGAGACCCATTCCGGTCGTTTGGCGCTTCGCTCCTCGGAAAGCTCCTCACACTTTCACACTTCACAAAAGGGCAAGAGAAGAAAAGAAAAGAGAAAAGAAAAAAAACCAAGAAAAAAAAAAACTTGTGATTAACTTAACAAGCTGGTTGGCCACATTTCCCGGAAATAGGGAAATATTCCCAGTAGGCTAAATCTGAGCGATTTCGGAGTTTCCTCTCTAACTTGCGCAACGATTAATTGCTTTCCCCCCCAATTCTCCTGACAAAGCCAAGGCATTGAAACAGTTGTAACTTCTAAACGTTTGCTCTCGCTCGTAAGAGGGAAAAAATATATTTGAAAAAGATGGGGCAAAAGAGCGAAAGAAAAGAAAAAGCGAAAGAAAGAAAGAAAGAAAGAAAAAAAAAACCGATGGCAAAGAGATTGCTTTTTCTTAACCTTGGTTAATCGCGGGATGTCGGCAAGCGAGCCGGGAGTTAACTAATTGGCTTCGTTTCGGATTGTATTCAGTTCTATGATGTATCATTTCAACTCTTTCCTTATTTCTTTTCTTTTTTCATTTTTTTTTTTTCACCCCCAGCTTTTTTTCCCCCACAGGTAGGCATCCTTTTTGGGTAGTAGCCAAAGGATAGTTAACCGTCTGATCACCCCGTCCCCGCAATACAGTAGTGAGTGACCTGCCGGATGTTTTAATAGCCATGTCAGGAACTGTTTTATTTCATCCGAGCGTTTGTTCAAAGCGGGGTGGGTTAGGTCTTGTTCTAATTTCTCCGTCGCTTTTTTACTCAAAGCACGATTCAAATTTGGCGCAAGCCAATCCCGAAAGAATCAAGAAAAAATCTGCGCGCCGAGCCCTTTGAAATCACATCTAAATGTCGGTCTTGGCGGAACTGTCTCCCATCACTTTTTTTGGTGAAAATTTTTTTTTGCCAGTTCGTTGCGGTAGTTTGCCGGTTTATCATACTGAAAAAGTTATGAGGTGCAAGTGCTACTCTACTAGTAGACTATGGTGCGAACGATAAACCCCCCCTCCCCCAATCTCCCCCATTAGCCAAGCCAAGTCCCCCACGATTATTTTTTCTTTCTCTAGAATTCTCCACAGTATGTGTTCGAGCAGGTAGGAAGTGCTCGTAGACTATAGTACTCGTACTGTGGATTTGTATGGGTGTTCATACTTGTACCGGTTATATGATAATATTATTATGTATCATACTAAATTTTTTTTTAATTTTTTTTTTTGCAAATATGATACCTACTTTCGGGTACATATTCGCCTGCAACGGGTAAATAAAATCTTGGCACTGTGCTTTTTTCCTCTTTTTTGCCGTGCGCCGCTAGTTTAGAACTGAACGTCTTTCTGTCCAAAATGGGAGGCCAATGGATGATATAACACTGTGTGATATATGATTCCGGAGCCACCGAGCCGAGCTATGATAATGAAATTGATTGAGGGGCCCCAGGAATGGCTAACGCTCCCGTATTATACTATGGACACACTAGAGCTGCCGAGACGGGATACCACTGCAGAATTGGCGTATGATGATGATGATGATGATGTGGGTAGAGGAGCCGGTGCCTAGTTATCCTCTGGTTGGGCCGGTAACTCATTCGCATGGCACAGTTCCCATCATCCTTATTTCGTTTTTCCATCACCGTACTTTTCTCAGGTTGCCTCAATTCACCACATGACTTTGTGGGAATGGTGAGAAAAAAAGGAAAGACACATTCCTGTCTCCTTCCTTCTCTTTAGGCTACTTCCTTTCTTTTGCCTTAGTACTTGCACTCGTAGCACAATTTCCAAGCGCCGAGGGATGGCTCGGGAAGAAAAGCCTTAGGAGTCCCTTAATAATCCAGAGACATCGCCACCACAACAGCAAATCTTCTTCTCTTCCCATCCAATGGAGGGATAAGGCTTGGTTTTGGCTTGGTTTTGTTGGGGGGAAGGAGATAAAAGGTACTCGAGTATGATACTCGTACGAGTACTTTATCTACCGGTAGACTAGTCTAGCCTTTAGTTTTTGATATCCCCAGAAATGGTGGCGCCGATTTGAATTCCCATGTGCTCGAACCTTGCCCGAGGTTGGGCGATCGATTGATTATCGTACCGCTTCCTGCCAAAAAAAGGCAAGGGCAGGCCAGGCAGGCAGGATGTGCAAGGCCTAGTGAGCGCGGTGCAATCAATGCAAGGGTTGGTGGGGTCCAGGAAATTTTTTTCTGAATTGCCAGTCATAGGGCAAGGGGCCATTGCTTTCCCCCCCCCCCTGCTGATGGTGGTGGTCCAAGCCATTGGCCAATTCTTGCCGTGACTGTCAAAGTTAAACACAACGGTTTCTCCCACTTCATTGCCCGCTACAAGAGTACTCTTATCATACTCTTACGGTACTTTGAGTGGCATTCCACATTTTCGATGCTCGTGCAAGGGGATTCTTCACTCAACAAAAGGAAACAAATTGTGCGTTACTGTAATACCGTACTGTGTTGACGGTATTGGCTAACTGGAAGGAGCGTGCTAGTTGTACAATCCTAGCACATGCTCGAGTGGTAAATCTTTTGATTCATGTCAGAGTGCAGAACCCGAGAAGGATATTCCAGAGTAGAGTCTTTCCTGTTAAGTATGATGCTTGTAACTTACCGGCAGCCCCCCCACCACCACCACGGCTACGGCCACGAGTGCCCTTATTGCATTGGCCTTGTCTACGGTACGGTAGTATCATACCGGCAAACGAATTGCTGGGTTATTAGCGGCACTTGAGAGGGCTGGGGTGACGAGAGTCTACCGTACCGTACACGATGCTGGGGAGTGGAATATACCGAGAAGTGCAAGTGCTCAAGTATCTCTCTCCTCCTCCTATTAGTAGGCAGGGAGAATCCGAAAACGGGGTCGTGGGTTTGTGTGGGCGTTCGGGCGGCGGCCACGGGGTTTTTGCCATACAAGCAATTATATTTTCGAATCCCTGTTTCGAGCATGGTGCACGAGTACCGTACTTGTACTCGTACCTCTTGCCCGCTGGGGAACTGGCTGTGTTGGTCCCAGAGTGCAGGGTCCACAACCTAATTCGGTCAGGCGGTGAAGCTCGAGACGACCCATTCCAGTCTGGTAACACAGTTTTTTGCTCTTTTTATTTTTATTTTTATGATACTCTCTAAGAATACTAAGGATGTATCATACCACGTTCTTCTTCTGCTAAGAAGCGTAGGTCAATAAATTATTCGACTGGCGGGGAGGGAGGGGGGGGTTTGGTGTCACGTAATACTTACGTCTGGAGAGAGGGTGGAGTGTGGGGAACTAATACTGATTCATTGATTGGTACAGTATTGTGGTGTAGTACCTGTTGCTGGGGGACGCAGTATGATACGGTATGATATCAAGAACAGAAAGATCTTTGAACCTGTTTTCCGTCTCTGAATTCTGTTGGGGGTTGAAAAAGGGGTCAAAAAGAAAAAAAGGGAGAGCCAACACTGAGCTTTGATAGGTAAATTAACTAGAATATTCCTGTCGTAATGCGCAATAATGGCTGCCACGCTGCGTTGATCTAGACTAACATTAGCACGGTACGAGTAGTGTAATGTACGAGTACAGTAAGGTACAACAACCCTCTTATGCAGTACTGTATGGTACGCTGCCATGGTGAATTTTCGGACCCTTTCGCAGGTAGGTATAACAATACTAATAACAGTTACTAACCCCAATCAATGGGATGTGATGTGATATTTAATGAGGAGGGATCTCCATAGCCCAAACTCTGCCTTTATCCCTGCCGCCCAGCCCAATCTTTCCGTGTGGTGGAGAGGTCCCGGGGGTTGTGAAATGGAACCGGTAGCACATGAATAGGGTAGGAAAGAGTGAAAAAAAAAAAAAAAAAAAAAAAGGCCCGGAGACGAGACATGTCTTGGAACGCACATACCGGTAGACTAAGACAGACATCCCCGAAGTTCATGGTCGATATCCCCACTCTTCCCCCCGAAGGGGGAGAGGAAAAAAAGAGGCAAAAAAGCTCATCGGTGTGGGGGCTGACTAACGCAATTAATCCCCCCCCCTTGGGAAACCTCCCCCCACTCTCACTCCCCAGGATGTTACAGGAGAACGTAGTTCAGAGAGCAAACTTCTTGATCCCTTGTTCTACGGCAACGCAATACCGGTATGCTGTCTCTAGTCCAAACAAGCGGAAACAAGAAAAAAGGAAAAGGAAAAGAGTTCATTCAACCCCCTTCTGTTCTGGAATCACGATAACATCCACCATGAGCAACACCATACACACTCCGTCACCCTCAGAAACTTCACCTCCCTATGCGACGGCGACTGGCACGAAGGACAATGCCTCTCGCCTTCGAGAGAACCAGCGTCGCAGCAGGGCTCGCAAGAAGGAGTACCTGGCGTCCCTCGAGGCGCGTTTCCAAGCTTGCCAGAGAGCGGGAGTAGAGGCAAATGTTGAGATCCAGAATGCGGCCAAGAAGGTTGTTCGCGAGAACCTGCTGCTACGAGAGATGCTACGAAGCAGAGGCGTTAGGGACGATGAGATTAATCGGGTCATCAGGGAGGGCGGGGAGGGGAGCGCTAATGGGGAATCGGCAGTCGAGGGAGTTATGAAGGTTCTCGGACGAAGGCCATGTGGTGGGGAGCCGCTTCCCGCTGTAAAGTTGGGGGATGAAAGATTCAATGATAGAAGGAATTCTACAGGAATGTTGGCTGCGAGAGATGCTGGTGACAGAGTATCACGCTGCAGTGAGACTTCATGCCCACCGGCGACAGGCTCCGGGACATGTGCTTCCCCAAAGGTAAGAGGCGAACAAAGAACGAAAAAGAAAGAAGTTTTTTCCTTTCCTACCGACTGGCTCAATCATGTCCTCCGACTCTTTGAATCATTTTTATCCACCCCTCCCACTTACCAGTCTTGACTTACCTTCATACCATTCATCCTCAACTGGCCAATTTTTAGCGCTATCGGGGGGAAGCGAGAATTATGGGCTAACTCAAGCACCCTTGTGGTAGTGTTCATCCCAACTTCCTCTATCTCCGCCTTCGCCCGTATTACAACTCCCAATACACCGCCCACCGCCGCCTCCGCCTTCGTCCGCATTCACCCCGCAGCACTACCCATCACCTAGCGGAACACCTACATCTGCCGTTCCCACCTACGCACTTCCAGTATCCACGCCTCAATTAAACCCCTACTACACATTCTCTTCCCCGCCTCCTCCTACCTCACAATCATTCACTGCCACCTCCCCGACATACCCCCCCGCCAACGCCGCAGCCACTAGTTACCAGCAATTTTACCCGGCTCCGCCACAGAATGCTTCCCCGCAATCATCATCAAACTGTTGTTACCCGCAGCAGCAACAGCAGCAACAGCAACAGCAACAGCAACAACAGTACCAGAACCCATGTACCTCCTCGACGACACCCTGCCATCTCGCACAAACATTCATACACCAATTACACCCTCAGGATAGCAGCCAGCTGGTCGGCGAGATATGTCCACCTGAGGCCATGAGTAGCGGGAATTGTCATGTCGAAAACAGCGTTCTTTTTGATTTACTTGACAAGATCTGATATTCTCACTCGTTTTTTTTTTGCCTGTTGTCATGTCGGAAACGGAAGGTATATAAAATTGGTATATAAGGATCCTTTTTGTGCGCTAATTTTGAGATTGGGGAGGATGGAGGGGGGGGGCGTACAGTTAGGTGGATATCGGAGGATATGGGTATATGGGGGAGGAGAGGTTAAAAGTAGGTAGGTATAAGGTAAGTTTTTTATCATGGGAGACAGGTCTGTATAATTACTATCCTTTTTTTGCGTTGGGTTGCTTTCAGGTTGGCCACAAGCAGTATATGGATCGGCGGGGAGGATTTGAGTTTGTTGATGCCATTTAAACTGTAAAAGTTGGTCTGTTCGTACATACTTTTTTAAAAAATCGTAAATCAGAAATATGCGACATTCTTCAATGTGCTCTATCTATCCTCCGATGGCCCGATATCCCGGGCGGATTTCGATTGTTGTGATTCTTGTCACTCGGGTTATTCACTGGTTTACGGACCTAAGGAGTGATATACGGTGTTTACTATTACGAGTTATGAGATACCGTTACATCTATTGAATTAAAAGTTCGACTCAGCTTAAGCCGATGTTTTCTTGGTTTCCCTAGCTGACTGAAGCAAATACATACTCAAAGCAAATAACAGTACCTAAAATATCAAATCAAATGCACCATTGGTAGCTCCTCAAAGAGAGACACATGTAAATCAAATCAGACTGAACTAGAGATAACTAAGGGTGTATGTGCTTCCAGATGTTGGTCTTTGGATTTTCCGGTCTCTTGTCCACCCAAGATGTCCACGATGTCTGATGGAGTCTGGGGCGCATCCTCGAATATATCACTATCGCCATCTCCATCACTATCGTCATCTCCATCACTATCATCCACTGCTTCATCTTCATCGCAAATATTCTCTTCTATGGGGATAGTAGATGGTGGCGGCGGTGGCGGCGGCGGCGGCGGTGGTGGTTTATCTATAAACTCGACTATAGTGATGGGTATCTGATAATTTGAAGCTTCATTTGATGGTTGTTCTACTGCGGGGGTACGGGTTAGCAGGATTGAGGAAAAGGACAGGATTTACAAACCGGTAGTTTCATCGGTATCTTCAGAGTCGATTCCCTGAGCCGCGTCCTCAACTATGCTTTTAGGTGGATCCTCTCCGTGAATAGAGGTCGCTTGAGCATCGTCTTGCGAGTCAGGAAGGGGCTCCTGGGCCTGGATCTCGTCGATGCGTTCCGTTTGAGGCGCTTCTGAAACTACTTGCAGGAGATTTGAATCAGGAAGCCTTTGAGGGGAAGGAAGAGAGGAACCATCTGGCTCCGGTATAGCTAGCCGGTCTTCCGTCGTATCTTCATCCAAGGGAGGGGGGGTCTGAAGCGGTGGAATATCGAGCAGCTCCCCGCCAATATCTCAAAGCTCAAGGTCAGCTTCACTTATAAAGTATGAGGAAATCGACAAACCTGAGAGGAATCCCAAACTCCTAGAAGGCGCCGGGGTGGTGTCGTTAACTTGCGGATCTGAATCGAGGTCTATAAGCGGTTGTTCTTCCGCTTCTCCTTCAGATTCAGGCCCTACAGAATTTGTTAGATTATTCGCCACTCTCAACGGGTAGATGGCGAACAAACCGGGTAAAATGTCCAACCCATGGAGTAATTCTATTGCAGGAGGGTTTTGGGGAGAGCCTTCCACTTTCCCTTCAAAAAAGTCTATCAGCGGAACCTCTGCTGCCGCTGCCTCAAAGTTCTCTTCGAGGTCGAGAAGATCTTCTGTAGTGTCGGACGATCTAACTGATTCTGAGTCTGACACAGAATACCCGCGATCCGACCATACTGGCCTGCTACAGCTACTAGTTGTGCTTGGCGGCGGTGAAACTAAAGATTGAAGAAAAAAAGATATCAGTTTTAATCCCACGATATATTATGTTGCAGGTATGCAGATGAATTACCACGTCTTAAAGCATGGGTTGGGCGTGAATAGTATTCCGCGTGTTCCTCGATCCTTCTCCTTTCTTCATTCAACTGAATCTCCCGAATCCTCGTAACCATATCTTCAACGCCATCCAGCATAGTGTAAAATCTATTGTCTCTTCTCTGTATATTCCTCAACAGGTCTTCAACTGCTTTGACGATCATCATTTCGTCTCCACTAGGTTCGGTAGCCGTAACTATTAGGTCTTCTATATGGCCTTTAATTTGTGAGACTCTGATCGATAATGAATTGCACTCCTCATCCAGTCTCTGGTTTAGTTGATCAAATTCAGTAAGTACGACACCCAATCTACCATCCGGTCTGCGCAACTGCTCCATTGCACTTTCTAACTCAACAAGTTCGGTCCGAGCTCTGTGCTGACAATCGAGCTGGCCCCTCAGTTGGGTAATGTCGAACTCATTTTGGTGGTTCTGAATAATGAGCTCTTCCCTCTCCTGCTCAAGAGGATTTGGGCCCACAATATTGCTGGAATTGGCATCAGTATTTGCATGGTTACATGTGGGTTTGTATGTTTACTAATAGGGGTGGGGAAACGAGAAGGATATCTTACTCAATAGCAGATTTTACTACCTGACGTACTGCGCTCCCAACCACAGGTATCCTAACCACAACTTCCCGCTATGGTTGTATGGATGACTGTTAGCCAAGATCCATGAATATAAAGGTACCGCCTCTCATCTTCCCAAATCCACTCCTCACTTACCCCTACTGCCATCGGCCTCGCCATCCTACTCTCGTTGATTTTGTTTCGATTAACTCTCAGCCTGCTATCAACATTCTGCATTCTCCTTCTTACTATCACCAGTTGCGCCCGAGTATCCTCCTGTCCCCGGGAAATATCCGCCTGTTCCCGATCAAGTCTGACCTTGACCGCGTCACACTGATCCAACAAATTTTCCCATTTTCCCTTGAAACCCGCCAACCGCTCCTGTTGAGCGATGGCCACTTCGAGAACCAGTGTGGCCTGTGAAGAGGCGTCGAGAAAGGCACCAACATCCAAAACATTCACAGTGCTACCGCTTTGCTTCGGTTCAAGGATGGACCAAAGCACTCCGCGAATCGAATTGATAGCGGGCTCCAAGGCCGTATAAATTCCTGATTCCTGCGAGGAAGCCAAGGCTTCTCTCACCTGTGGGACAACACGCCCTTCCCATTCACTTGCTAGCTTGTCGGCGAACGCAAGGATATCTCCAATGTGCTCTTTCAGGATGTTGCTCTCTTCCATGTCGAGCTGTCGCGATAAACCGGTAGAATGCTCTCCTGGAGAGTGAGGAAATGCCTTCCGCGGCGTGCAGTTTATACACGAATAAGCTTTTTTGATACAAGAATGGTAGCTTGTAGGCGGTTCGTCTGCTACCGGTATCCTGCTTCGAAATTGGAGCTGGGACAATGAGCGCCCAAAGGCCTATTTGTTTCCTCCTGTTTTGTAGGTCTATTTCGCACAGTGCCCAGAAAACATCCATCCCTAAAGGGGGCGTTGGCTATCACAGTACTGTACAACAGTGGGCTTCAGCACAATGTCTCAGCGCAGACGCCACAGCCAACACCTTCGTTAATGACAACCCGCTTGTGACGAGATGCCTGATGGGGCGGTTTCATTATAGCCATTACTCGAGTACAAGTTAGTACTAGTACACACAAATCTGGTTAGCAAGCCTTCCCGAACCCTATGGATGTCTCTCATTTCACAACTATTCTCTAATGCAGAAGCAAAACTTACGTCAAGACTTTAGCTCCCTCTACTCACCAGTCGGCCGTTATTATAAGCCACTATCCCGCAACTGCGGCGCAAGGCTGATAGGGGAGGCTCGCAAGTCAGGCTTTCAACCTCCTACCGACAATTCCAGGGCGCACGTCGGAATTGAGCGCGATGCGGCATCATACACTACAGCAAGGTGCTGTACTGCCCTAGGCATCTTCTGGAGCTTTGTTCCGGGTGGATGCTCCCATAAGAACCATATTCAATTGCGGCCCAAATAATCTGAGGGCAACATCAGATTTTGTTGCCGCTGGCGCTCGTATAGCTGTCATACCCCTCCTACAGTAGGATAGACTATGCCTTACTTGTTATTTGTCGCTATTTGCAAGACGTCTCGTTTGACGGCCTTCCAGCGGAACTTCCCGCGGATCAAGGTTTTGACAGGCTAAGTTAATGCTAAAAGTTTTAAATAGTGAGCCGGCGGCGCACCCGAAGCTAGTTACGGTATCATAGCTCTCAAGGTTCGGTTGCCCGTGACGCAACGTCTAACGCATCAAACCCGCGCCAGCCTTAGTCTCTTCGCGTCATTACTACGATAACTTAGGGCGGATACTGAAAATTGGCATTCACTGGTGGTCACTCGCCCAAAGCAGAGTTTCGGTAGGATATGGGAAACAACAACAAAGGTATAATTAATAATTTTAACAGCTCCAGGCTATGGTGGGATAGGCCACACTTCCTTCGGACGATTTCTAGCTCTCTATGAAGTCAATAGCCGCGATCCACCCTGGGATACCTAGGAGCCATAAAACGCGGGAGGGCGGTCATGAGGGTAGTAGACTAGCAGTGGTACTGGCTCTTCCCACTGCCCAAGGTCTCGGCGAGCACCTGTACGGTAGTAGATCCCCGGGCACTATCCCGCCATCTTCCGGATAGAAATGCTCAGGATCTGTCCCCTACGAAAAATCCCCGATCCTAACCTTCATCCGGAGTATCGCTCGTATATGCATCATCATCCACAGCCGATGAAGTGAAACCACGCCTAAGTCGAACCCAGCAGTTCTTACTAAGATCGCTCAGGGTTTGAATTTGATCATTTCACTACTTGTACGTGCCACTCAATGGACAAAGCTCAACCCCTTCTCGATGCATTCACGAGTGATTATTGGTGACAATGTAGCAAAGCTTAAAGTCTAGAGCTTTGGGTGTGTCAATGCTAGAAACGTATAATGATAGGACAAAAGGTAACCCGATTTACAAAAGACTTAAAGCTATACGAAGTAGAGCTCAACCAAAACCCCCACCCCAACACCCGGCCACCACCTTCTAAACATGATATTACTGGAAAATGTCAGCAAGAGGTGGCCTACAGCCCATACTGTAGAATAGACGCGTACCAAGAAGTAATCAGCCACTGGCTTTTTCGCTGGCATTCCTCTACTATCCTGGGGGGCCGCTTCGAACACTCGGTACCGTCTCCCTGGCCCTCTTCTGACCACACCAGATCCTTGCCCTCGGCCAGCAGCTGCAGACCACTGGATCCCGGCGCCACTACCATTCCTTTCTTCTCCAAGCTCAAGAATTGCGGCTACATTACCGCAACGGTAACAGTAATTTGGTGCGGACCAGACAGTAACGATACTAGAGTCGAACATTTCTTTGAAGCCTTCCATTACAAGCTGATGGGCTCGGGCTATTAAGGTGAGGTTGTTTAGGTGATTAAAATGCTTCACTATATCAGCTCCAAAGAGAAAGCCGGCGCCACGGGGAGAAAGGCCCCAGCCATCGATCTCTAGTTCCGTAAGATTTCTGTAAAGAGACCCAAGGTTGGAAGCAGGGGGAACAAGTTACCGTCTGGGTCAGACCAGAGGAGATCGCACATTGCACCTTCGTGCGGAACCTCCTGTTTCCTATCGAGCAATCGAATTTTATCCACACTGTCCACAAGAGGGCTTAACCCTCCATGAACACACAGAACAGCACCATTATTCACACCCTTTGTTCCCCCAGAACTTCCCGAAGCACCAGAACCGGGTGGTCCTCCTACCGTCCCGTCATCGCCACCACCAGCACTACCCTCCTGAAGTGGGTTAGCAGCATTCATCAATCCAGCTCCATCATCCCTCCTCTTCAACCTTGTAACAACGTCGCCACCAACGCCCACAACCTCAACTTCACATTCTTCACTCTCGTCGCCAACGAACGACCCAGCGCCAACAACCAGTGCACCCAATGCTAGGTAGTCAAAGACCTCGCAACAATACCGCCATACATTAGCGCTTCCATACTTTCTAAGGCACTCGTCATAAAATCCGTAAACCGTGGTTATCTGCCGGCTCTCGTGGTTTCCTCTAATAAGGGTTATCCGATCCGGATATCGCACCTTCAGACTCAGCAAAAGCAAGAACGACTCTAAACTGTAAAAACCGCGATCGACGAAGTCGCCCATAAATAAGTAATTCGTTTCCGGCACGTCACCGCCGACTCGAAAGAGCTCCATGAGATCATGGAATTGCCCATGGATATCGCCGCAAATTGTTACCGGCGCGTCAACGAGTTGGACATTCGATTCTTCGATTAGTAGCTCGCGAGCTTTATAACAGAGCTCTCGGACGGCCGGTTCAGGGATTGGTTTGCATGAGCGGAGAAGGGATATTGCGCTGCGGTTTAAGTTAGCGAATGGAGGTTCCGTAATGTAGGGATGAAGGGAGCTACTGGTCGAGATCGCTCATATTGACGGTTAAAGATAATGGTAGGTGGATCGCGATACTCTCCGTAGAGTTTTAAACAGAGTGCGTTGTGTGAGATGGGGAAGTGGGCGTTGTGGATAGCTGTGCGTAGTTTATGTTGTTGTTTTTGTGAATGATGATTTTTGCAGTTAGGCCATGAGGGTTGGCGATTACTGTAACCGCGGGCAGAAGTGGAAATGCGGCTCCGATAAGCACAGTTAGCGTTTAACCGTTACCATCAACGCCTCAATCAAAACTTCTTCAGTAAAATCTCCCCCCCCCCAAAAAAAAAGGATTCAGAAAAGGGAAACAAAGGAAAGAGAAAATGGATGCACCAGAAGATCGAGACGTCAAGCTACAGAAGGTCTCAGGTGACCTCCTCCTTCGGTTTAAGGAATCCCTCCCCCGCCTTTTGCACGAAGATGGCTCTACCGGGCCGCCCCGGTCAACAGTTGACTCCAAGGAGCTTGACTCCATGAGGATTCTTGTGAGCATTCCTACTACCCCGTTTATGCGCCGATTGACCCTGTGCAGATAGAACCGTTCCAAGAGTCTCCGCAACTTCTCGATCCATATTTAAACTCGTTTCTCACGCCGCTTACAGGCGCTTTCCTAGCTCTCATCGATGCCCCAAATTCGAAGACTTCTCGACCGCCATTGCCCAAATCAACAGGTTTCGATCGTACGGAAATACCATGTCATGAAGCTATCGCCAGGTTACTTTACACGTTGTGCAAGATCCGGGGTCCCAAAATTATTACCCGATTTCTACCTAACGAACCCCGCTGGCTAGAGCCACTAACAGATCTGCTTATGCTTCGAAGTACAGGATCCTCAAGCAGCTGGCAATTTCGGTTTATACTACTGCTATGGTTGTCGCATTTACTCCTTACACCCTTCGATCTGAGCACCATCTCGACCCCGAGCACGGAGCCGATACCGCTTCCAGAGTACCTTGATATCAAAGAGCTGCCCGACCTCTCTCGGCGACTCCTTCAATTGGCAATTGCACATCTTGCCTCACCGGGAAACCGCGAGAGCGAAACTGCATCACTCTTGATTGTTCGATTGTGCATCCGGAAGGATATGGGGCTGTTGGGGCTTCTCCCAGCTATGATTTCCTGGTGTATGGACACTTTTTCAATTAAGCAAGAGTCTACGGACTCGGCATACACTAGCCTCTTCCGAAAGGCTAGCGTTCTATCCGTTCTGGCTGGCTTGCTGGCTCAAGCCGATCGCACTGCGAGCACCCCATTTATCATTCCAATATATAGACTCGTACAAAAAATTGAGTTAGAAGATGGGAAGGAATGGGACTCCGCTAACATGAGAAGACTCGGGACAAAAATATACCGATGGGTGGCAATACTATCATTGACTAGAGAAGGGGAGGAAAAGAACGAGGATAATGTTGTTGAAGACATAATCGAGCGGCTATTAAACTCTCTCGGTGATAGAGATACCGCCGTGCGTCTTGGTGCATCGAAATCCCTTGCAGTAATTTCGAGAAAATTACCTCCAGATATGGCTGGGGAGGTTCTGGAAGCTGTCATGGGTATCTACGAGGAGGACATATTCTATTCTCCCCCTTACGGACCAAATAGGAAGAAGATGCTTACAGCAGTCAACGCCGAGAAATGGCACGGAGCAACACTTACACTTGCCACATTTCTTCGGGAGAGGGCTGTTCGTAGTACAGATGTGCTAGAGCGTGTAGTTCACTGCATAATAGCTTCTTTGTCGTTTGAACAACGGAGAACTACATTTGCTGCCGGCGGGAACGTGCGCGATGCTGCTTGCTATGCCGCCTGGAGCCTTTCCCGGTCGTATACAACTGATGAGTTAAAAGCCGTGGGCAATTTTGATCAGCGAGGGTTCGTTCAACAAGTCCTTGCTGTTGAGCTGATTGTTGCCGGAGCATTGGATCCCTTAGGGAATATCCGGCGAGCTGCATCTGCTGCTTTGCAGGAACTTGTAGGAAGACATCCCGGAATGGTTGAGGAGGGCATAAATGTTGTGCAGGTCGTAGATTATAACGCTGTTGCACTACGCCGGAGAAGCGTGGTTAAAGTTGCAGCGGAGGCAGCAGGGTTGGGTAGTGGGTACTGGCATGGAATTGTCAGTGGGATGGTAGAAGGGTGGAGAGGCATCGGTAGTGGTGACATTAGCGGGAGGAAATTGAGCGGGGACGGCCTTGGAGAGTTGATATACATTGCCCTGCCCGGTGACGATATTTACCCAGGCGACAAAATGGCTGAGCGTGTGGTGGAGACTGTATCATCTCTTCTCCACCGAATCCAGACTGATGGGAAAGGCGATGTCGAGATATACCATGGCGCAACTTGGGCTCTGGCCTCCGCGATTCTTAATGTCCCCCCTGACGTGTTCACCCCGATAAAATCGTCCTTACTCTTACCCCCATTCGAAAAGCTCACGGGAAATGAATTTCTCAATACCCTTCTTCGCCCGGAATTAACTTCTGAATCGACATCCCGTCTTGTCTTTGCTCTTTGTCTTCTCGATCCTCTTCCAATCCCTGTTATCAGACTCTATATTGCTATACTAGAAGCAAGTCTGGACCGCAATGAGGACGTAGTCCTTCAACAAGCCGTACCAGCAGCTAGAAAACTTATAGCTCTATTATCACTCCCAAACAGAGACAACTTGATCTCATCCTGGAATCGTCGGGCATCTTCTAACCGGAAAAAACGTGGGTACATTCTTGCCCTAGGCGAAGTCCTTCCATTCCTTCCAATGTCCACAGAGCTGCGGAAAGCCACTGTCTCGTCGCTATTGAAAGCAGCTGCTTCTGAGGAAGTTGAGTGTCGGGTAGCGGGTATAACCGCTATTTCCAGAGGAGTTCTATCAGGAGAAGATTCTACGGAGGATGTGATCCAGGCGATAGTAAATTCCCTCGACGATTACGAGGTTGATTCACGAGGTGATGTGGGTAGTTGGGTGCGCTCAGAAGGGGTCAAGGCTGTATTTGAGCACTGGGAACGCTTAGGAAATGAAGATGCCCAGTGGCAGATTCTAGAAAGAATAACTCGTCTCTGTGCGGAAAGACTCGACCGAGTTCGAGTGAGGGCATGTGAAGCACTTGTGAGAATATCCGAGAGTGAGAAGTGGAAGGATCTAGCTGAGTACATCAATATGTATAGCTTTACCCCTACAAACCAGTTCCCAGCTCTTTTGCTAATTAACAATAGTGAAGTGCTCAAATCAGAGATATCAGCCACTTCTGTCTCATCGCCTGAATACTTCACTTCTCTGATATTGCTGTTAACCCACCCGCGCCTCTCAACGCCATTTCTCAAAGGTCTTGTACTCTCGGCTGGTGCAGGGTCGGACAGCCTATTAAAGACTTCTCGGGCAGCTCTCCTATCCTTTCTATCAAATACTTCTCCAACACCTATCCTAAGTACCCTAACATCGCTCCTACCACATGAAAGGACCACAATCCCAACACTAGAGGTCATGTCGGCGATTCTAGAATCAATTCCCTGCGCCCCTCCTGCAAGCCTGTTTCCTTCTGTTCAAAAGTCACACTATAAAAGCGCCAATCACGGTAGATTATCTACCGCAGTGAGAGTTTATGGCGGGATATACATGAACGAGGATAAATCAGGAAGAAAGGCTGTGGTTGACAAGCTCGTGGCTATGCTAAATCATCCATTCCCAAAAATCAGGGAGGGGGCTGCAGAGGTTTTAGTCGGTGTTGCCGGATGTTTGGGAGATGAGATTAATGGAAAGGCCATTGAAGCCTTGGCTGGATGGGATTGGCTTGGTGGTGGAAAGGAAAGAGGGGCTGTGATTAGGAAGGTGAGGGGGTGTTTCAACGCACAGTAGGTGCGAAAGAGATATCGCAAGACGCCTTCAGGGCGGCGAAAGATCTCGTAACCGGATAAAATAATCACATCTTACTGACCAACTACACATGTATCGAGCCATTCCCGGTTGCAGAGATAGAACCTAATGTGCATTAGGGATTACTCCAATAGGCAACCGATTCGTCGAGTGATGACCCATGCTATCAAGATCCCCAAAATATCGGGAGACCAATCACATTAAAAACCCATTGTAATCCAAGATATTATAATATTGTTATCAAACTATTATATTATTATAATTTTCATCACGGCAAACCCCCCCCCCCAGTCCAAAAGATCATAAGAAAGGGAAAAGAAAAAAGAAACTTGCTCAACACCTCCCCTCCCGTCGATGACAGTAGCAGAAATACACACCGTGTGCACATCATGAGCCAATTTGCTCATGATCCCCAGGCCCGCAAACTGAATCCCCAACCTCGCAAAACTACTAACCTCAAAACAGCCACCCGGCAACCCAGCCTACCAAAACCCACAAAACGCCCCACGAATCAAGCAATCAATCAACCAGTCAACCAGTTCAGTCAATGCGCTTCAATCTTTTTTTTTTTTTTTTTTTTTTTCACCCTCCCACCCTCCCTACCCAACGCAAAACCGCTCAATCGCGCAGAGCTTCCACAATTGGTAAGGTTTCTATTTTTCTTTTCTTCCTCTCTCTCTAACCCACTTACCCACTGCCGGTACCATATGCAGTAGTCTAACCGGTGCCCTTAACCGACCTTTTTTTTTTTTCTTCTCCTCTCCCTTACCCAAGTTGGATGGCTTGATTGATTACTCGTACGAATACTCGAGTAGAGTATCATGGACTAATAACGAACGAAGCCCCATTACGGCTATTGTACTACTCGTGTGTACACCGCACCGCGCCCCATAGTGCGCCGTGCATGCCTTAATTGGCGCATGGAGCTTAGCACCGTAAGAAGTAAAAGTAAGAAGGAATACTCGTACTTGTTGGTGGTGCCCAAGTTACGATCAGTTCCAAGTTATTCGTCGCCCTCCCCGCCCGCCTGTCTGTCTGTCTGCCCATCCGAACAGGGAAGCTTGCTTGATCGGTCGGTTATTGGGATTACTAAACAGATCGGATACCGAAGGGAGAGACAAAGATTCAAATCTCCGCAGGGAATGGAAGGGGGGTACTGTAAGAGTAGGGGGAGAGGGAGAGAGAATCAGGATCTATCTGCCGAATGATGCATTTCAGAACATGTTTCAAGGTTTTTTTCTCTTTTTCTTTTCTTCTTCTTCTTCTTCCCCCCCCTTTTCTTTTTCATCTTTCGAATAGGATAAGATATACGAGTGACAGGAGTGAGAAGTGGTTCTAAGCCGTCGTTGAGGATTAGTTGCTGATACCAACGGAGTATAATATATGTCATAGTAATGGGTTTCAAATGCCTGTAAGCCTACCGATTTACTTGCTACAGTACGAGTACAGTACTTGTAGAAGGCACGGTAAACCAGCAAGTGCGGTAGGCGTAATACTCGATCCATCCATGTACTAGTACTAGTACTGCATACTTGTACCAACTGAGTGAACGGTACTGTACGAGTACTGTACAGTTACACGGCCGTAAAATCAAAAAAAAATAATAACAATTTCGAGGCACCGGAGCAGTTATGTGTACTCGGTAAATCGAGTGATCAATCATGCCGCATTTCCGCTCTTTACAAGTACTTTCGTGCCGCCGTGAACGATGGCTAACCTTACCCGGGCATGACAGCTATCATAATATCTTAGCAGGCTAGCAAATGCCCATTACAAGTAGCACCGTAATTCTAACCGTCGTACGAGTAGTCAGTCGTACAGGACGGTAATTTGTAAAAGTACTGTATCATAGCTAAGCCAACTTTTTACACACAATCCATGCTAAGCATGCAAAAAAAAAAAAAAAAAAAAGAAAACAGAAAAAGAAAAAAGTAAAAAAAAAAAAAAAACCTTTCCTAAGCCTCACTTTCATTCACCAAACCAGGCAACTAATCAAATCTCAAATAATAATTCCCACCCGCGATAAGAAGGGCCCGTGATTACTGTGTTTTTTTTTTGTTTTTTTACTTTTTTTTTGTTTTTGTTTTTGCGCTTTCTCTTCGTGAAGAAAGAAAGAAAGAAAAGAAAAAGAGGCGATGGGTGGGGGGGGGGTGAAGGTGAAGATGGGAAATTATGTCCCCCCCCCAACCAAAAAGCAAAATGTGCCGCAATAGCGCAGGTTAGGGCGAGGTAATGAAGGGAAATATTTTTTTTTTATCATAGCGAATGGTAAATAAAAAATGTTTTTGTTGATTGCTCTCTTCTCAAGGGTCAATTGGTTTTCTATTTTGTCATTCCCCGATCAGTAACTTTTTCTAACAAAATCGACAAATGGTTTTTCTTTTCTTTCTTTCTCACTCTTTCCTAGTTGGCTAAGTTTACCGGTTAGTGGTGGTTTTTTTTTTTTTTTTTTTTTTTTTTCTTTTCTGTGAGACTATACTTCGGAGGGGTTATTAGTGGTCGAGTTGCTCTGGTGGTGATGATAGGTGGAGCGGGTGGTGGTGGTGGTGGTGATGATGGTGGGATATATCACATTGCAATTGGGAGGAATTAGAAAGTGAGTCAGTTTTCCGGGCGAAAAAGCATGGGAGTTCATGCCCTCTCACTCGAAGGTGAAATAGTTACATAGTGGAAAGTGAGGCTAAAGGGTACTATTCCTCTGGCTAGGCCATGTGAGACAAGTGAAAGGGCCGTAATTGTACGAGTACTTGTAGCCAGGCGCGCTAAACCTGTCCTGGGACGGCTTGAACTCTACGATTTGGGCGGAATAATTGAACTCGCCCCCAATGTGCTGAGTCATTTGATTCGAAAAAAGGACGACCTTCTGGTCCACGTTCAGCTTGCCATTGTATCATACCGTAGGGGAGCGGAGGCAAAAGGGTGAGGAGGAGAGATGGGTACAAGTGCTAGTACGGTAATCAATGGACTCCGATAAGCCAGGACTAAAAAAAAATCCTGCAAGCTGATTATAACCATTCGAGGCTTGTTGAGACAGGGAAAGCGAATCCGGGTGGAAGGGGCATAAAGTCCTGTGATTGGCGCTGCAGTTATTGTAGGGTACCCTACTCGAACGGGTAAGCCACCGAAGCATCAGCAAGCATAAGTTTAGTCAGTAAAAATTTGGATAATAACGCTTCCGGTGCTTTTTGCCTAATGATAAGTTAGTTAGTTTTAAGGGTGATTGCCTGACCGTAAAAACCAAATGGGCTATTGCGAGGTGTTTGGTTGCATTTACCTACTGTACTGTACAGTACCGCCCATCATTCGGCATCCTCCATCCAGTAATAATAATACAACAACTTGCCTCCCCTCCGTTGGTTCACACACTACCGTCTGCAACCTGAACTTTTTTTTTTTCCCTTTTTTTTCTTCTCTTCTCATCAAAGTTTCACCCCGAGCCAGAAAGAAACTGACCGCCTAGTTTTATGACCCTGAGTGCACGTCCATCCCTTCAGGTAACGTGCCCGGAGGAGGGGGGAGGCAAATGTGGAGCCGGAAGGTGAGTGTCCCATACAAATTCGCCACAATTTCCCGAATTTTGAACGGGGCGCTCGCTCCTCTTCCACAATATCCTCCCCCCTCAACCCTCCGGAGGGGAAGGGGAGAGAAGAAGGATCGACCGGAAGTCCGGTTCGCACAGAGTGAGTACTGTACGAGTACTGCACTGTAGGTCTGCACGAGTGATTTTTTCGGGTCAGCCTCTCTCATTCCGGGGAGCAGAAACCTATCACAGATTCGGTACCGCCGAGGAATGGCTTTGGTTCACTTCGGCAGGGACCGTTTTCGGTAGTAACAGGCACGATATTACTGCAAGCATTTGTGGCCTTTTCTCCATACAAGTACGAGTACGAGTACTGTACTGTACTCGTACAGTACAGTAGATCAAGGTTCTCACCGGTCCTCCGCTTTTCATTCCGCCAAGTTTTTTTTTTACTTGCCAACTTACTCGCTACAATACGCACCACCATCACCCCCTCTTCTTACCGCACGGAGCTAGAGGTTTCTCGGGGGCTGGAAGTGAAGGAATTATTTATTTATTTATTTAGCCTTATCCCTTGGTGGCTAATCACGACGCGTTTATACGCCAAGAACTTTTTTAAACGTATTTGAATGGAGAAGAAGCCAACTATCTTGTTGCCCCGCTCCCCGGTAATAATACAATACAAGTACTGTACTAGTACAGTACCTTATTCGTTAGTATTCAGCGAGGTGCATGCACGCAGATTAATAAGTGGAGTCTTACCACCGATTGCAAAATCGGCTTTTTTTGTTTTCTTATTCGAAAAATAAATAACCAAATAACCAAATACCCTTTTTCGTTATTTATGCGGGGAAAGAGAGAAGCAGAGATAGGCTATCATAGCAGAGAGAGAACGAGTGGAAGCGATGAAAACTCAGCCCCCAAACTCAACATTCCACACGCACAGCACAGCACAGCACAACACAACGCGTGACAAAAACCTCAGGGCTCGCCGAGGAAGGTACTTGTAGTATCATACCCCTCGCTGTCGCTGGAACTTTATTAAATAACCGTACAGTACCGCAAATGTAACTGGGTGGCACTCCCGAACACATATAGAGCGGCGAAGCCCAAGGCAAGCCGATATGCAGGCGGTTAACTTTGTTTACCTACCGTATTGGTTTGACCATCATTGGTGAGACACAGCGAGAGAGAGTGAGAACAAAGACGGATAGGGAACACGGATCCGGTACTTGGTAGAAAAGAAAAAAAGAAAGAAAAAAAAGTTATCATACTTATGTAACTTGGTACTCGTACAGCGCCTTTTGTTACTTAGTTACACACCCAACCGGGCAAATCCTACCAAAAAGACATCTCTACTCTACAGTACCGGTACTCTACACCAGGGCTAAAAAAAGGAAGTGACACTTCCGTATTAGCGCGGTGCATTTTCTTTTTTTCCATTTTTTTTTTTTTTCGATCACATTATCATCATTTCCCATCCTGAGCTTCTGACCAGAACTTAGAAAGTTTTTTCCCCAAGTAACAAGCAGAACAAAGTTTACCACAGGTGCGGGGGGTTGGGCTGGGGGCTTGGTGTGGTAGGGAGGCAATACTCTACCATTCAAATAATCATATAACTTCGAATAAACCCGCCCGCGAAATTAAGTTTCGATATTAGAATTACGCTCCCACTCAGCACGGTATTATAACTTGATTCTCTATTGTGTGTGTGTGCGGCATGGATGGATGGATGGATGGATATTTTCCCAAGGGAGGCTCTCCGGGTTATCGCACAGATTGCAATGTATTGGAAACGGAACGTTGTTTGTCACGCTACTTGTACTAAGTAAGCTACAATACTGTACGCTACGGTACGGCAGTTGAGCGAGACGGATAGGATAACAAAGTCTTACGATACGATTAACCAAGGGGGGTGTTTGCTTAACTGCTACTTTGTAACTGTCTAACTTACAGTCCAAGGAACAAATATATATATATATATATACCGCACCGTGCGATGATTATAAAAAGTAAGGGTAAGAAATGTATGGTGATAGTGTCAAGTTTTTTTTTACTTACGGGGGTCTATGTACTAATATATTTTTTTATCTTTACCCTTGATATTGTAAAAGTACTCTACTGTCCCCCCCCCCCCTGATAGGTTTTGACGTAAGGGTACAGTATTAAAGTGGCGAAGCAGGTGGTGGGGATCCAACGGAGGTTGCTTGCTTGCTACAAGTTACTGGTACTGATAGTATTGAGAACGGGGGTACCAAAATGGGTATAGTAGTGACAAGTTAAGTTACAAGATACTGGTGAGTGAATAAAGAAAAAGTATAATTAATTAACTGGGTAAGCCTGGTTAAGCAATGAAAGTATATCAAAGAGAAGTGTTTACTAACTAGGTATGAACATGGGTACGGTAGGGAATAACTATCAAGCTAGCCCCCGGTAGGTAGGTAGCTAGAGTAATGAGAACTTCATTGCGCTCACTAATGTGGGACAAGATGGTAATGGTGGTAATGGTGGAAGTGATAACGAGTAGATAGATAAATAACAGATGAATAGAGGGATGATAGATTGATCGTCAGTTATGTATTTTATATGTACAATGTATAGGATTGAGGAGGGGGTTCGTTTCTCCTCTTCCCTATCTCCCCGCAAGTATCGTATCCCGAGATGGCGGACGGGTTTTCTTCGGGCCTTTTGCTTCCCGGATAGACCTGAATCAAGGGAGTATCATAAATTAGTGATGCTTAGCCACTTGCACCCCATATCCACCGTGTAATCTGTTTCCACTCGCTTCTCCATTCTGTATCGCACAGTCAATGCCGACTCTGGCACAGGTATCATTCCATATTACAATTTATCTCATGCTGAAACACACGATCACAAGCATATGAGAGGGGGAAAATAAAAACACAATGTAACTCAAACCCCCTCAATAGACTCACACCTCCACCACCATTTCCCCAACAATCACGATAGATAGATATACGAGTAGACGCAATCGTGAGCACAAGGCACGCAACCAGACGATCCGGTACTCTGGTACAGTACTGTAATACCACAAAAAAAAAACCCTTGCGATTCGCGACCTCCCTCAAGTCTCCACTATCCCTAACAATCATCGCATTGACACATGACGGAGGAAACCAGTTAACTTAATGAGATCCAACACCACTACAGGGCTCAGGCTATATACTTAGTACCGTGCCAGGAAAGAAAGAAAGCACCACTCCCTTCGAGGCACTAGCGGGCGCCAGATCGGTACCGTATCGCTATGATAGGGTAAATATATGGATTAGACTTTAGCACTTTTTTGTCTCTTGACCTGGAGAAGACCGACGTAGCAGAGATAGCGGAGTGGTATGATATTATGATATTGAGCTGCACTATGAGAATTAGTAACCTCCCCCCCCCCCCCACACACCCCCGGCTCTCCCGGACTTGACTCCAGGTAATGAGTCCTGCGTTGTTTGTTTTTTTTCCTACCTTTTCCCAGTCAGTCATAGAGATTGTTATACTTGGTACTGTACAGTACCAGTACTCGTAAACGAGCAAGCGGGCAGGAAACTCCAAGTTACCTGGGCGCTCGTATGTACTAGTACAAGTAACTAACTAACTAACTGACCAGGCCAGGCCAGGCCATGTCGCCCCAATATATCATTTCGCCCATAACGAACAAAAAAAAAAAAAAAAAAAAAAAAAAAAAAAAGAAGGATGGTGCCGCCGGGGTGATCAAAAGGTTGGTTGTGAAACCGGAGTACTTTACGTTCCTTCCTTCCTTCCTTCAAATGCCGAGCTTACCGATCCACTTCCAATACGAGTGATGCACCGTTTTCCCAATTTTCTGCTACAGTACGAGAGTTATAATGTGCAGCAGCGCAGATAAAAAAGTATCGTACGTGTGATATAATACCGTACGAGGCCGGTATGATACAGTCGTTTCCACCCCCAGCTATTGCCATGCAGACTGGACCAGAGGAGTAGGAGTAACTAACAACTTTGAGGCAGTTAGTTACAGTTAGTTAGTTCAAGAAGCTGGGAAAGCACATGTAAATTTACCGTACCGTAGTGGGAAACTCGTCGGTACGAGTTTATTCCATTCCATTCCCATGGCGGATCATTCTTGCTTTTTGCTTTTTTTTTTTTTTTTTTTTTTTTCTTTACTTTTTTACAAAACCCTCCTTGCATTCTTCGGCTCTTTTTCTTCAAAAATTCGTAAAGTCAAGCCATTCAGGCTTTTACGTATTTGGGTGGTAATAATGCTTCTGATGATCGAGTCGGTCGACCCCGGTTTATTCTATTTGTATTTGTATTTTATTTTATCTTTGAATGAAAGAAGGCAGAAAAGAAAAGAAAAGAAAAAGAAAAAAAAAAAAAAAATCGACAGCCTGCTTTTTTGCTGTTCATTACAAATAAGCCAATCCGTTGCGCTGGCTTGGCTAAATCTATCTAGGGTTAGGGTTTTGTGTCCACCTTGTTGTGGTCGTGCTGGCCGATCCAACCAGCCGACGAACCAAGGCTTAAGTTAGGTATGATATCCAGGCATAGGCATAGGTTATAAAAAGCGTAGTCTAGTGGATAGAGGACAAGGGCGGAACTGGCACGAGGCAAGCAAGCAAAATGAGAGAGGAAGAGGTGAGCTCGCGAGACACAAGTCATTGCATTGTCAATTGGCTACGCTTCAGATATGGTACGATACCGGTATCAGTATCAAGGACGAGCGAGCGCGAAACAACCCTGCAAAGAAGAAAAAAAAAAAAAAAAAAAAAAGATCCCATCGGATTACTTATCTATTGGTTTTCCCGACGAACCGAAAAAGTTCAAAGTACGATGAATAAATTTACAGTCCCCTTCTTCTTCTCTCGACTAGCCGGGCGTTTCCTACTGGTCGTGAGGTGACCGGCATCATACGCTGTTTTGGCGAACCCATCGAAAAAAACCTCTTCAGCCAGCCAGCCAGCTTAGCTAGCTTAGCTAGCTAGCCTTCCTCTAACTTACCCAAACAGTAAACGCCTACCTATCTACCTATACCTACCTACCTGCCCTACAGTACCCTTACCGCACCATATCATAAGTTCTTTTTTTTTTCCCCACCGAGCACTCGCCCAAACCCGAGTAAAGCCTTCTTCTTCGAATCAGATCAAATCAAAGCTAGGGCATTGTTGTATCGTCCTTTATTTACACGTTAGTCCAAGTTATGATACTGGGAACGCACTCCCTTTCTCGTGCGAAGTTTGTAATTAATTCGATTGAACTAAATCTTATAATACCATCGAAGGAAAGAAAAACCCCGGAGCGGAAAGTGTTCCCACCTACCGTACCTACCTTACTGTACTTACTTCGTACTTATGAGGGGGGGGGGGAGTAAGGCAAGGTGAGGTAATGATAAATAAAAACCGGCTCAAGGGAAAAAATAATTTTTTAAAAGTTTTTTTTCTCTTCCTTCTGACTGCCTGCCTGCCTGCCTAAGTTACCCCAATCTTTATGGGAAACAAACAAGAAAAAAAAAAAAAAAAAAAATCTGTACCACTCACTCACCTTGTGCACACTTCATGCTTGACTTACTGATACCATACCTTAAATACTGTGTGTCGCACAATTATTTCTTTCTTTCGCTCCTACCTATTACTTATTCACCTTTTACTCCCCTCGACTATCACCGGTACTGTACTGTACTTGAACATCGCTTTCATATGTCGAGTAGCACCGTACCCACTTTTTTTTTTTTTTTTTTTTTTACCATATTGGATGGGATGGATTTTACCTATCTGTTCAAAAATATTGTGTGGGGGGGGATTGGGGGGGAGGGGGAAAGGGTAGAATCGAAAAAGGTGGGTTTGATTGCTCCGTGGCGCACACACAAACCCACTTTCAGATGATGGGTAATCAGTCCAGTCACATTAAAAGCTGTATGATAAAAACACACGTGGAAATATAGCGAGGAGGAGGAGGAGGAGGAGAAGAAGAATCGCCGGGTCGATCCTGCTTTTTTAGGCACTAATTGTTGGTAGGTAAGGGAGAGAACATGATCGGTTTGTGAAACAAATCACTTATAAAGCTAGAGGATGTGGAATGGTGAATGGGTCATAAGGAGAGGCGATAAAAATTAGGAATTAAAAATAGACAAGTGGGAGAGAGAGATAGACGCCTGTGCGATTCCATTTCAACATACGCTACCGTACTATATTTTCCTGCTATCATAGTATAGTGTAGTAAGAGAAAATGTGCATAGGACGGAGCAATAGGGAGACGTAAACCCCAATCAATTGAACAGAAAAAAAAAAACCTTCGAATCCGGACAGAGTGATAGTCAACCCAATGGCAAAAAGTAATATTAATATAATAATTATTATATTATAACCTTATGATCTCAGGGAATGTTATATGCGCGCCCTATATCGACCGCCAGCTTTTCTGGAAAAAATAAAAATCGGAATGGGAAGGAATGAGATCATTATCGATTGTTCCGCTTCTTCTTTTTTTTTTTTTTTTTTTTTTTTTATTTCTTCCGAAGGGGGGAGATAGAGAGGGGGGGGGGTGGCTTGGGCGATGTGACTTTTGGCTGGGTGGCTCAGATTAAGGTTTTCTTGAATATGCCGCTTCCATTCTCCTCCTCTCTAATTCTCCCTCCTACCGTATTGTACGAGTACAAATGTTCCATTTGTGCATCCCTTGCTTTGCGTTGGATACCGGTAGGTTCTGTACTGTGCTGTGCTTGTAAGAGTTTGGTTTGGTGTGTTGCAGAAGTTTGGGGTTTGTGTCCTATTATGTTTTTTTGTTTTTTTCTTTTCGTCGAGGCCACGTTCCTCAAGGGGAGGAGTGGAAGGGCAGTTGAAGCGGAGAAGGAAAACTCCTCAGGCAAGCAACATTGGAGGCGGAGCCTACAGTACTTTTTACTTTACCGCACCGGTACAGTACGCCTCAGCCCAAGATTATGTGCGATGTTGAAGGTGCATTAATAAAACGGTGGGCTTCTGCCTTCCGTCTCCTCTCCTTTCTTTCTTTCTTTCCTTTTTTTTTTTGCAGGACTCAATGACAGAATGAATGAGTGACTGACGGACTGATTGTAACGTTACGATACTGTGCCGCCTGAGGTGGGAGGAGAGAGGGAGGGAGGCAGGGAATCTGTTTGAATCGGGCAATACCGGTAGGTGCGAGCAATTAACCTTTTACTCCACTATTCTCCTCCTTCTCGTTATGATACTGTACGAGTATAACAAATGAAATTTAGAGGAGGGATAAATTTTAAATTCCACAGCTGTTTATCATAGCTAGACGTGATGGGTACTGTACCAGCGCTCGAATAGTTACTACCGGTAGTACCGGCAGGTAGGTTCTAACCGGTACATACCGGAATCCAGGACCATCCATTCACTCCCCTGCTCCAGATTGTGGGCGAACGGGGGGGGGCAAGAAGTCTGTTATCTGTTTCGAAAAGGTCGTCAGTGTTAGAATCTCTCCTCTTCTCCTCCTCTCGAACGTAATTTCCCACAACCCACTCTCCTTCTCCTGGGCGTGGATTTCAACTTGTCAGTTATCGTGCGGAACTGATCTGAGCCCCTGCGATGGCGTCGGGGAAATTTTTTTGAGATAGAGGGTCGAACGACCGACGAACCGACGACCTTTGAGAAAGGATAATATCGCAAGTACTTTCGAACAGCCTTCTTTATATTTTTATATACTCGAGTATATTTTTATTTCACTGTAATTATTCATGACTCGTTGAAAGATGGAGTTGTTCCCGGAACATGGGTTGACGGCCAGGAGGACACGAGAGAGGCTGGAAGGATGGGATGGTCACTTCCCGTTACACGCAACAAGTACCCGAACATTCGAATTTTGTACTCGTATGGGCGCACCGGTGTGCACGGACAATTTGACACGCATTTGTTTAATTCCTGTGTTCGGGTGCTCGTTGTCTGCACTTGTAACAAGTGCTGTTACCCGACGTTTCTTGAAGCCTCCAGAGGGTTGAGTTACGTGTGTCTGTGACCCAAGTTACGCTTGTTCCCGCAAAATGCAGCGCGTGAAGCAATCTATTATGCCATAGGTCGAACCCTTATTCATTTCCCATTCCAAGACTTTAGGAAACGTCGAGTAATAGTGCACACTCCGGTGACCATGGAATTTGCCGTGGGCCGGCCGAGAGAATAGCTGAGGGAGAGTCCGCTCGGGCCATTGATAACAAGACTGTGGGTTTGGCTGGGTTGGGGCTTGCTGAGGCTGTTGCTACCGTCTTGGTGGTGGATGCCGAATGGAAGAAGCTGATTCGGGTGTGTTCCGGGGGGGGGGGGTTGTGAGTGGGTGGGAAGCAGACAGACAGACAGGAAAGACAGACAGACAGACATACGGTCTTCCACCGCGAAGCGAGCCCCCTGTATGATACGAGAAATAACGAGAATGGCCATACAGATAATCCCTGTCCTAGAATAATTCTACGCGTATGGGCATTCTCGCCTCGCCGTCAGCTAAATTTACCGGTACTGTATCTCGAGTGAGGTCCGGTACTAGTCTAGTGCAAGTACAGTACCTATTATTATTATTGAGCTGGAGGGGCAATTTGTTGGCAGGGACTTGGCTTCTGCTTACGTATTATTGAGCCACTTGCCCCGTGCTTTTCAACCTCTTGAAAATTTTCTATCCATAGCTCCCCTCTAATCGGGAAATAGGTTGCCTCCCTACCACATCTCAACCCTGACCCTAGGCCAATATCACAAGTAATGGGTTGAGTTGAGTTGATTGAGAGCCACAATGGTATCATATCATACAAGGGGCAGGGACCCATTAACCGGAACCGACGGGGATACATTTGTCTGCCTAACCTCGAATAACTGTTCCATAACTTTCCTGTCAGGCCTTGCATGTGGGTGTTGGAAGGGGGGGGGGCAGTAGCGGTGCGGTATCATACAAGCAACAATTATCACAATAACCACTCCTACCGGCACTCTCCCTTCTACCGGTGCAATTAGGGTGCTTGGATACCGTAGTATAAAACCTTAATATCAGGCTACTGTAGCCTGCCCATCCACACAGCACAGCCCAGTCTGCCGGATTCGATATCTCCCCCCCCCCCCGACCTCAACCGGGGGTTGTGGAGATAGCTGTGGTTTCCGACCACACCACACTGTGGCCAAAACAGCTATTATATAATTTTTTGTTTTTCAGATTTCGGAAGTCTCGAATTGCACAGACATCGGATGCAGGGTGCATACTCGGGCGAGTAGACAAGGTGTGTACTCGTACTCTTACTTGTATGATGGAGCCTTCTCATGGAATCTATAGTCTCCACCAGGGGCATGGCGAAACTGGGTGGGTGGCGAACAGGGGCTGCGGTACTGCACCGGTATACAAGTAAGTAGCAGCTTACTTCGTGGCCAAAAAAAGCGGATTCCGTCAAAGCAGGGTAACAAGAGATTTCCTTGTAAATGATCCCTGTTCGCCGTCCGCCTAGTTTCGCCATACCCCCGGTGAAGATTGTGTGCCCATTTTCCCATATTGACAGACCGGTGCTCCATGTCCTGTGCGCTCTCCCTCTCTCCCTCTCGCTCTGTTCTAGCAAGGTGGAACTTGGCATTTCGAGGGTGGAGAAATAATGTTTCCCCCTCCACTCGGGCATAGTGTAAAGTTGGCGAAGGAAGTGGAGCCTAGCTTGCTGATAGACCTTAGCCGATCAAGCTCTCGGTTCAACTAAAGGTTTGGTTGGCATCGTCGTGGTCGTATTCCAGCGAAGATCGTTTCCCGAATGGCTAGGAGGGTCCAGGATGGGAGAAGGAACGGAAATCGCCGATAAGCCCCATGCGAATCAACTCCCAGACAACCTACCGGGAATAAAACACTTTCTTTGGTACCATACATCTAATCTTTCCTTCCTGGCCTGTGCAGTCCCAAACATTTAATTTTCCTCATCCGGAATTGGGCTGGATTTAGTACTCGTACTGATTCATTTATCATCAAGAGTGAGGAAAGGGTAAGAGGAAAAGAAAAGAAAGGAGGAAAAAAACGAGGCTTTGCGTGCAGTACTCTTGTGCAATGAAGGTGAACACTGGGTGGGAAGGGTGAAGCCCACTTTGAAATTGTAATAAGAAGGCCTAGCAGAACCCTGGTAGCCATTGGTGCTTCCATCGTCCAGTGAAATCCGCTTGCGCGCGCACTGGCAGGCGCTCTTTTCTCGTTCGTGTAAGGTAATAGGGAAAGTGCTGGTAATGGTCCAACGCCTTACAATGGCGCAATAATCTGCTTGGAGGGAGAGAAAAGAAAACGAGATCAGTTGCCAGAACCCGTTATGATAGCCGGTCCCGATGGGGGAGGGGGGGGAAAACAAAAGGGCGAGTCGAGCGGTATGATGGCAACCTACTATGGTAATCTAATATCACGCTTCTACTTGTACCACTCGTGCCGGTATTTGGACTCGAGGCTCCCCCAACGAGAGCGCGCATACCGGTAGTCTACTCGAGTGATGGCTGTTAGAATTCTCTGCCAGTATGGTTCCATACTCTTACTCGTACATTATTGCCCTTACCGCCAAGAGGGGCGCCCTATTGTGGTTTAGCCTTTACCAGAGTTGGGACGATCAGCCTTGTGTGCTACGGCACTTGCGAGCCACGATACTTGTACTCCTACTGTACCACATCATTCGAAAGGTTTCTCCCGGGAGCCTAAGGAATGCGCTACTTCTCCCCAAGCACACGATACTCGAGTAAAAGTTATGTTCTGCTCAAATCACAGTTGGGTAGATCAAGTCAACTTAATCCACAGGCCTCCCCTGAGTGACCCGATTCTATTGGGTTCCGTGATTCACCTCCCTCCCTCCCTCATTCCGATAGCATCATAGCCACTTTTTCTGCCCTTGAACACCGCTGTCACACTGTTATCATACTCGCCCTGGGCTGAGGAGGGGAGAAGGGGGGGCAAGTGTGTGGTCTCTATTCGCCCTAATGTTTCCGGCCGCAATCTTTTTTTTTTTAAGTTTATGGACGGCCCTCTCCATATCACAAACAAAGAGAGCGTATCACGCATACAAGTAATAATAAATAATTACTGGATGACGAATTCTGTACAGTCAGCATTTCCCTGTTTCGTGGCGTTATTAGGGCCGGTTAGCGGTAAAATCAGGAATATTTATCGGTAGATAGCAAAAGGAAGTCGTTTCAATTACTGTGGTCGACCGTCAACCGGAGAACGGGTTCCGACGCATAGCGCATTACAACTTGATACGAAGCTTCTCACCCTTTATCCACTAGGCTTTGGAGTATGTGTCCTATTCGCACGGTATGCTACTCGAGTGCTAGCACGATAGCTTATGGTGCTCGACTTGGAGTTGTGCTGTTTTTTTTCTTTTCTTTTTCTCCTCTCATTTCTCATTCCATGATACTGGCATCATACGAGCACATTCAGACCTTTTTCTTTTTCTCCTTCACTCATAAAAAGCAAAGCAACTTTGTTTCCTGTTTTTCATGCCTCTTTGTCTTCGACATTTTCATTTCTTCATTGCAGCTCCGTACGCACATCATATCTTACCGGGGGGTATTCTTGACCCAGTCTTTGACGTCTTATTTTTATTTTTTGCTAGAGGAGCGCTGTTCTCACTTGATACGACTTGGTCTAGCACGGTGCAGTTCTCTTCGAGTCAGCTGAGAGGGATAAGGAGGGAGAGGGCAACGAGAGAGGAGATAGTCTATAAAGTGAGAAATGCGATGATATCAGAAGGCACAAGCAGCAGCAGAAGCTGGCAGCTGAGCCTGCGCCATTGCATCGGTGCTAACGGCTAGCGCGCCCGGTTCTCAGCTTTTTTTTTTTTTTTTTTTCAACTATTTTGACGACCAGTTGATCAACTCTCCCGGCGGAGGTATTGCGTTGATCGCTTTCCTTGGATGACCGGAGGTAAAATACCTTAGAAGAGTGGCCGATATTGAAAGGCCGTTCCGTGGAGGGATAACGCCCCAGTTAAGTTTTACTCAGCATAGTATACCTGACACTACTTGAACAGTATGCTGAGCTGTATGAGTACTGAAGTACGAGTACTGTGCAGCGGCAGCGATATGGTAGATCTCGACATTCTTCTTTAGTACGTAGTAAGAGAAGTGTCGGGGACCTTTTCACGCTCATCATTCCGCCACTTTTTCTTCGCCCAACCGGGAGTACGGCAGTGATCGGTTGTACGAGGTTTCAAGTGCGGCAAGGATTTGATTTGCTACCATTTTTTTATTTTATTTTATTTTTATTTATTTCCCTTTTTTCTCTGTTGGGAGCCCCAAGGTGCTCTCTTTTCTTTCCTTTTTCTTTCCTCTTGTGTTAACTAATTATCTCTACTGTTCTCGTCCTTGTTGTACAAGTCCCATAGACTGGACCTTTTCCGGCCCTTGTTTCCAAATACCGTTGTAGTCGTTCACCGTTTTATGCTTTTGGGTCTCAGCATCATACCTCTCATTTTCTGGGCCCTCTCTCTCTCTCTTCCTCTTCTGCTTCCACTTCTTGTCAACCCCCCCCCCCCCCTCCTTCCTTCCTCCCTCCCTCCCTCTCTCTCTCGCCCGACCCTTCTTCCACCCTTCTGTTCTCTTTTCTTCGCTTCCATCTCTGCTTTCCATCTTACCTTTCACTCTCTCGCACCTTCCCTCCTTGCCAAATCCTGTGACTTTATTACTACTATTGCCGGTGTTACTGTTGCCTCCTCTACTACCCCGGCACTACAACTCCTTTAGACTCTTGCAACCAACTTTCATCTTCTTATCCTTAGGTCCAGCTGTTTGATATCATACCAGCGACCGATACCGGACAAATTCTTATCTGGAAAATCGTCTCGGTAAGTAGTTTCTCTTCTATACTTTCCACTTTGCGTTCATGCTGTCGTCACCCTTACCTTTTGGATTGTTCATTTTTTTTTTTTCCCCTTTCCCCCCCACGATATCCTGTGCTGGACCTGCCCCTCTCACCAAAACCGATACCCGAAGAAGGAAAAAAACGTGAGCATTTCTTTATGGTTCCGTTTCCCCCCACTGATATCTATGCCTCCTTACATTCATTTCGCTCCTATTATATCCCTATTGGGTATTTGTTTTCATCCAGATATATTCTGTATATGTTTCACCTTCCCATCCGCTCGTTCATGAGGTTTTTCCGGTCATGGCCCGCTCTCTTTTGGGTTTGTTTTTTTACATGACAACTATTGCCGTGTTTTACGCACCAAGCACTACTCTTTTTTAATTATCCACATCCATACTACTGTATGCTGTGCCCCCCAAATTGTTACCGCACCTATGCATATTTACCTATACATTCTAAACCCCCAATACCCGCCCTTAACCCTTACGATGTTCGCCCCCCCCCGTGTCTAGCGACATTTTCTCGAATTCCAATTATATCTTTCATTCCTCATTGATTACAACACTAATCTCCGGTGTCTATTACATAGTTACTAAGGTTTTACTTTTAGGCCTGCGAGTGTCCTCATCGTCCGGATCTAGTCCTAAAACACAGCGAAGGATTGGGCACATTTAGCGAATACTTGCATCCGTCTAAGAAGAGATAGCAAACAATTTATTACCTTAGCTACTTTAGTAGGTACTTGCCTCCCCCCCCAAACCTTACTCGATACAATCAATCCCTTCTTCATCTTTCCCCTTCCCTCTCCCCTCCCCCCAAAGTTTTCCCTCGCACCTACATACATACATCATACCCCCCACCCTTTCCTCCCTCCCTCCCTTCTTTCTGCCTTCGTATTTTTCTGCACGACACACTAAGCAGTGTTAAAAAAAAATTGGTACGTCGTACACAGCTATACTCCATCGCTTCTATAATTCAACCCCGACCACTCAAAACGGAGGTCCTCTGCCTGGCTGAGGCCCCCAGATACCAACCATTGAACACCTACTGGCACAACAGGGCAGCTCGACCCCGCAGCTCAGCCCCCCTCTTCCGGCCATGACGAACGACCAAAAGTCCCTCGCCGAAAAGGAAGAGGTATTTCTGGGTCCCACCACTGCCGAGACGGATGAGTTCTACGCCTACCAACGCGACAATCCGGGGAAAGAGAAGGCTGAATACCTTCAATGGTTCGAGGGCAAATTCGGCAAAGAGATCGAGTTGAGACGGAGAAGGTCCGATCAACCATCTGATCTCGAATATATGGTCATTAAGAAGAGATCCAAGTATCGGGAGCGTATCGGGATTGAAAGTGAGAAACTCGTAACCTACTACGAGAATAATCCCAAAAAAACATACCGTGAGCTCGCTTCCTGGTTTCAAAAACAGTTTGGGAAGGAAATAGACATCACAGCCATCTCTCGTGAGTGCGCGAGTATTAATTAATCATTGTTACCATGCACCAGTTTGGCTGTGTGTTTGTTGTTTCCCGCTGTATAATATGCTAACCTTGGTCGTTTGCTCCTAGTAGGCGCATTAAAACGCTCGCGAGCCTCCGAGGCTAGTGCTGACAGTCCTCCCGATCTTAATAGCGGCGGCCCGAGCTCAGCTAAGAGAGGGAGGCGGTCATATGGTTCCGCGGGCCCAATGTCCTCGTCGGCATCCGGGCCTCCCCCCTCATCAATGCCGACCTTTTCTGTCGACATCTCGAACAACAACAACCGACCGCAACCCGATGGCGATATGAACGCACCCGGAAACCAATCTCGCCAAATGACGCCTCAGGTTCATGGCAACGAGGCTCCGGCGTATCCTGGTGGTGGTGGTGGTGGAATGAGGGATGATGGTAGCCCAAGAGTAATTCATGGAGAAACCCCCAAGCCTGGGATCCCTCTGCCTAGTTACCCCAACAGAGTGCACCAGCCACTAGCGCCGGCTGGGTCTCCGGGGACCCCAACCCATCGTGATCAACCTGGTATGCCCTTGCCACAGACACCAATGTGGGCAGCGGTTAATACCAATGCTCCCTTTATTCCAAAAGTAGGCAAGATTGCTCCTAAACTTGAGCGGCCTTCCGCTGGGCCTCCTCAACCTCCCCAACTTCCCCAACTTCCCCAACCTCCTCAACCTCCTCAACCTCCTCAACCTACTCAACCTACTCAACCTCCTCAACCTCCTCAACCTCCTCAACCTCCTCAACCTCCTCAACCTGCTCAACCTGCTCAACCTCCCCAACCTCCCCAACCTCCCCAACTTCCTCAACCTGGTAGGGAGCCTCCTCATCCTCAACAGGCGTCACCACTTGGACCGAATCCTTCACCAGCCGCACGAGTACTGCGTAGTAACAGTATCTCCAAGAGTGGTGGTGGAGCTCCGGCAGCAGCACCAGTTTCCCTGCCACCAATGGGGCCCGGAGCTCCACCCCCGCCCTCTCGGATGATGCCTGGACCACCACCCCCTCCCGATCCGCAGTCACCGGAGGTCCGCCCTCGACATCCTGAACAGAATCAGGATGATGATATGGATCTTGATGAACTTAGAAACCGTCTTGTCGAGGCAAACCGGAAGCAGGCTAAAGTCACGGCGGAGGTTAATGGATTGGAGGAGCAGGTTCGATTTTTTGAAAGGCAGGAACTGTTGAGGCAGCACGAGATGGATGTTCGAAGGTTCAAGGGAATTGAGCAGAGTTTTGTTGCAGAGAGGGAAAGGCTGGTGTCCGAGATCATGTCGCAAAAGGCGTGGAATAACGACCTTCAGCGCGGAAATCTGGAATTGCAAGATATCAAGGGCAAGTTGGAAAACGATGTCGGTCGACTCTTGGAAGAGAGAAACCATGCCATCCACGCTCTTCGACATCATGAGGCCAAGCTCTACACGATTACCCAGGCCTTTGAGATTCTAGGTGGGCCTGAGGCTCGTAAGAGGGCTGCCGCTGCAAAGTACGGGCCGGTGATAACGTCGCCTACTGAGTACGATCATCGCTCTCATAAAGACAAGGAAGATCTTGACTCGTGGGTCAACAAAAAGTTTGCGATTGATGCTTCTAACGAGGGTCAACTAAAGAGCCTTGTGACTGATCTTGCGAATGCCGGCGTGTCTGATTTTGGTAGTAAAATTAGGAGCCTGGAGGTGTTTGTGAACGGTATTAGTGTGGAAAGGGAGAAGCTCCAAGCGGAATGGACTTCAAGGCTGTCTTCTCCCTCTAGAAGGGAAACACAGACTCCGGAAGCGGGGAAGTCGCATGGTAGGTGGAAGCGTTTCCTCTTCCCGAACTGGGTGACGGTTTTCTAATTTATATTCTAATAGGTTCTTATACAACCTCTGATAAACAGACTCCCCCAGCCACCACCACTGCCGTAACAACCCCCCAAGAGCACTCTCCTCTGCAACAGTTGGCCAAGTCCAATTCTAAAGTTAAACCAGATCCGAGCCGCCCCGCAACTCCGGAAGAAAGGGCTGTCCGAGGAAACCGGAGTGGAGATATCGAGATGAAGGGCTGAGCGAATTATTCTTGTGAAGGGTTGTGAGTAAGTTTCCTTGCGTTCAAAACTTGTAATACTAGCTATGTTCTGTTCTTTTCCTTCAATCATTCGGTTCTTGTACAGATGAGCTATTATCAGCCTTTCTCGATACCTCTGTTTTTTGCCCCTTTGCCTCTTCCTTCTTTTTTCTCTTTTATTCGGCACCTTTTTTTGTTATTATTTTACTTTCTTGTCTAAAGCTTGAGAAACGAGGTCATGAAAAGTTTAGGGGGGGCGCATCTGGATTCGAGTCTTTTTCCTTTTTCCTCATACAAAACGGATGTCTTTAGTTTCATTCTGGCTTTTTCCTAGCGCCGTTCTTTCCCGGTTTCCATTTGTCTAGAATGCTGGTGTGAGGGTTTCTATTATTTGTACTACCTGTAGGTCTTGGCATTAATTGAGCTACCTATTCTATGTTTTTTTCCCCGTTATAAAGCTTGAACCAACCGGGCCCGCTTGCCCGCCAACCCCATATGATGGACGAGATGGTGGATTGGAGTGATGGAGGTTCGCTCGTTGTCTTTTGTGCCAACTAGCTCGCGATGTGGTTGTCTCCCTGATCCCTTCGTTCCCGTATTCCGTGACCTTTTAGTGCGTATTTTGTCCTTTGATCAAAATTTTTTTACCGGTAGTCTCATAAAGGTATGGCTTTGGTCACTCAATGGTGACCCGGCCAACGGAATTTATGACCCCGAGGAATTGATCGATCTTTGCCTCGGGGGACGATACTATCGCTCTATTCAGTTCGAGCGTGAGGGCCTGAATACAAACGGACGGATGGCCTATGGGGGTTAGCTGTCCAAATATATAGCCCTGTAATACCGGTACCCTCTTTCCCGCTCCCAAATGTCAATGATTCCCGCCGGTGATTCAGGACAGTGGGGGGGGGGGACATGCACGGATTTAATTTGATGCTACATTCGGAATCCCACCCCCCACTACAGACGGGGCACGTCAGGATGAATTCCATGCAATTAACCTCCCACCATCCCATCTCGTCGCAAGCCATGATCATAGTACGGAGTATAGTCTATCTAATTCATCTCCCTCCCTTGGCCGCGCGAGTACAGACTACTGTAGTTTAACGGCCCTACGCTACGAAATACCCTTAGATTTCGTTTACCTTTGGTCGGCACGGGGCTAACTTAGGTCATCACGCACGAATCGTCTTAATAATTATCATAGGTATTATATCTTTTGATATTATGAGTTCCTGTGTGGTGAGACGAGACGTCGTCACACGCTTGTCCGCGAACCTTATCGATGGGTCGGTCCGTCGCATCTGGAAGTGATGGGGGGAGGGTACAGTACTCGTAAGGTACTGTATGTACTATAGGATTGAAGTGTGTCCTCCCCCCCCCCCCCCCTTCTCGAGCTAACTAACCCCTTCCTCCGCGTGTCCGATTCCACCGAGTTCCAGCGGCGGGGACTTGACAGACGGACGGGCAGATTTTCCAAGCTCGAGATTATACGTGCTCCTCGAATCCTTCCCGTTCATGGCAAGAAGCGCCCGAGCGCGGCGTGATTGAAAAATCAAATTGAAAAATCAAAATCGTAAATAGCAAATCATCCATGCGTGTCTTAAAATAGTAACCTACGAGCGAAAGAGAGAGTTCGGGTACCTCTTACCCGGGGGGGGGTGCGTGTAGGGACTTTTTGGGTATCTACGTTCTCGCTCGTTAGTGACGCCGTGTGCTTTGTGTCATGTACCAGTTATAGTACAGTACGGTTATAACCGTTTCGGTCACCGATGTTCCGGGTACTTTGTTCGTATAGTATAATAAGCTTATTTGGGATTGTCTCCCGGTGGGGTCACCATATGAATTATCATGCACGGGAGGGAGGGAGGAAGGGGATTTTTTCGTGAAGGGACGGCAGATGGGCGGATGTGGGTCCAAGTTAAACGAGAACGGTGTGTTATGCTATACCGGAGGGTTTATTCATTCATTCATTTATTTATTTGTTTATTTGGAGATTGGTCTTCCCTCCGATGATAGACTACTTATTAAAAGTCGTGAACGGTTACTGTACTGTTACTGAGTAAGCTGTGAAGAGAGGTATGATATCGCACGTCTTTCCCGCACCGCACTACCGGTTTACCATAGTACGAGTGCCACGGCAAGTCCCCTCCGTGTGTTAGCGCGTTTGTATGTTCCCGTCCGGGGCCCGTCATCATCATATTATACTATACCCCTCCCTCTCCCGGCTCCTCCGGCTTCAACTCATAAAGGTCTAAAACAAGCTTCGATCTTTATAACTAACTAACCTGGGTCCACTCCCCCTCCCTCCATACGTCAAAAGAAGCACATTCTAAGAAGGGGGGGGGGGGTACGAGTAGAGGGTTTAGGGAAAAAAATAGAACCCCCCCCCACCCCGCCTCTTACTGTATCATACTTGACATTTCATGTGATATCGCGGTGAGAGGTATACTATGGCATGTGGACCCAAACAGGAACAAAATACGAAATGAAATGAATTGGAGAAATCGATCGAGTCGTACCACGTGTTTTTTTTTTTTCCCAACAGAATTGGAGTTGGTTGTATTGTGCTCCTCTAGGGGGGGGAAGGTTGTGATTGCCGGTGAGCGATGGAAGGAGGAAGGGAGGAAGTTTGCTGCGATGCTATGTGGGCTTTGGGAAGCGCTTGTGATGTATACTTTCTTCACCTTCCTTCCGATGGTGAATGGTTTGGCGTGGTGGGGCGAGGTGAGGTGGATTGGATTTGGTTAAGGTATGATACTGCAACTGTGGTGAGGGTAGTACCGTACTCGTAGTCCGAGTACCCCCCCCCTCCCCCCCTTCCCGAAGCGCTGGTAAGCATAGGAAATTAGCGGAGGAATCTATCAGGAAACCTGGGGCTGTGGATTTGGTTCGTGGTGTCTTGATTACTCAGTAGATTGCTTCTTGAATCTCCAAGTGCTTTTGGGAGCTGATGGGTCTCGTCGCCAACCTCGCTTTCTCTGCTTACCTCTGCTTGCATAACCCCCGATGTCCAGGTCCTCAATCTCACTTGGAGCGCTGGACCGGTGAGCGGGTCAGACGTTGGAGGGTGAAAACAGCTTGTATGTGAATTTTGTTCAAATCCTCACCGAGGAATTTTCCGAAAGAGATAAAAATGGCAGAGCTCAGCTAACATACCGCGCCAGGAACCACAACTCTTCTGAATTTTTTCTTTTCCCTTAGCGTTGGACGTCAATTGAGTTTTTCTAGACTTTCCCAACTCTTTTTTGGGTGGGTTTTCGATGATTCGCTGCGCCCGTCTGACCCACTCCTTCTCGGCCCAATGCGCTATGCATGATCTCACGCATGCGCGCATGGCTCGGTGGTGGTGGTGGAGTCGGTCGAGGAGGGATGTCCCGTCGAAAATGGGTTGATGCAGTTCACATGCTGAGATTCTGCTCGTGCCGTACCCGTAGTGAGTAGGTGGGTTGAGTGAGTGAGCGCTTGAGGTTGACTTGGCCTGTGTTCGGGAGGTGGTGGTGGTGGTGGTGAAAGGGTCTACTGTACTCGTACTCGAGTACGTGTAGAGCAGCATTGGGTATGGGCGAATAGGAGGAGGGAGGGGTGTCATGAAAGGGTTGCCGAAATAGAGGGGCAAGAATTGGGTGGTCAGGTGATCTGGTGCCGGAGAGGAGTACAGGCGGGGGCCGGGGGGGGGGGCGGAGGATGTATTTGTGAGGGCATTGTACTGTACGTGTACTCGTAGAATGCTCCAATTCTGAGGCGAAGCTTATTAACGCGGGTCCAGGAAGAAGTAGATATATATGTGAATGGGTGTGTCAAGTTTAAAGCCGTATCACACCTAGTAACTCGGCATCTGGCGTTACCGGTATTTATTCCTTCTCGCGAGTACGGTTCGGTATGTCATGATGAAAATTGGCGTTGTTTAGCGTGAGCTGCTAACCTCCATCGTGCAATACAGGAACCGACACATTAGACCACGATAGCGGCATCTCGTTTTTCCAACGGTTTCTTCCCTTCGCCCTCGAATTGCTATCATCAATGCCATTGACCAACACCATTGAGATCATCCTCATCTCCTCCTTCTCTTTCCAGCTACCGTATCGGGGAGACCCGCACCCCCCCCCCACCCTCAACACTCACCATAAAGCATTACCTTGCGCTACCCACAATTCACGAGCGGAGCCATACCTCCCACTGTCACTTTTATCATTTAATAGGAAACCAACCATGAAACCATCGGAGGAAGTCGCATTCCTGCCACACAAAGTACACAAAGTACCGTAGCCTTGGCCAAGAGCGAGTAACTTAAAACCATGCGGCGAAGTGAGTACAAGTATTGAAAATGAAATGAGGAAAAAAAAAGCAATGAGAACCCTTGCTTGCCGACTCCCGCCCCATTGTTGGCATCGACCTAATCCGACATGAGCTATTCCCGAGCGGGAGAAAGCGGTAGGTCGGAACAACCGGGAAAGGTTCGTAGTCATGAATTGTCACTCGTTTAGGCGTTAGGCGGCGGCTATGTACGGTAAGATATTGGGTGGTTGGGAGGGAGTGATTCTGTGGTTGAATGAGACCTGCATAGGTACGTTTTTACTGAAACTGAGATTTTTTGGTTGACTTATCAAGTTTTTTTTTTTTTTTGCCGCAATGGTGCATTTTCTATCTCTGCGAAGGAGGATGGAGTGGAGTGGAGAGGTCGGTGGGTGACACGGGTACTGTAGAGTTCCATATGTCCGGGCAAACTTTCGATACAATGGTTAATACTCCTGGTGGGGGTAACAGTTAGGATAGTCCCAAAAGGGCTGGTGGGTATGGGATATCGATGGGACGAGAGAGTTTATCAAGTATCTGAGGTTATGATCGGTTTGTGGTACCCTAATCACTCAGTAACCTGTTCCTCAAACTCCAAAGCACCCCCCCCCCTCACCCCCCACGGGAGATGTTGGCCGCCCCCGCAGCCACAGTTGCTTTTTCGTCCGCCCTCACCAGGCGTCGCGGGTTTCTGATCTCACTAAGGTGGAGAGTAGTAACTGTGCGGTACTTGCCCAAGGCAATTAATATCCTAAAACAGGAGTGTGTACTTTGTATTGGCGCTCATATAGATTTTTGTTTTTTACTTTTTCACAATATTTCTCTGATCCCCACTTTTGGGTGCTTTACTTGTATGACCTGGGACAAAGCATTCTCCAGGATTAGAATGGAGTAAACGTAAACTGAGAGGCACAACGAGCATAGTAGGTTGGACAAAGATCATGATCCAATTGAAGTAACGAGCAGGTTCAAGTCGTGAGCAGCAGCATCAATGCGAAAATCACCACGATTCCCTACCTAAAGGGGTAAGAATCTCCCATCTGGATTTTTTTTTTTTTCCATCTCCCCTAACAGCGGGAGCTCGATCTGACACGTTTCCCTTTTCACACAACTACCGAAAATGGAGTTCCCCATTCCTGCTCCTAATGTGCGTAGTGTTGGTTGGGGGGGGGGGGGGACCAGCTCAGGCAGGGCTGTCTGTATATTGATTGAGATGCGGCGTTTTTTGTATGATAGAGACGCCGGTTTTGAAAAACACCGGAAAGGTTTTCCCCGGAACGACGGGATATTTATTCGTGGAAGATATTCCTGGGGAAGAATCCGAGGTCCGGAGAACCTGCACCGATTTTTATATATATATCGGCTTGGAATTTATTAGCGCGGCTTATCCCCCGCAGTAATCAATCTCTGGGAAGGGGTACTATAGTATCCCTTACTGCATCGGGGAGAGAGGGTGGTTCTGCCAAGCACATGTTTGCCACGACAGTTCTGGACTAGCCCACCCCCCCGCCGACAAAATACCGGTAGGTGCCGTATAAAATATTCATTCATGCGCAACTACGAAGCACATACTATACTTCTCTGTTATTAGGTGATGTTTATGTCATCCCACGTACCGGATACCGTGCCAGACAATGTTCGTATAAGTAAGTTAAGTTACTCCTGGGTTTTCGATCATACTCGAGTGGAGGTGATGTGCCGGTAGCTCCAACATACTATATTCAATCATTCTAAAAATAACCGAAGGGTAGTCACGGGTGGGATTCGGGATGGATATCTCAAATCTTGCTGAAATGACTTGCGATGACACTCTAACCTCATGTGTCCGGACCCTGCATAACTTGCATATCGGCGAGGGGGAGGGGGTGCTGGAAGTAGATAGAAGTGTGCTGGAGTTCCGAAAAGCATTTCTTATTGGTACCGTCACGCACTACTATTTTCGGATACTATTTGGAATCGATGCGAGAAATTCCGACTTTGTAGGGAATGAAATTGGAGAAAATTACCCTCGCGGGGGGTTCTCGAATCATGGCATGTTCACATGCTGAGGGGAGGAGCTCTCTCCATCTCGAGAGTGTGCGAAGTGCGGATGATCATGATTAGAAATGTAAAACTTATTGCTCTTATCATATATATTCTTTTTTGTGCGATCGACTGCGAGTAATTGGTCATAGTCACAACGGATACGTTTCATCTTCCGGTGGGGCGTCGAGTGAGTTCCTGATCGACCGGGTCGGGGGTGGGGATCTTCCTGGTGGGTAAGTTTGGAGCGAGCACTAGTAGGTATGGTAAGTGGATTGATGCCTGGATGTCCTTTGTTGGCTTGGCTTGAACTAGTCGGTAAATTTCGAGTGAAAATCTGTGGATTGGGGTCTTAGCTATGCCCTGGATAGTTATAGTTATTCAAGTACAATCTTGGCAGCGAAGGTCGTCTACTTGATCACTTTGATGAATGAGAAAGATAAAATTTGCTAAATCATAATTACGGAATTTGTTCTGATGGAAAAGGTCAAGCTCCATAACTAGATTTCGAGAAGTAAAATATTGGGAGCACTGGGGGTGGGTAAAAGATGCCTTGGATCTTACATTGGCTTTCTACAGAAAAGGTGCTCTGCAACATCTAATAGCTAAACTTGTAGCAATCAATGTTGGCATGAGTGTGGCGAAAATCACACAAATTTTACTGAAAAGGAGCCTAGAGCTAATAAGGGCACTTCGGTTAATTCTGTAGTGTTTTTTGATGAGTTGAAGGTCATCAATGTTCATTTTTGGTGCAAAATGCCGAACAAACTCATGACTTTTGATCCTGAGATCGTACTACCAGGGTAAGAGTAAAGGAGCAATTAAACTAAATAGGCGAGTTGGTTAGAATTAACTTATTTGTAGTTGGTCAACTCAACTCCACTCAGTCCACTCAGCTAGGCATATCCAGGAGCGCCATCTCCAGAGTTCAAGTCCTGCCATCTCTCGCTCACCTAGGCGTTAATTCTGCTTGATTCCATACGTGCTATGTCTTGATGGCGGATAAGGTGGAAAACTGATCGCGCAGGGGTACGTGGAAGATAGGAGGTTTTTTTTGGAACTTGGGCTCTCGTTGAGTGTAGGAGGTAACCTGGGCGACGTCGTTCGTTCACGTTTCGTTCTCTATCTCTTATAACTAGAAGATGGGCGTATAAATGAAACATAATCAGCGCATCTGATATTTCCATAGATCACTATACCTATCTCTGTCTCCATGCATCCACCCATTCCTCCATACACCATTGGTGGCAAAGGAAAGACATGTTTGGAGAATCTCTTCCGTAGATCTCTAAACCTCTACCATATTTCTAAGTTAGAACCCCAAAGCTTCCACCACAAACCTGCAACTACTAACACTATGGAAACAGGGGAGTTTATATATATATATGTTTGTAGAAAATAGAGAGTAAACAAAATAAGGGAATAAGCCGAGTGAGGATGTTTTATCAGGCCCCCAGGGGAGTGGAGTGGTTTCGAAACAATTCGGGGGAGACTTCAATGGTATGCAAAGGAATGAGATTAATGTTAGAAGGGTATGATAATTTCGGCATAATCTCTCTTATTTAACGACCGAGGAGGGTTCGTCGCTCCGGATATCTTTATTAACTTGAGTGTTAGTCATACGCTCTCCCAATATCGCCTGAGTGCACTCTTATCTGTAAGTGTTCTCATGCTCATATTCCTACCTCTCAGTGTTCACAATCTGATGATACTATTCGTGACCCTTTCACTATTTCTTGATTAAGCCCTCTACAACGTATTCTCTACAAATTCGAGTCATCATATCAACCTCCCACTCGAAGGAAAAAGAAATTGGAGATCCCGGGACAGCCTAGTGCGACTGCAACCTTGTTCAAAGTTGAGCAGTGCCGCCGCTACAGAGGAGGTGGGTGTTCCCAAGGGGGGGGGGAATCAAACCTTTGTTTTTTCTCCCCATAATCTCCAGCCGCTGCCGAACAATCCTGTGAGATATCCCTCCCGGCTAGTGTCGTTAGGATCTCATCAGGATTAAGGTAGGCAGGGTCTACACGTTCCGTTTCCGGTCAGCGGTTTTTCGATAGCGAGTGAGATTACATGACAGCGACGGCGGGCGCCGGTCTCTGAGGTGTGGGACGATCATAGAAGGCGGGATGCGGAATGAGGCGGTTATAGCCCTTCGGGCTATCGCTAGGCAATTTCTCTTCGGAAATGCACATCAACTAAAAACATTGCTTTTTCTTCATCTCACGATACTACTAGGAGGACTAATACATTAGCCTTGATAGGGCTTCTCCCCTCGGAATAGAGCAGTGCCATATTCACAGAACTTTCTCGCAGTGTTGGAAATTTAAAGAACACAATCAAGACCCAAGTTTCTGTGGAATTACCCAACTGGCATGGTATCATATATCAGTTCAGAGAAGCACGGAGGCTGGGCATGAGATCCAGATCATGTGTATATAGAAGGTTTCATAGGGATACACTACACTCTCTCTGATTCCTGACGTCCACTTTCGGGTGACCCGCAAGTCTCTTGACTACTGACCCGTAGGACTATGGGGATAGCCCAATGCCCGTATTGCAGTGCCCTAGTGATTGTCCGAGCAATAGGATATAAACCGGCCGATAGCCTAGTTCTCATCCTTCGCGAAAGCGGAAATGTCCCCTCTCTGGATTTGGCTTGGGTGAAATTACTACTTCTGTTTACATATTATGTGGCGGGGCCATTCTGGGAAGGGGTATGCTTGAGTTACATCTGGCTACCCCATGAGGGCTCCAGAAACTCAGAGCTGGAGTCTCCAGACGTGTGGGAGGGGGGGGGGATAGAGAGAAGGAGGGATATGGTAGGGCTAAGCACAAACATAATATCCAACGTGACGTACAACTCCAAGAATTTATGTGCCCCCTGGTCTCGAATGCTGCTTGATGTTATATACTCTTACCATGAAAAGTTATCGTGTGCCATAGGCTCCCAAATTTCTGTTGGAATTTATAGGTCAGGTTGTCGTTTCATGGTTTGGACAAAAGATTTCGGAGATGTTCTTTGGATTAATGCGTCCTCCAGAGGAAACAGTGATCCTAAGAGCGGAAATATCAAAAAAAAAAAAAACTGCGGAGGCTGCGAGAAGCGGGAGTCCTCATGAGGCATCTCTTTTCCTTACCTAGCATGGGAGCACGCAGAGGAAAGGGAGACATGTGTGGAAGAGAATGGACATGTGTGGTGATCTATGGAAGGATGGGAGGATAACTTTGTTGTGTTTTATATACATCTATCTTTACCGTTGAGTCGGGAGTGAGAACCTTCCCACTCTTCCCAGAGCCGTGCGATCGGAGTGGTACGATATTTCTGTTGCCCAAAGCCAGCCTTGTGTAAAATTGCTGAACGGTGTGCTAGGCAGTGTAAATTTTTTGGAAGGGTATCATATAGAAAAAGGAGAACTGCTCAGCCCTCCTGAGAGGCATACATATAACCAAAAACCACAAGTCTTTACTGAGGACGCAGCTCCAACGTCATAATATAGCATGGTTTGGGCCGTCGGAATTCTAACAGCATAAAGAGATACTGGTTAACACTCACCGGTTAATCAGTACAAGCTATGAGGTAGTAACGCTATCCTTGAAGAGTATTACTCCTTCAAAAGCCAACTTCTTTGTTATTGGGATAGCATATATGTAAGATGTGTCCTAATAGCAGTCGTAGTAATGCCTATGGTGTATACGTAATTCTGAAATTCTAAATCGCCTTGGGTGTCGGAATTTAAAAAGCAAAACAAACATACAAAATAGAGAGGAAATTTCAAAAAGGTTATACTTAACTGGCTACAATATAATTGTCTAAATTCTCAGTACATGACTAATTATAGAATGAAATTGAGGAAGATATCTGGAGAAATTTGATGTTATTATTTATAAAGATTATGTAATATATATTAGATCTGAATATCTTTTAGCTATTAATAAAAATATTCTTACTATGGAGATAAAGTGTATAAGTTTGTAGATATTATTAGTAGAGGTTTGCTGCGGGCAAGTACAACAAATCAGGTGTAGTGGCTCAGCATATGTGCCAAAGGACTGGAGAAATAATTGGAATGGAAGTTATAGAGGTTTATTCTACTTGATTAAAAAATTATCCAATATTTTGTAAAGAGGCTATTAGCCTCAACAACTGCCTGACTACTAACTGACTCAAGGAATAGAATTACTTCTATTGCTTTACAGGTGGAACCCCCTATTATAAGTAAGCTCCATAGAAGGCCAAGGAAAGAGTATATGTGAGTTGGTAAGATTCAGTGAAAGCAATTAATTGCTGATCAACTGGGTATTGTACTTAATAAGACTGCAAATTTAAGTTAAAAATGCTCAACAAGTGGGGGAATTAGATACTATTTGGCTATTTGTTACCACTTATATGGCTAGTAGATCTCTTATTCACAGTTTAATTCTCTATAATGTATGTACTTACATTTTTCTTTCTCTGCCAGTGAATTTTATATTCTGTAAAAGATTTCTTTTTATGATAATTAAAATTTTAAAATTAATTATTAAAAAACGTACATAATTAAATTCTGTGGTACCTGAGGGTACTGTGGCATTTGAGGGGATTTTTGAAAATATTAATAGCATAATTATGGGTGTATTTCTGCGAAAAGAGGTAAACTTACATTTTTTAATATTTTGAGCTACGGGCACTTTTAGTTTGTATAGCAACCAGGAGACTTTTGAGAAAACACAAAAATGTTTTTTCACAAACAAATTCAAATACCTCAACAATTCTTAAGTTAAAATAAATAAAAATATAATGCAATAAATCGTTATTTTTATCTCTTTTATACTATTGTAATGAGACTCCACTGAGTACTATTACAAGTAGCTAAACCTATACCCATACCGGTGTCAAGAGACTACCGCAGTAGGGATGGCGGTAGACTTTGTTGAAATTTCTTGATTCGTTTCATAAGTTATATTTCCTTGATAATAGCGTATATTCTCTCACACTTAGTTAGTGTTTCGGCATACCTAAACACCGTATACATTACTACAGTTAGGATATGTTTCTTACATTATTTCATTAATATTTAGTGATAACGATTAAGGATTTACGCATATGTTACTTTCTTTGGTTCATGGGATATTTCATCATCTTTACGTATTTTCTCCGACTTTACAGCTGTGATTATTTCTTCAGACTTACTGTAATTTCCCTCACACCCTCTTGGATTCGCACATGTTTTACGGGAATATCTTGGCAGATTCTCAGGGTCAAACACGTTCGCCCTTATATTTTTCTTACTTATGTTATAGTTTTACACGGTTGCACTTATGTTTCTCCCTATAATATTTCTCTGTTACATGGAGTTTACGCGGAGGATACAAACCTGTATAAATAGATGCTACCGCTCGCTTCATTTATAAGAGAATTAAGGACAAGAATCTCTACCAATCTGCCTTCATACCTCTTACCTCTTTGCTAGAAATGTGCCCGTAATATAATCTTAATATTATATCCGTATATTCTATATTGCTATTAAGATCGTACTGTTCACAAATTCCAATAGACTTAGGTCTACTGAGTAGAGGTACTGGTGGTTAGGTACCTCAGTTGGTCATACTAGACCATACCAAAGGTACATAGGTACTAGTAAAGGTTGGGGGTTACCCTACTCTGTAGGGTAACCCAAGTAGTCAATTGGGGAGTTACCCTGAATTACTTGACGGAGAGTCTAGGTAGAGTTACTGTACCTTCGGACTAGGGTTACCCTGCCATGGGCCATGGATTATCCTGCTATGGAGTCAAGTTACCCTACCTTGAAAGTAACTTGTTACGCAGGACTTCGGGGAAAGTTACTGGATTGTTTATCACGCGAAACTACATAGAGTGTTTGAATCTCAAGTTGTGTGGATCACTCCCCCACAACCTGTTGAGCTCCGAACTAGTTATAACATGGAGGTGTGGTTGTTAACACCCCCCTCCAGCCCCGTTATAAGTCCCTAGCATCATGGGCTATAGCCTGAAGCGTTGCTGTAAGTCTAGCAAAATTCTCTAAGTAGAGATATTGCCGTAACTCCATATGCGCTCACACCGTCCGTCTGACTGAAAGCTGTCCGCAGGATATATGTGGGGGAAGAGGAGAACATGGAGAATAGCCTCCAGGTAGTTTCGTGTAAAACGGACCAAAACTGATAGAGTAATACTGCTTTGAAGTCAAGAGTAGTATGTGAGGTTACCGGAGGCCTGTAGGCAAGGTAACCAAAGTCTGTTGCCCTGAAAGTGTAATAGTAATTGGAGAATCATTAAGGACTCTGAGACACTAGTCTAAGGTCACGATAAGACCGACTTCCATGATGTTTGACTGTGGGTAGCACTTATTGGTAGTCAACTTCTAGAGTGGTCTATCGGGGATGTTATGTGGCTCTCTTCCGGAATGATATGGAAATGAGTAGAACCGGATAGATGTTCAGAGGCTGAGAATGCTTGCAGAAGACTAAGTGTATATGGGTAGAGAGGTCCATAGTTGGTATAGTATCTGCATGGGCATGACAGCTCGCCACTGGCATGACCGCGATATGAAGAGTTCTTACTCTTGCGGTTGCATTGGAGATGTAGCGGCTAAAACACTTCTATCAAGCAGATGTTAGAACACCACCTAGTGGTCTAGTTCACTACGGAGGATCTTTGGTCCGACCCGTAGAGGTTGGCTAGACAGCCCAAGGGAGTTGGGTGCTTGCGAGCGCAGAGTAGTGATGGGGAGTAACTGGCAGCATACAAAACCTACTTACCTATATGCGAGTTCTCCTCTACTCTGGCAATGAACTACCTCTTGTGATCAGGACTTAATTGAGTAAAGCTGTGGCTTAACAATATTAAGTTTTACTGTTTTGTTTTTTCAACTCTACTGTTGATTATCTTTATTTTTACTTTCAGAAAGAACACTTCGGTGTGGTCGCAACCTTGGGATCTATCTTCCCAGAGGGAGTACCCGTTACAATTATGTTGAAAAGTTTCTATTTTTATGAGTCTTATATTCTAAGAGGGCTTAATTATTTGGACTAATAGAAAAAAGGAATTATAAGACATGTTAATACAAGTTTTACATAGTAGCTTACTGTTATCAACAGCTTTTTACTTGTTTTTAGAGTGAGGAGGATGCCCACATGGCCTTTTTGCTGGAACACTTATAAGAGATTGTATGAAAAAACTACTTGGAATAAATAATATTCTATTACTTTCAAACTATTTCAGAGCATTGCTTTAGTGTCAAATTTCCTAAGAAAAAATGTCAATATTAACCTTAATACCGGCTTCCACTAATCCTGTTTTTGGTCTTAATAGCTACAAAAGTTTGTTGCATGCTTAGTATTGTTTTATAATGTTTGTAAAATCTTTTAAAATTTCTACTTTTAACATAATCTTCAATAATATCAAATTGTACTCCTGAAAATATTTGAAACAAGAATAGTAGATAGATCTTCATACAGGCTATCTTGCTATGGAAAAAAAGATTTTTAGCTCAATTTTTATAATTCTACTGGAAGGTCTATTTCTCCTCCAATTTTAAATTTGAATATATTTCCAAATGGTCATAAGATACTCTATCATATACTAAAGCCTGAGAACTATAAAGTCAAAATTGTATTGTTTGTAAAGTTTACTAGTTTTCGCCGAAACGCACCTATATGAGACCTTTACCATAAATAAATAAAGTAAGAAGAGAAATTAAGGTAAGACTGCACTTGCAAGAAAGATATGCTGAGATGTACTTTCTTAATTCTGATAGTAAATGGGAAGAGGAAGAGGAGGAGGAGGAGGAGTATACGGATTGGGAGGAGGAGGTTGATACAGAATTTGATACTGGTGGAGGAGGTGGGAATGTGGAGACCAATGAGGAAAGGAGGTTGCTGGATAGGCTAAAGGGAGTGGAGACGAGTATGTTTGATAATATTATAGCAAAAATACGATATTGTCATGGAGCATACCTAGGTGAACGACAAGTACACTGTAAACAATAGTAAGAATGAGAACTCCGCCGTGCAGCAAGCAGATGTATACTACTTACTTCTATATTTGTTCGCCAAAATCAACCTGAAATCTCTTTCTTGATCTCCCAGTGTAATGATTCTCGCTCGGCCTTCCATCATCCTGCTAATCAAACCAGTATTACAGCAACTCCAGAATACTTCCCCATTGCATGGAAGCTGGTAAAATGGTTTTCAGCTGAAGAGCAAAGGCAACAAGAACACCAAGCTGCCATTGTAGCTCTGAAAAAGAAAAATTAACTCTACACAATCACGCTTGCATGATTAAAACCTGAATTGGCACTGGGCTGTGTTAGCCTTCCTGTACATACAGCAAAGCCGACGTCTTGGAAAGACAAGAAGGCAGTTAGCTTTTTTTGTTGCCCGATGCTTTAATCGGGGTTGGTATTTTGCCCGGAAAATTGTCTCCCAGGAGATTACATGCGTTCGGGAGTGTATAATTGAGGAGGGAAGAAGAGAATGCTTTGTAAAGGTCTAGTCTTAGTTAAATAATAAAAGGGTTCAACTTGCTATTTGAGAATGGATATCTGGAGCTGGAGAGCATAAATCATCCTATAGTTTAAGTCAAATAACTTTCTGTTGTCCCAGATCACATACTGTACTGGACAGATTCTTTAGATTTTGGCTATTTAGGATAGTGTGATATAACTTTATTTAGTTTACTTTTATGATACTAATCTTATATAGTAGATATAATTGCCCATGGGCTGGCAAAAGCGGTGGGTGACTATGTTCAGTCATGAAGGGTGGCAAGGGTAGTAGAAGAGGGTTTAGGATCGGTAAAGGGTCAGATGGAGGATGTGAATAGAACTAGTATATTGGAGGATTCCGGGATGGAATTGCTAGGTAGAGGGGAGTGAAGGACAAGAATTCGTACTTGTTAGTCGGAAACAACCGGTATAGACTTAGGGTTGTCTAGGCCAATCGAGATTCGGTTGTATAAACGGAGATTTGTCTAGGAAGGCTCAGGAGCATCTCGTTTCGTTTATGACTACTAAGAGCCCAAGAAAGTAGAATAGAATCAGAAGAACAATATTATATTATTAAGGTCTCTTCTCTGTTGCTTGATGATGTCTAAAGCTTGGGAGGCACTTCGATATTTATATCCCACGTCTGAGTATTCACAGACTACTTCTATCTAATATACAAACTGTAACGTGTTCGCTAGGTGCTAATCATGTTTCGATAGGTATACGATAGTTGACAGGTGGCCTGCTCTTCCAGAGAGAAGGTGAGAGCTGTATGAACTAAAGGAGGCTTTGGAGGTGTACTGGAGAAACTAAAGAGTAGCCGTTCAACCAAGTATATTGAAATACTGTCTGTCAAAGTTTGTCCTTTCCATCGAGGAATAGGAAGGTTTTTAAGTACGCAAATCTGTTCATGTCTAGTATGAACAAAACTAAACAAAGGTATCAAGCGATACACTTTTGGGAAAACAACATAAGTATTAAATCGATACTTAAAACAAAACATAAAATAAACTAAGTATCAAAACGAAACTTCAAACAAACTAAGTATCAAAGCAATACTTAAAACAAAACATAAAACAAACTAAGTATCAAAACGATACTTCAAACAAACCAAGTATCAAAGCGATACTTAAAACAAAATCCTTAACTGAGTACCAGTACCGGTTACACAAACTATGTACCTTTCCCAATCTAACTCGCAAAGTCGAGTACTCTGTAATGGTGCGAACACTGGAAGGCCCTGAAAACCATCACACCCTCTTCGGTAATTACTATTTCCTTCCTGGAAGACATGTTTGTCACTAGTAGTATTTATCCGATCCTCAGAGTTGTTAGACCTATAGCCGAGTTCTCAAGTTGAACTATGCTGGCTCCAGTAGTCATTTTCATTGTCAAGAGGATCAGTCTTGATATGAAGTTGCCTTTGCATATATGTCCAAGTCGATGACTTCTAGCTGTGATAACTAAACAACTAACCGATGGAATTTATTCTAATGACTCTCTTTTCATAGAGGAGAAGTCATTCTATTGAATATTCTCATAATCCCTCGGTTGGCGACTCCTGGTTATTCTATGTAGAGGGGGTGGACCTTTGTGTTGTATTGGTTATAATTCCTGCAACCATGGTACATCCCTTATCATAGTTGCAACACTCCTTGGAGCTTGTTGGCTTCTCTGCTAGTATTTCCAGGAGCGCTAGACTCTTGCTAAATATTGGAGGGTGGATGTGAATGCGTTGGTTCTTTGTCTCGAACCTTCAAACATTCATATCATAACCTTGTGTAAAAACGTCCCGTCAATTTCAGCCTATGTGAAAGATATCATATCTTTAAAGCCCAGTAACTCTATAAGTAGGGGACAGATTGACTTTGTTCCACTTCTCCAGTCTTGCCAGAGGTCTCCTCTTATATATCCTGTGAAAAACTTTCAGTCGGACAGATGGCAGCGACCTATAAAGTGTTATTCTGACACCTTCAATTCTGTGATTAAATAGTCACAGGACGCAACTTAGATTGATGTGTATGATGATGCGTGGGCCCCATAAAGGGGCCGGAGCGGGGTGTTGGAGACTAAAGGGGTGTTTGGCACACCATTATTTGAAATAATCTTGATTTCAAAACATGTATTGGGCCAAATCATGTATTGCAACAACAAGTGGGTTTGGCACAGCATTGTTTGTACACAGGATACTAGTAAAATCATTGTTTGAACACATGTATTGGAATAATATCAAAAAATTACTACAATGATTAATAAAAGATTAATTTTACAATGAATATATATTATGTGAATTTGTAAACTATATATTAATAACATGTGTATTATATCGTAAGGAGAAAATAATAGAATAATTTTTAGGAAGTTAATGTTAGAGCTTTAAGAAATTTTATATTAAGGGCTATACAAAATACTATTATAAATGTTACTTTTACAGGAATACTATTTTCTGGACAGATAGATAATTATGTATGTAATATATTAATAAATTTTACCATAGTCCATAGTATACTCTGCTGAATTTATATAACAGGTTTAAAAAATATTATTTTAAAAATATGTGTAGAAACAATGATACTGTTTGGCACACTTACGTATTCAAACAATCCATGTTGGTTGTTTGTGCACATATGTAGAAAACGTTGTTTTGAAATCAAGATTATTTCAAACAACGGCGTGCCAAACACCCTCTAAGATTCTCGAATTTGTGTAAAGTTACCCTGCCTAGAGTAATACTAGGCTATCGGAATCGGGTACTCATAACAGTACTCGAACTGCATGCAGGTAGTTAAAAAAGATAGGTTTCACATATGGTGAGGTGCAGAAGTCTGTTTGGGTGGATAGACATGAGCAGGCAGATGTTGTACAATACAGAAAGAAGACTTTTCTACCCTTATGGGATAGGGGGGGGGGTTGTTCCAAGAATGGTCCTATTTGAAGAGAATAGAAGCTGGAAAATTCTGGAAACTCTGCCTCCCAGAGAGAAGCCACTCGTCTTCATTACACATAATGAATCAACTTTTAATGCCAACAATAGTAAGCGGAGGACCTGAAAAGAGGAAGGCAAATAACCATTGTAAGTTAAGTCCAAGGGAAAGGGAATAATGGTATCTGGATTCTTGACACCAGGAGGGCGTTTGAGAGTACCAGATACAATATCCAATGAGGAATTACTTCTTGACCCAATGTGGCCGAAACATAATGGGATTCCTATACGTGATGCGATGGAGTTTCTAGAGTATGGGAAAAATAACTACTGGACTGGAGATAAAATGGTTCACCATACGATACACATTGCTCTACCTATTTTTCGAATTGCATTTCCTGGCTGCCAGGCCCTTTTTGCCTTTGACAACGCATCCAACCATAGCTGCTATGCTTCAGATGCACTATTGGCTTCCAAGATGAATCGAGGCCCAGGTGGCAGTCAACCATTAATGCGCGATGGCTTTATTCATTCTAAGCAGCGCCCACAGTCAATGGTATACCCAGAAAATCATTCAAACTACCAGCTGCAAGGTAAAGCAAAAGGATTAGAGCAGGTCCTGAAAGAACGGGGGCTATGGAAACAGCGTCGCCTGGATGGCTTTCCATTTTTACTCGAGTGTCCAACCTCCAACGGCCGCTCTGGCTGTGATCTTACTCTTCCTGGTGGCTGTTGTGGCAGAGTAGTTTTAGGACAAGAACGAGACTTTCTGGAACAGAAAGGATGCCTACAAGAAGAACTAGAAGCTTCGGGACAGCGAGTCATCTTCTACCCTAAGTTCCACTGTGAACTTAACTTTATCGAACGGTTCTGGTGTTCTGCAAAATACTATGCACGGGAAAATTGTCAGTACTCACTTGAAGGCCTCCGAGAAACCATTCCCCTGGCACTGGACTCAGTCACTACAGCTACAATTCATCGCTACTTTCTTGCCTGCATGCGGATCCTAGATGCATATAAGGCTGGACTTCATTATGGTACGGCAGAGTTTCGTGAACGAGTTTACAAAAGCCACCGCCGTGTTGAAGACAAATCAAAGTGGTAGTCTTACCAAGTGTACGGAATCCAATTACTTAGTCATCCTTTTTTTTTCCAATGTCCGCATACTTCGGGTACAGAGTTCCCTCACCATAGCGCCGTCTTACTGCCGTCATCCTGACCCCATCTAGGATGTACTTAGGGTGTACGCAAAAGTCTGTCGAACTTGGTGCTTATAAGCTGAGTTTACTATGGGCATGCAAGTTGCCTGCATGTGCTATTGGTTAGTTACTTTATAATTTGGTGATGGAAAAAAGTCTGTCAAACTCTTGGCACTCCTCTATCATGAGATAGCAGTTTTCATTCTACAAATCTAATATGGAGTAGCATTACCGCCAACCTCAATTACAGCCTCTAGTCTCCTTCGCATGCTTCTAATAAGCTGCAACTGCCTCTCAGCAGTAATGCTCTTCCAAGTGATCTGTAACATAGTAATCAAAGTAGCTTCATCTGAGGCCCGCTCATGAATTTGTCCCAGTTCGGTCTCCATCTCTGCCCACAACGCCTCAATCAGGTTTAAATCAAGGGATTGTGGAGGCCAAGAAATATGATCAATCCCCTTTTGTATGCGGTAAGATTTTACGTAACCCTGATGGTCGGGAGTATTGTCTTCTACCACCTTTACCCACCTGTATTCCTCATATGCTATTAGGCAGTAGCCGAGGTCAATCTTATCGGTCAGACTAGGGCCTGAATCTTTGATCAGAAATTGTCTAGGAAGACTTGTAAAGTAGTAAACAATAAAAGAATAAAGATTCGTAATTGTAAACTTATTATATTATTAAGGTCTCTTCTCCATTGCTTGATTCCTCTAACTAACCCGGAGACCTTAAACCTATTTATACTAATCAACCGGCACTTAGTATTCCCATACTAACTGTTAGGCGGAGACAACCGGTATAGACTTATGGTTGTCTAGGCTAATCAGAATTCTTTCGTATAGACGGAGATTTGTCTAGGAAGGCTCTGAAGCAACTCGTTTCGTTTATGACTACTAAGAGTGCAAGAAAGTAGGATAGAATCGTAAAAACAATATTATATTGTTAAGGTCTCTTCTCCGTTGCTTGATAATGTCTAAAGCTTGGGAGGCACTTCGATATTTATATTCCGCGTCTGAGTGTTCGCGGGCTACATCTATCTAGCATACAAAATATGTACCTCTTCAAATCTAATGCGCAACGTCGAGTTCTCCATGATAGTGCGAACACCGGGAGACCCTGAGAACCATCACACCATCTTCAGTAATTACTATTTCTTGCCCGGGAGACATACTTGTCACCAATAGTAATTAACCGATCCTCAGAGTCTATAGACCTGTAGCCGAGTTCTCAAGTCGAACTCTGTTGGCTCCAATAGTTCTCTTCGTTACCAAGAGGATCAATCTTGATACGAGACTGCATATGCAGATATGCCGAGAGTCGATGACTTCTAGTTGTGATAAACTCAACAAACTAACCGATAGAATTCATTCTGATGACTCTCTTCTCATAGAGGAGAGGCCATTCAATTTGAATAGTCCATAATCCCTCGGTCGGCAACTCCTAGTTGTTCTATGTAGAGGGGGTGGACCTTCGTGTTGTGTTGGTTGTTAAATCCCACAACTGCGGTACACCTCTATCATAGTTGCAACACTTCTCGCAAGCTCGCTGGCTTCTTGGTAGTGTTTCCAGGAGCTCTAGACTCTTTCTAATCGTCGAAGGTGGATGTGAATGCATTGGTTTCGTTATCCCGAACCTCCTAACATTCATCTCATGACCTTTGTGCGAAAACGTCCCGTTACTTACGGCCCGTATCAAAGATGTCATATCTTTGAAGCCTTGTAACTCCCTGAGTAGTTGACGGATGACTTCGTTCCACTTCCCAGGTCTAGCCAGAGGTCCCCTCTTATAATATCTGCGAACAGCTTTCGGCGTCGACGGACGGCAGCGACGTATACGGTGTTATTCTGACACCCTTCAATTCTGTGACCAAATAGTCACAGGACGCAACTAAGGTTGATATGTATGATGACGCGCGGGCCCCGTAAGGGGGCCGGAGGGGGGTGTTGGAGATCAGATTCTTCGAACTGGTGGTAAATTACCCTACCTAGGGTACTCCTAGGCTTATCGGATATCGGGTAGCTCCTACACTAACATATACGGCAATGCTTTACTTTAGTTATCATACTAAGTGCGAACGCCTTATTTGACCCTGGAAGTTGTACACTACTTCAACCTTAATTGAGACGAGATAGTTATCTTGAGTGGATAGCGTCCTATCTCCCATATATCTCTTGGATCTTCTAAGGCTCGACATGGACTTAAGTATGTAAATTAGTCTGAAGGCTATCATTCCAATGCGTCCTTTTGATCAGAACTAGCTAAGTTCATGTCAGGAACTGGTGCATAATTAATATATGCTTGCATGAGTCTCGATATGGGCCTAGTATCATAGAAAGGCTTCAACATGTCTTCAGTCTTCCAATCTAAGTGTGGTTCCCCTGCGGACTCGCCTCTAAGGGACTCCTATTGGAGCTTTACGTCAATACACCTAATCTTGAACGGGTGATAGGAGTTCTGAAGTAACTTAGATATTAATTGTATTTATTTTTGTTATTTGATAGCGATGGTATTTCTGTACTAATTGATAGAAAATCTCTTAGTTGGCTATTCACTAATTGCGAGTGGTCTGCATATAGTTTGTGGGTCGGGAGTTATGATTAGAAATTATTGTTTTCAATTCTATATAGCTGTCTGCGGGCAACCATCTTATTCATTCGTCTTGACCTTCATGGTCCGACTACTGTGACATTACCACTATGCTAGGCTCTTTATATGCCTAACACAATACATTTGGTGCTAAAAAAGGTATCAAGTATTGTATCAATGAGTCCCGCTGTACTCTTTCGAATTCATTGTTCGTTGTGTGCTGCCTAAGAGGACAATATAAAGCTCCGACCTAATTCCTCTACAAAACATGCCCCTATACCATGACGCTTCTTCTGTTTGACTCCGCAAACCTTCATCAATACAGTCAGGATAATATTGCCTCCTGGCTAGATCGGAGTAACAAGGGCCATTTAAAAAACCCTGCCATACTGAAGGTTGACTCGTCTGTTCAAACTACCCATTTCCATTCCTCATTGTCCATTTAATGTGCTCAGTACCACTTCACACACTATTGTTATTTTTGACTCCGTATGCCCCCATGCGTTAAAATATATAGCTACAAAAAAAAAACGTCTTGGATAAAACTATCCTGAGCAAGGGCAACTAATGTCCTAGTATAAGGTCTAACTATCCTAGTAGAAGAATTAAAAAAAAAATCTTACATTTTATGGAGAAGTATGCTTATGATACCCCAATAGATGCCATAACATCTCTTAGGATTCACAATTGAGCAATTATATTCACTTATCTCACATGATAACCTCCATCCCTATTGCAGATGCTGAGTGCGTATTATCTCTTGTGTGAAGGTAATTATTTGGATTTTTCAGCATCATGTAAAAATATAAAGATGGTCAGAGCATGCTCCAATTCGATAGAGATAGGCTCCATAGTGTAGCCTGCCGTGAATATTTAATTTTCTGCCATGTGGGCGGAAGTCCAAATTCACCTTATTTTAATGTTCTTTTTTTGTTAATTTCTTGTCATTTATTAGCTACTTTAACACCTACCTTTTCAGGTCATACAGTCTTATAATGCGTATGATAATTTGGCATTCGGTTACCCATGTTGTTTACAGCGGCCCTTTACACTCTGTACCTCTCAGTATATAATCTCCTAAGCGGCTTTTACCTTCATGTCTTGTCACTCGGTAGATTAATGGGATTAAAGATTCAAAGAAAGAGGAAAAAAGAACAAATATTGTCACTATCATAGAGGCATGTTGTGTATGTTTGATCAACTCTATTACAAGAACCCATAGGTCAACTGCACTTCAGTATTATAGTTTGGCATATAAGAAAAATGCACAGACTCTCGGTATTTGGGATAACTGCTATCACAATGACCTCCATTTACTCGAGAGCCTAACACCCCCTCTCGCGCCCCGCTATGGGGCGCAGCCGCTACGTCCGCTTAGCGAGATTTCTGAGAGTGCGCCTCGATGACTAATAATAGGCACCTCAAT